>CM033801.1:35859850-36404850 GCA_019656835.1 Rhododendron ovatum
CCATTTGACACCTCTACTCATGTATATAAGTCCGTTGAAGTACGGACTTTGAAGAGAGGCTGCTGGCTGCTGCCGTTGAACACTTTTTCGACCGCACAACAGAGAACGGGACAGCTCATAGTTTTGTTTCGAATTTTATTCTTTTCAAGTTATTTGAAATTTTGTTTAATTATTCACATTTTAGTAACTCATTTTAATTTATGTTCTTTATAAAAGTTTTTCATTGGTCCTTATTTAACTTAGATCTTTTGTTTATTTTTTATCTCACATAATAGGAACATGTTTCAATAGAGGGTTTCTTCTATTTTATGCACAATTATTAGTGAGTAGTTGTACAGGTAAGGTTGCGGGGTAATTAGCACGCCGTGACCAGTTCGGACATTGCTCTTATTTTCAAACAATAAAAAAATTAATTTTAGGTTACTAAAAAATATTTGTTAGACGAACCTGTACATCATTCGGAGCCCAAGTGAACGGGAGAATAGGGGTCCAAAACCTATTCTTCATTGCGCATGGGTAAACAGCAACCATTAAGGTTCGCATCTTGTGGGGTATCTTTTTCAGCCTAAAATCAAACGTTTTAAAGAACACCGATTGGAGCATATATATGAGTCCGGGCGGTTGCGAATGCTATGAACTCTACGACGGTATCTTTCTTTTAATTATTTGAAGAATATAATCAATTTCTAGGTTTTAGTTAATCTCAATCAATCGACAAGGGGTGGCTATCTAAAAGCCCGTTTAAATTATAACAGCCCGAGTTTTTAGTCAGCACACATCACCGTCTTGCGGATTCGACTCCAGACTTACAAAATATTGTGCTACGTCGGTTTTTGCTCTACGTTTGAGGCAACCCATTAATTTAAGATTAAGAAATCGTCAAGCAACATCATTATTATATCTTTCACATCAACTTTTACTTTCACTTTTCATCATTATCATCCACTTTTACCTATTAACTCTTTAACCATTAATTTTTTAAAAGGACAAAATAATAATTGTATACATTTTTACCCATTAAATTTTCAAAATAGACACTTATTAAGGGACATCCCAAAATAAACTACTTGACTATTATTTGGGGACGGAGGGAGTAATATTTTTTTAATTTGTACTTTTGAACTTTTACTAAGAACATTTATGTGAGTTGGATATTTTCTCTCATTTATCGCTAGATTGAAGTATTTTGAGGGGCAAACTCACGGTTGTATTGGGCATAAGCTCGCGTGCATTGTGTGTGTCTCTCTCTCCCCGCACTGAATAATAATTACTCCTACACATTAGATTGTAAGTTCTGCGCACCAATTAATTCTGTTAAAAAAAAAAACTTATATTATTCACTTTCAATTATAAAATCAATGGTAACATTTTGCTTCACCAAAAAGTAAATGCAAACCCAACATTAAAAAGAAAACAAAAAAAGGTAAATACAAAATGAATAGAATATTATAAATTTAGTGTTGCTAGGTTGGTGGGAGGTAACAAATTTGCAGATAGAGAACGTGGATTGAAAATTAGATTCAATTAGTTATGTGTTTGTTATCTCTGCTCGAGATGCTCTAACCATCACATTCATTGCCTTTGTCATTCGTTCATCCAAGTGAATCACTCCCCTATAGGCTGCATACCAAAGGCGTCGGCATCAAAATTGAAGAGGATCATTGCATTGAGGATTTCAAGCGGTTCTATCATTTGGTGTAAAATATTAAAAAATATGCATTGAAAGTACTTTACTCTTTTATCCAAAAATTGTACGTCCTTTTATACTACTACTAGACTATCTTTATAGGACAAAATGAGTATATACACATACTCGCACAAGAGTGAAGTGTACGTTTGCCAAACTAGTCCTTTGATTTAGTGCAAAAGAATTTAGAAACTATGCACGAAAAGTGATTATTTTTTAATTTACAAGTGTACGTCTTTTCGTGATGAACTATATTGCAAGATGGAAGGAGTATATACATTCATAAAGTTTAAACTCACCCTATATAGGCCACCGCATGGACTGGGCCCCACAAAAATACAAAGCAATTTTGCCCATACAAATTCTAAAAATATACTTATCGATATCTGTTCGAGTTGATTTTTTTACAGGGCCCCATAGATATATAAATGTTTTAAATTTATGAATGTTTTTTTCCTATTTTTGTGAGACCCCGGAGTGGGCCCCACTAAGCGTGCGGTGAACGTAGCAGTTCTGATGTACATATATCAATAAGAGTGTGTTACCCAAATTGTTTAGGTGTCAAATCCGTTGAGCTCAATTACTAGTGTTTGTGGTAATTTCCCAAATGAGCAAAAAGTATTAAAATGACGATTTTAGTACTTTTAGCTAATTTGAGAAATTACTGCTTATTTGTTCATTATTTAGCCCGTTCTATTGTGTCATTGTTATTTTTTGAATTTGTCATTTTTAACTGCTTAAATATTTCAATCTAGAATATATTTCATAATTGTGAAAACTTTATATTATAAAACTAATCGAGATCTATTAATCAAGATCCATATTGCATATTTTTCAAGATCCACACTAAAAGATATAGGCAAAAGACATAAAAAAGAAAGACAGGATAATAAACAATGAAAATGAGACGGATGGAGTATTATTTTGTTTGGAATTTAAGAAATTCAGGCCCATTTGTGTCGGCTTTGTTTGCAGTGAAAAGCGAAAGAGAGAGGAGAGAAAGTAACAAGAAAAAACTTCCATAACTGAACATGAAGAACTAATCAATAGGTCTTGTTTCCCAAATACAAATATCAAAACCTCGCAAATTCGAAGTTGCCGGAGTACATTTTTCAATCTACGAATAAAAAGAAAATCACATGTCCTAATCCGAGCAACTTTCTCGATGAATTTCTTCGATAACAAAAAATACTTCCGTAGGTATAAGACCTTTGCCACCTAAAATATGAATCAACTGTTGCAAGTCGTCCCTCTTCTACCATACGTGCATCCATCTATAGCTTAACGATTAGCGGAAATGCCCGGCCCCTTACAGGTCTTGGTCTCCGGAATCCGAACGATATTGCGAAGATTTTGACGGAAAAAAAAGCGCGACTTTGAATACTTGGATGGAGAAATGTGGCGTGGGAAGGGATTTTCGATCGGCCTGGTGAAGTCTGACGGCTGGAGGAAGGAAGAAAATTCGCTTTGGGCGTGGGTTAATTAGAAATTAATTAATGAAATTTAAAAGTGTATTAAGTATCCAATCAAAAAATTGAATCTACAGATTAAATAGATCTTGAGATTAATCTAAACTTGATAACTACTATTGGGTTCAGGATAATTAAATATGGTTTGACCCTAATCTGCCGGTGAGACAACGCTAGTCACGGGAAATTACTTATTGTTCCCGGAGCACCGTCACGCAGTGTTCTACGGGTCTTCTCCATCGTACATGTCAATCCTTTGATGCGCATGGCAATAGGAAAAAAGTTTTCATTGATTTTTTTCCTCCCGGCGATGAACGGGTAAGACGCTAATATGTATAAACAAATTTGTGAAGTGTGGAAAAATAATACTCCAATGTGACGTCTCTTTCTTGGCCCAGATAAGGAGTACTTGGTTGGAATGACTGCCAGAGATACGTGGTTCATAGTATTCCTAGAGATATTTTGTTTTTCATGTTCAGCAATGAAAGAGGTTGGTGGTCCAGTTTTGATTTTTCTGAAAGACCCAATGTGAAAACAAACGCAGTTTGACGGAAAGAGTTCACTAATACCACACCCCATGTGGGATTATACATCGCATGATGTTTAATGACACCGAGTTTTTCTTTTATGTTGAATTCGACACTCATATCCGGTCAAACGAATGGACAATAATGTAGATTTTTCTTTTATGTTGTGTGAGACATACTTATGGTCCACATATTTTAAATTCCAAGTATTTTTTGTCGCTTTTCTTATCAAAAATATTAAAGCCACACACAATGTATTGTACACTTGAAAACACGTACACTCACAAAATTCCAAGAGACCCACTCTCTGCAGTATGCGTGAGGCCCTTGTGCATTTAGTAGGGTGTGTTCTATGCGAAATGAGGGAGACTGTTGTGCACAAGTGCACAACATGGTTGAAAGTATTCCTAGAGATATTTTCTTTTTCATTTTCAGCAATGAATGACCGAGCTCCATTCACTGTCGAGATAAGATCCAAGCCGTCGGATCTGATCCGACGAATCGTGTTGTGCACAACAAGCATGTTGTTCACGGCTTGATACCATGTTTGCCTGAAGATTTATGATTCCAGATTACTCTACCGAGACCGAATACAACACTGGATCAGCTCTTTTCTTGTCTGCTGCATTCTTGGAATCCTATATTCTCATGTCCTTGGCTGGACTTCATATCTTATGGGCGAATGCTCCCCCCACCTATGTTGGGTTGCGATTTTGATATTATATTCTCATGTTCTTGTACTGTTTTCTTTTTTGAGTTCACTTCAATAAAATTTTGCTTTCACTGTTAAAATAAAAAATAAAAATGTTGTACACAAGTGCATAGCATGCTTCCCGGGTTTCGTTTTGTGCACGCCTGTTCCTTAGACAAGGCGAGCAAGGCTATGAGCCTTGGCCCTCAAATTTTTCTTAAAATTAGCAACACCAAAATTCCATAGGGTGTTAAGCCAATTACAATTAAGCCCATACAACAAAATGGATCCTTTTTTTTCAAAGAATTGTGATACATAAGAGATACATTTGCATAGTTGCATTAGTGGTCACTACTTTTAGAAATTAAATCTACCTTATCACATTTTTTTTCCCAGAAAAATTACTATTTATTTTATTTGCTCATAAAAACACTAAGTTCGTTTTGGGCCCCGGAAATACTGTAACATCTCCTTGTTCAACTTATACTGTAACATTTCTAAGTTGAACGACCCTAGTTTTGTGCGTGTCTCTGGCACATCTCCTTGTAATTATGTAATTCAGATTGTCAAACCTAAGCAAATCACTTTAACAGCTACACCCATTGAAGGATGCTGGGTGGTCACAAATGAGGAATAAGTGAGCGGAAATATTGACGGATTTTGAAAGCAATCAAAGACCTATTTATTAGAGGGGTCACCACTGGGGAGAGTGATCGCTTCGTTTCCGTATCAAAAATAATTAATAAAACAAAATAATTACTACAACTTAAAAGATAGCGGCAAGTATTCCGAGTATCGTCCTAAGGGATTATGAAGGCTAAATTACGATTGCTTTAATTGATTTATTGCTCTGCCTTTTTAATTCCCAGCCGAGAATTGCCTTTGGAAGGCCCCTTCTTTTCTTTGGTCCAACTCTTAATTAAAGAGACCAATAAACAACTTAACTCTTGGGCCAACCAAGACTTGTGTATTTTATAATGTTTTCAACCAATTTCAATTCTAAGAGCACAGTAGGAGTATGTCCCACGGCCCACGCATTTCTCGGCCAACAAACTGCCATGGTTCATCACTTAACTTGGTTTGTCCGATTTTATTTTATTAAACCTTCAAATACCTACAACAAGAAAATCAAGCATTATGCTCCGGAGTAACAATATAAACGGACTTAGCAAGGATAAATTAGAGAGCGCATATGTGAACATTTACGCGCTTATCAGAGAGAAATGAGACAACCAACTTAACAAGTTTGATTTCCTGATAAGAAATTCTCATTGAGTGTTACTCCGTATTACTTTGGAAAGCCTCTCCAGCACTTGCTTCATTCCTGGTCTTTTGAACTCACGCAATTCCGCTCCAAAAATCTTTCCATGGACTTGGATACGTAGCTGTTGCGCTTGAACAGGTTGAGCAAATTTGGCCAACTGGTAAACTATAAGACTGGTTAATTACATTCAGAAACAATGTTCCCTTAGATTCTACTTGAAAACATGATCACAAAATGTTGATGTTGGGATTTGTCCCACATTGATTACTTATCTCCTCCAATACTAATATATGAGCCTGGGCAGCCTCTCCACTCTTTGCCAATTGGTTTGGAGTTGGATGCTTTAACATGGTATCAAAGCTAGAGTTTCGGAGGCTTTTTCCCTTTGTCTGTGCCATAGTTGCACTTTCTTTCATTGTGATCCGTGTGTTCTGGATCCTTTGTTTACCTCTCCACGTGCGAGTCAGGGGTTGCACGTGCGGGGGAGTGTTGGGATTTGTCCCACATTGGTTACTTATCTCCTCCAATACTAATATATGAGCCTGGGCGGCCTCTCCACTCTTTACCAATTGATTTGAAGTTGGATGCTTTAACAGTTGATGATTGTCCTCATGGGAATAAGAGATTACTATTAGAATTTTCACACAACACACATTACTACATGCAAAATAATAATAATACAACACGCATTTGATCACACACATAAATAATGAGGGAAATGGAAACCTCCAAGGGGGATTTCTCACGGCGCGCTCTCTCTCTCTCACACATAAACAATGAGGGAAATGGAAACCCCCAAGGGGGATCTCTCACAGCGCGCTCTCTCTCACACAAACAAACACTCTATCTCACAAACACACAACTACTTATAGTCTTATAGACGCACATTACTACGTACTTCCAACTGCACCATCAACCCACCTTTTCACCCAATTGATTTATTAACCCGGCCCCATCTTGATCGATCTTTGTTCCCTAAGCTTCAACCGCTTTTGTTAAAGAAATCGTGGACGAATTGGAGAACCGCCATGATAAAAACAACGAAGCCGACACAGAAAGCTATGAACGTCCTCGGAGATATAAAATACGTGCGTCTCACGTGTGCCATATTCTTGGGCCAAAACCGATTGCTATACTTGGTGGCTTTGCTGCACGTGTCAGCGAAGTGTTCTCCTAAAGCGATTTCCTTGCATAGCTTGTTGAATAGATCGACGGCGTCCTCGGCGTCATCCAAATAGTTCCTCAAGACTCCGGCCTGTTCGAGCACTTGGATATCTTTTTCATTGTCAACGAGCAAGTCCATTACGAACGCATAGGACGAAAGGTGCAGCGAAACGCCTGGGCAGCACTGTTCAAGGGCAATGAGGTTCCAGAGGTATGACTCCGTGACGTCTTCTATCACAAGTGGTGGGATTTCGAAACGAGCCCTATGACACCACCGAAATAGGCCTTTAGGTTCACTGAACTTGAACTTGAACAGATCGTTTCCTGTATCGGAAGCAAACTTGACTCCTGCATAGACAAGTTCCAATGCCGAAGGCATTTCCCTAAAATCAAAATTTATCTGATTTGCTTTATCAAGTAGTGGAAGGTAACCATCATGTAGGTAATGGAGGATATGATGGTAGTACTTGGCAGTACTACGTTGGTGATCAATATTTTTACCACTTTGAACTCCGCCTTCTTCTTTTGCTGCTGCTGCTGTACAACCAAAAACCCCAAGGACACAGTCACTGGGCGAACACCAACTACTTTTGGCGCTACAACTGTTGTTGGAATTTTGTTTTGGCATCATCTTGTCAGCATAGAACCACCGCACATAATCGGTGAGCGACCAGTCCTTGTCAAAGCGATCCGGGATCCGACCCACCGTGAGCTGGAACAATTTCTCAAGCACAATGAAAGTAATCTGGTTCTCGAGGAATACCAAGTCGCTTTTCACATTGATGAAGGTAAAAGCACCACAAATTGGATCTGTTTCTGGTCCGTGCTTTTTGAAATGCAAAATCATTAATTCAATTTGTATAACCTGGTTTTTCTTGTTTAATTAAATTTCATAGGTTCTTTAGCAAAATAAGTCAAGTGGCTTATTTTTTTGTTCTTATTCAAAAAAAATTCGTATTTGTTAGTTTTTCGTCAATTTTTTGGGTATTGCTTTGTCATGATAAGAGAAATCTAAAAAGTAAAAAATTACGATCGAAACCTAATTTTTTTGAATAAAGACAAAAATAAGCTAATAAGTCAATTTTTTCGTCTTTAAAAAATTGAATTTCGATCGTAATCTTTTAGATTCCTCTCCTCATGACAAAGCAATAATTTTAAAAAAATTAACGAAAAACCAACAAATACGGAAAAAAATTTGAATAAGGACAAAAAAATAAGCTACTTTCTTATTTAGCCGAACAACCATGAATCAACAAAAGAAGCCTAGCTAACACGACCATATTTCCTTGCAAATGGTATACATCCTACGCGGGAAAACTTTTTTTTTTTTGGTTTTATTAAAAAAACTTGCAAGGAAAATACATTTCACCGCAAATTGTATCCTTTCAATGATCGAAAATAAATTTTGTGGATTATACTCCCTCCGTCCCAAAATATTTGTCCGATCCGTAAAACGAGGATGTAAAAATACTACTACAATTTTTGTGAGAAAAATTTAAAGTTTTTTCAACAATTCACAAGATATTGATGAGTTCTTTTAATTTATGAAAAAAGTTTAAATTTTTTCTTGAAAGAAATACATTATTTTTTAGTACTCATTTTGCGGATCGGACAAATATTTTGGGACGGATGTAGTATTTATTTGTTCCTCTCAAATTGTACTCATTAGGTGAGGAAAAAAACTCTTCCTGCGGTTGATTAGTGGCAATATATCAAGTATCAACACAACTATGTATCTTAAAGGTTTGATATTATGCAAGTGGAGAGCAGTGCAGTTGGTACCTCCCTTTTACTCTTATGCATATGTGTAGGGTTCAATTTCTATGAGCACCCATTCTCCTCCCCAAGTACCCTAGAATAGACTAGATTATGATTAACGAATGGCAAAAAAAAAAAATTGGTTTGTTGTTATTATTGTATTTTTCTCGGCACAGAAAGAATTTTCTTAAATAATTACAAAGGATTAAAAGTAATAAAAGGAATGCGGGCACAATAACATCTCAAACGAGTCAATGATCCAAATGATGTTGCCACCAAAAATATGGACAAATCATATGCCACCCACACCCCGAAAGCGAATCTTATTACTGAACTTCACAGTTCTCATGTAAAGCATGCACTGGCTAGTATAAAAGAGCATTTTAATTGAGCTACTTAAAAAGGATTCTAAAAGCAGCAATTGAGGGAAAAAAACAAGAGTAAGTTTCGTCAAGTGGCAAAAGAGCTGATGCTTTTAGCTTCCTTAATTACCGATTTGGTGCGACATCCGTAGAATAATTCGAGGATGAAACAACCATCGACCAACATCATTTCCTCATTCAGTGTAACTTTTTCTGCGTAGCATTTCTTTGCACCGTTTACCAATTTCTTCAATTCCGCTAAACATTCCTGTAGCACCTTGACTTTTTCTGCTTTGCTAATTCCAGGTCCTCCATTCTCGCGGCCAGTCGAAAGAGTAGGTAGCTAATCCCATAGTATTAGCTTATCCTCTTGAGATAAAAAAAAAAAACACGTGGACCCCCTAGCTAGTATTAGCTAATCCCATGGTATTAGCTTATCCCTCATTTTCCAATCCCTCCAATCAAATTGGGCTCTATTGTTTTGGATGGAGATGGTAGAGTATTAGTATTATCTGGGTTTGAGCGTGTAACTATGTAGAGATCACCGGGACCATGGTATCAAATTCACGTGCTTGAATTGGACCCAATAGAAACTGGAAAGAGTCTGTCCAAGCATGTCAATGACTGTTTGGAAGTTTGAATTTGCAATTTTTGTTGAGCTTATTATAAACGTATAGAACTTCACCTTGAAAGGTTTCGAACTCGCATGCAAACTCGGATACCTTGTTGAAGCAAAGCCAAATGGAGTGGTTGCGCTTGAACAGGTTGAACAAATCTGCACAACAAAAAGTTTACAAGCACGACTTTAAATTACAAACCCGGACACAATTGTGTTCGAAACGGTTGGATGCAAGTGGGAACCCTCCGGACACAAGAGATACTCTCAATTCTACTTGAAAACCATGACAAAATGTTGCTCATGATCATCCCGCTGAGGGGAATAAGAGATTAGAATTTTCACAGAACACTCATATTATTATCACTTCCAAAAGAATACAACACACAGTTATCAAATGAAAAAAAAGTAGTTACACAAAACATATGATCACACACTCACTCTCAACCTCCCACACATAAAACTACTAGAAAATTTCCGATAGATGACGAAAAAAGTGGTGACGAAAGTTACTATTTTACTATAGGTGACGAAACAACAAAATTTTCGTCACCAAAAGTTACTATAGGTGACAAAAAATTTAATTTTTGTCACCAAAAGTGACTTTCGGAGACAAGCTATAGGTGACGAAATTTACTATTTCAATTGTCACATATAGGTTGTCTCCGAAAGTCACTTTTGGTGACAAACCTATAGTAACTTTTGGTGACGAAAATTTTGTTGTTTCATCAGCTATTGCTTGACGATTTTTCAGTCCTAAATTAATGGGTTGCCCCAAGCGTAGGACGGAGACCGACGCAACACAATATCTGGTAAGTCCGGAGTCGAATCCACAGAGACGGTGATGTATACTGACTAAAAATTCGGGTTTTAATAATTTAACGGGCTCTTAGGTAGCCACCCCTTGTCGATTTGATTGAGATTACCTAAAACATAAGGAAACAACTCTTCTTTTCAAATAATTAAAATGAGGTATAGTCGTAGGGTTCATAGCTCTCTTAATCAGTCCGGATTAATCTGCTCAATTCGGTGTTCTTAAAAACGTTCAATTTTACATTGAAAAAGATATCCCGCAAGATGCGAAACCTTAGGGTCACCGTTTACCCATGCGCAGCAGAGAATGTGTTTTGGACCTCCATTCTCCTGTTCACTTGGGTTCCGACAATGCCCAATTTCGTCCACGAAAAGTATTTTTCCAATCTAAAATCATTTTTTTAATTGTTTGGAAATAGAAGCAGCGTCCGGACTGGCCACGGTTTGCTAATCACCTTGCAACCCTACCTATACGACTACTCATTCATTATTATGCAATAAACAAAATAAATCCTAGATTGAAACATGCTTTTATTGCTCAGAAGAGAAAACAAACAAAAGATTAATACCAACAAAACTCAAACGAATAACTTTAATTAAAAACAAAATATAATATGAGTTACCGAAAGATGAGTAATTGAACAAAACTCTAAAAACTTGAATGGAAAAATAACTTTGAATGAAAGAATAGAAATCTGAAGCTGCCAAGTAAAAACGGAACTTCTGTCGTCGCCCGTCCTCGTCCTTTTATAATAAGTGAATTGCTTGACCTAATAAGGGGCTGTTCCAGTTTTGTAAAAAAGTTACTTTTTGAAAAAGAAGGTAATTTCAAGTTTAAAAATTATATATTTACGTAAATAATTTTTCTATCAATATGGATCTTGTTTGATAGATCTCATTGAGATCTTTTAAATAGTGCAAAAAAAATTAAAAAATTATTTTTTATTTTCATTATATTTGAGTTTGAAATTACCTTTTTTTTGAAAAAGTTACTTTTTAGAGAAAGCGGAACGGGGCCTAACTCCTTTCTTTTCTTTTTAATTCTCAGCCAGTCCATTGTCCGTGGCCCACAATCAAAATAAGGAATAAAAGTTGGGCCCACAATAAGAGGAAAAAATCACCAGGCGCAATCTTAAATTCTTTTAATTTAATTAACCGAGACTTTAACGTATTAAGGGCCCGATTGGATGATGTATAAGTTTTGGGTGTATTATTTATGAAGGGGAGATAAAATAGTAAGGGGTATTAGTTAAGAAGAGATGACCCACATCGATGTGACATTTATGGAGAGGGGATAAAATAATACGTGATTTAGATGAAGGATAAATTAGAGATATAAAGAAGGGTGTATGATGTAAAAAGATGTTAAATAACTCATTTGCCCTTATGTAGTATGAAATCAGGTTATTCATTATATAATAACAAAATTCAATAAAATTAATTACTTTTCACGATTTAAGGAACAATAATTTAGTTTACAAATAAACATAATTAATTTAATATTTATTTAATATTTATAAATAATAAAAAATCAATTTCAATCGTATTTAATTCAATTTGTGGTTTGTTTAATATGAAAATGTACAAATGTTAAGTTGAATTAATTTTTTGTTATGAGTTATTTTATTTGTCAATTATTAGTATTATTTTTTCATAATTAAGCAATACTCCCACATGCACCAAATCATTTTTCTCTTCTTTGTTTTTATACATGGTCACAAAACTCACACTTGCACCACCGAATCATTTTTCCTTCTATACTTTGTTTTTTTTGATCCGCTTCTATACTTTGTTGTTATCGCCTTTTTAAAAGAGAGAGAGAGAGAGAGAGAGAGAGAGAAAGAAAGAAAGAAATCGGCAGAACAAAGATAGAGAGAGAAGAAGAAGAAGCAGAAGCTGTTGCTGCTGCTCTCCGATCATGGACCCATGGTGACCCCTCTCTCTCTCTCTCTCTCTCTCTCTCCGATTTGTTGATGTTGATCTTCTTCTTCTTGTTTTTGTTCACTGTTCATCTCTCTAAAATTTAGGGTTTGAAATTCAAAATTGGGGATTTCTGGTGGCGGTGGTTTGTGATGGTTCTGATGGTTTGTGTGTGTATTTTTCTGTAGTTGTTGTGGTGATCTTCTCTTATTTCTTCTTCTTCTCTTTTTTTTTTATCAACTTCTTCTTCTTCTCTGTCAATAGAGAAAGAGAGCCGTTGGGGAGGGGATGAGGAGGGGTGTTTTGGTCAAAAAGCAGGTGTATTAGGCCGGCTAAATTATGAAGAGCTCAAGGGGTGGCAATAATTTAGCACCCCATACACTGGATTGAGGTGTATAAGCGAAGAAGGGGGAGAGTCTAATACAGGTAGAAATTGGGTTGCCAAATCAAGCTAAATCAGTCCCATCATCCCTTATCCGAGTGTATTGTGGAATACACCCAGTTAAAACAGCATCCAATCGAGCCCTAAACTTCAAAAACACGTACAATACAAAAATCAAGAATTAAATTCCGAATAACAATATAAATAAACTTAACAAAGATAAATTAGAGAGCACTAATATGAACATTTATGCACCTATCACACTCCCTAACTTACACTTTGCTTGTCTCGAGCAAAGAAAACAAATTAAAATAGATAGCTCTTTGAAACCCCCAGGTGGCCTTGGTAGGACGAGTGAAGTCTTGTGAGAGTTTCAACAGTGATCATCTACAAAACATTGTGAACCCTTTCACATGGAACCCAAAACCTATCATACAACTCACTAGTCCATCAAGCAAAGAATGTGCAGCTACCACAAAGATATAAGAAGGCATAAATAGTTTCAAACGCTATTAAGTCAAGAAATAAACGATGGCTCATAGGCTTAGCGTGTGTGAGATATAGGCCTCAACCAAAAGTGTTCAATAACTAATAGCTCTCTTCGGGCCGAGTCTGGACTTCAATTCTCACTGTGTCTTGCACTCACAAATAAAATCACTCAAAACAAGGTGCATTATGAACTCTTAAGTGTGTGGTTAGAAGTTATATAAATGAAAAGCAAAGTGCGCCTATCAGCTATAGTAAAACAATAAATTTCGTCACCACTTTTTTCGTTACCTATCGGAAATTTTCTAATAGTGAATAAAGTCATAACCAATGGGGGAGGACAATGTGAATGGAAACCCCCAAATGGGATACCATAGCTAGCGGGCTCTCTCTCTTAATATACATCACACAAACAGACTAGTTATAGATGCACAATACCACTTCCAACTACACCATCAATATATATAGATGCACACCCAAATTTTGACCCACTTGATTTATTAACCCCATCAGATCTCTTCGTTTCATAACAGCTACATTAGAATTTTTTACCGAAACTGCGGGCGAATCCAACTAAGGTTATGACAAAAGCAATGAAGCCGACAAAGAAAGCTATGAACGTCCATATTCTATCAAAATACGTGCGTCTCACGTCTGCCATATTCTTCGGCCAAAAACGCTTGCTATACTTCGTGGCTTTGCTGCACGTGTCACGGAAGTATTCACCTACCGTGATTTCCTTGCATAGCTTGTTGAATAGATCGGTGGCGTCCCCGGTGGGACCCAAGCCGTTCGTCAGGACTCCGGCCTTTTCGAGCACTTGGATATCGCTATCAGACTTCACGAGCATGTCCATGATGTCCGCATAGGACGAAACGTGCTGCGAAACGCCAGGGCAGAACTGTTCAAAGGCAATGAGGTTCCTGAGGTATGACTCCGTTTCGTCGCATATTACGAGTGGTGGGATTTCGAAACGAGCCCAACGACACCACCAAAATAGGCCTCTAGGTTCCCTGAACTCGAACTTGAACAGATCGTTTCCAGCATCAGGAACAAACTTGACTCCTGCATAGACCAATTCTGAAGCCGAAGGCATTTCTCCTGCATAGACCAGTTCTAAAGTCGATGAGGGTGGAAGGCAACCTTCATGTAGGTTATGGAGGATATGATAGTACTTGGCAGTATGGCGATCACTATTACCAGTTTGAACTTCTTCTTTTTCTGCTGCTGTTGTACACCGAAAAACCCTAAGGACACAGTCTCTGGGCGAACAGTACCAAGTTTTGGCGCTACTACTACTACTGTTGTCGGAATTTGGTAGTGGACTCATCCATTCGTTATAGCACCACCCCACATAATCGAGAAGCGACCAGTTATCGTCGAGACGATTCGGGATCTGATCCACAATGAGACAGTACAATTTTTCAAGCACAAAGAAAGGAATCTGATTCTCGAGGAGTACCAAGTCATTTTGCACTTTGCGGAAGGCCAAATCGTTACAAAAAATAGGATCTCTTTTTGGTACCTGCTTTTTGAAATGCAAAATCATTAATTAAATTTGTATAGCCTGGTTTATCTGACAAGTTATTTGGATTAATTTGATACTTACAACTTCAACAAAAGAAGCCTAGCTAACGCGACCAAATCTAGCGACCAAATTTTTTTTCCTTGCAAATGGTACACGTTTGGCGAAGGATTTTTTTTTTGGGGGGTGGTTTATTAAAAAACAAGCAAGGAAAGTACATTTCACGCAAATTAAAGAAAATGATTAACGACGAAATTAATTCCCCACCAACTTTACTCTGTGGGTGAGAAAAAGCACATTTGATCGCATTTTCTAGTAATTGGGAGAAATAATACTCCCTCCGTCCTTTTTATTGTGTCCAGTATTTCATTTTGGGCTGTCCCTTAATAAGTGTCCATTTTGTAAATTTAGGGGGGTAAAAGTTGGTATATTGTCTATTTTGTCCCTAAAAGTAGATTTTATTTTGAAAAGTTGGTGAGTAAAAGTGTAATGATGATGAGTAAGTAGGGAAAGTGGAGGAAAAAGTTGATATGAAAGATGTAATGATGATATCTTTTTAATAAGTTGGAGTTACGAAGCAGGACATTTAAAAAGGGACGGAGGGAGTATTCGTTACACAGGTAGATTACACTTAATTGTACTTTACGAGGAAGTATAAATTAGGGTTGCACATGGTCCAGCTCGAATCAGATTCTTATGAATCTAATTCTAATCTACGCGTCACAATTTTTTGAAAATGAAATCCGTGTTCGGGCCAAAAGTCTCACGGTCGGTTCGGTTCCAATCCACCAGTTTGGTCCGGTCCTGGTTTTGTCCATGGATTGCATCAACCAACAACCAAGAAACCTGAATTTTCAAAATTTTCTGTGTGATTCAATAGGTCCGAGCAAAGTTAAAAATAAAAAAAAAGTACTTCATTAAAAGTAAACACATTGCAGTAGCTCAATAATTCAATAGTTCCCAGCAAAGAAAATACATTATAGTACTTCAATAAAAAAAGCCTAAACACATTACACTTTACATCAAGTCATTACATAAAACTAGACACATTACACATTAAAATACTTCAATTAAAAAAAAACAATTCCTGCAAAGTACTTGGATACAAAAAAAAAACACACACACCAAAGTACTTAAGAGAAACATTTTCTAGAGCTGCAATTGTAATGATATGAGTGAAACTAAATTAGATCTTAGTAAAATGAAATACAAAGCTTTTAGATGTTATAGACCTGAAATACAAAAAACACAATAAAGTTGCAGCTTATCCCCTTAGGTTTAAAAGTATATAATGATATACAAAATTGTCAAATTGTTAAAAATAATTTATAAAAATATGTGTAAAATTATTATTATTTACTATATGTTACATATATATTATTTAATTTTTTAAATATCTCACGGTCCAGTTCGGATAATCCACGGTTTCAAATGAAAATTCAATCATAATCCTTATCTCACGGTTTTTTAATTTTTGAATCTGTGTCTGGACTATTAATTCATGGACAAAATCCAAAAGGTACAGATCAATTTGGTTCGGTGTGATTTCACGGTTCATTGGATTTTTTGTGCAGCCCTAGTATAAAGGGAATAATCACTTTTAAAAGAAAGCTTTAAAGATCTGGAACAAGGAAGAATTTGGAGATGTGAACAGGAAGATTCAAGATTTTGAATCTAGACTTGAGCAACTAGACCTTCTGTGGGAAAGTAGAAATTTATCCACCGCAGAGAAAAAGGAAAGGAGTCATGTCAGAGCAGATTTCTGGAAATGGTCAAGGCTAGCTGAAACTTTGTGGAGACAAAAATCAAGGGTGAAATGGCTCAAACTGGGCGACAAAAATACCAGGTTCTTTCACTCAGTTGCGAATCAAAGATTCCACAAGAACATCATTGGTGCAATTAAAGATGATGAGGGTTGTGTGGAAGAACCAAAAATGATCAAAGAAGCAGCTGTGAAATACTTCAACTCCATCTTTAAAGAGAGGGATGATATCAAACCTACTCTAGGTGGTGTCCTCCATAGAAGATTAAATGGAGACTTGTCGGCAGAGATGGAAACACATTTTGAAGAAGCAGAAATTTCTTTTGCCCTAAAGAGCTGCAGTTCACTCAAAGCACCTGGGCCAGATGGTTTTAATTTCTCTTTCTTTAAGAAAGCATGGCCTTTCATGAAAAAGGATGTCCTGGATTTTTTTGCAGAGTTCCACTCCAATGCCAAACTAGTTTCAGGTATTAACTCTACTTTCCTAGCTTTAATACCTAAGGTTGATGGACCCTTAAAGTTTCAGGAATTCAGACCAATAAGTATGGTGGGTGGCTTATACAAATTGTTGGCAAAGGTTTTAGCAAATAGACTCAAGAAGACTCGTCTAGCTCTGATTGGAGAAGCTCAAGCAGCGTTTGTCAATGGTAGACAAATTCTCGACGGGGTCTTGATAGCAAATGAGGTAATCCATCACTGGAAGCATAGTCACCAAAGCGGTCTGATCCTAAAACTTGATTTTGAAAAGGCGTACGATACTGTAAATTGGGAGTTTCTTATGGATATGTTGCACAAGGTGGGTTTTAGGGTCAAATGGAGCTCATGGGTGAAGGAATGTATCTCAACTGTCTCCTTTTCTGTGCTTATAAATGGTTCTAGTACTAATGAGTTCAGATCCCAAAGAGGTATAAGACAGAGAGACCCTTTATCCCCTTTTCTTTTTACCATAGTGGCTGAAGCCTTGAATGTTCTAATGGAGAGGGCAAAGGAAGTGGGGCTAATTAATGGCGTGAGTATTGGGAATGAGGGTCTTATTCTAACACATCTCCAATATGCAGATGACACCATCATTTTCTGCAGTAACAACACAGAGGAAGTCAGTAATATCAAAAGAATTGTGAGATGTTTTCAGCTGCTGTCCGGACTTAAAGTAAACTTCCCGAAGAGCGTAATGTGTGGCGTAGGCATTCCAGAAGCCACTCTTACCCAAATGGCCAACATAATGGGTTGTAAAGTGGACAAACTTCCTCTGAAGTACCTTGGACTTCCTTTAGGTGCAAGCCCAAGAAGAATTAGTAAATGGCAGCCTATTGTGGATAGGATAAAGCAGAAACTTTCAACATGGAAAGGGAGGCGCACGACTAAAGGGGGTAAATTAACTCAGATTAAATCATCTCTTAGCAATTTACCTATCTACTTTATGTCTTTGTTCAAAATGCCTATCGCTGTGGCCAAGTCAATTGAGAAAATTCAAAGGCAATTCTTCTGGGGAGACACATTGGAGGAAAAGAAGTTACACCTAGTAAAATGGAACTGCTTGACAAAAAGTAGGAAAAGGGGTGGTTTAGGTATCAAGAAACTTCTGGATCACAACTTATCTCTCCTTGCAAAATGGTGGTGGAGATTCCACAAGGAGAAAGGAGCTTTATGGCATAAGGTGATCTCTATGAAGTACGGGCTAGATTATTGTGAATGGTTACCGCAGGTCCCAGTGCCTTCAAGATCGTCAACTGTTTGGAAAGATATTTGTTCAGTGGGCGATATCTCCTCGAAATTTGGCAAGTTCCTTCATGACGGTTTCAAGATTGAGGTAAAATCGGGTAACCTAACAAAATTCTGGGAGCATAAGTGGCTTGGGGAGACTCCTCTTAATAGCCAATATCCTAGACTTTATGCGGCATCCTTACAACAAGATACCAAAATTGCTGACATAGAACAGAGCTCAACACTCGGCTGGTGGTCACTTAATTTCAGATGGGACTTATTCGATAGGGAGAAGGCGAGTTTGCTTCAGTTACAACACAAGCTAGCAGAGATCAACTTAGTAAGGGATCTAGATGACAAGTTACTATGGACCAAGGACAAGAGCAACTCTTTCTCTGTAGGATCAGCCTACACCAAATGGGAGGAACTCAATTGTTATGAAGATTCAAACCTTCATTGTATTTGGAAGAACCGCTCCCCCCCTAAAGTGGAGGTGTTTGTTTGGATGGCGGCTCAAGACAAAATTGCTTCGAGATCTGTTTTGGCAAATCGAGGATTAATTTTTGATGAAGGGGCACAAGAGTGCCCCCTTTGTGCAGAGACTTGTGAAACCCCAAGACACCTATTACTCCACTGCAGATTCTCGTGGGAAGCGTGGACATGTATATTGAGGTGGTGGGGCGTTCTCTGGATCTGTCCTCCAACAATTATGGACTTCATAGCAATATGGTTCAACAACTCTTTCAAAAACCTAGAAAAGAAATGTTGGGAATCAATTTTGTTCGCAGGTTTATGGCCAATCTGGACTACCAGAAATGAGGTTATCTTCAGTAACAAGCATCCGAATGTTACGGAAGTTGTGGACTTGATCAAAACTAGAGTGGCATTTTGGATCAAGGCAAAGTTTAATGTTACAGAATACTTAGTGGAAGACTTCAAAAGGGGCATAGAGGTGATAAGGCGTAAGAGGATTTGACTGTAGAATTTTCGGAGTGTTGTGATTTCTATGTTTTGCACCTCCAACTGACCTGTTGGAAGTGTCCCCTCTGTTTTTTTTCGTTTCCCCTTTGCCATTTGGTCTCCTGCTCTTTTTTTTGGGTGGGACCTATGTGGCCTCCTCTCTCGATGTACCCTTGTCGAGCTCAATAATAAATTTTCTTTTGCCGAGCAAAAAAAAAAAACTAGAATTTAAAAATATTATTTTCATATGTGGTTTAATAACAAACGGTTGTCACCTACATGCACCATATATATACTAGTGCTATATATATATATATATATATATATATATATATATATTATTATTATTATTATTTTCTCGGCAAAGAAAGAATTTCGTAAATAATGACAAAGGATTACAAATAATAAAAATAATGCAGGCACGATGGCATCATATACAATTCAATGATCCGAATGTCGTTGCCACCAAATACATGGACAAATCATATGCCACCACACCCCGAAAGAGAATGTTATTATTGAACTTCACGTAAAAGCATGCACTAGTATGAAGAGTATTTTAATTGAGCTGCTAAAAAGAAGCAATTGAGGGAAAAAATTAAACAAGATTAATTTTTGTCAACTGATAAAAGAGCTGATGCCTTAAGCTTCCTTACCTTTGAGTTGCTATTGTCTCCTCCATCATTAGGCTTGTTTTCATTTTCTTCGGCCCGGAGTAATCGTGCTCTGTAGAGAAATTCGAGGATGAAACAACCATCGACCAACATTATTTCCTCATCCAGTGTAACTTCTGCTGCGTAGCATTTCTTTGCATCGTCTATCGATGTCTTCAATTCCGCTAAACATTTCTGTAGAACCGTGAGCTTTTTCTGCTTTGCTAATTCCAGCTGGTCCTCCATTCCTGCGGTCAACCGAGAGAGTAGGTAATTCGTGTAGCTCGGTTTGACGTGTTGCAAGGGTGTTTGGAGGTGTTCATCTTCTCGGTGAAGAGGGCCAATAGCGATGAGGCGAGGGGTGTAGGCTCTTTCGTTCAGCTTTCGAAGATCTTCAGGCACCCTGAAAATGCAAGCGGAGGAGAAGAAGTATTCAGCTTTCTCGGCACCTTCACTGATTTTTCCAGCGATGGTTGATGTAAGGTGCTTAAGATCCTTCTCAAAGTCGTTCTCCCCATGACTCATTTCAGTTGGGTGGGTTTCCTTTCAATGAATGAAATAAAGAAGCAGTTGTGTTATACTTGGTGGGTGAGGTTTGGGTGATAATGGTTTTGGATTTTCTATTTGGGTTTGAGCTAAACACAGACCCCGGCCATCTATATATAGAAGGCTCACAGTTTAATATAGAAAATATATCATTTAAGAAATTACTAATTTCCTAGTAATTAGTAATTTCATTTATCCCGTACAAAATTATATTGATGGGTAGAATGATTATATTAACTGGTAGCTGGCCTGACCATCAAGACTTGGGCAACTGGTTTGCATTAATTTCCTAGTAATTTCATTTATCCCGTACAAAATTAATTATAGTAGTAATAAGTTTATTCTTCTGTTAATTTTCTCACACATCACATAACTACTGCAAATTAGTAGCCAGTTACTAAGGCACATCCCACACGCACTTCAATCAAAAAAAATTGAAATAGGTAAAAAGACTCGTAATTATTAGGACGGTTAACATAAATTATCAAACAAATGAATTGCTTAAATTTAGCACACGTGTACTTTTTTGGTATTTAATATTCTTTTTGTCCTAAAACGATCGTCTGGTCTACCAAACGAGAGCTGGAAACAATGCATTTCGGTTCAAAAAAATTTAAATCAAGTTGCAGTTGTGTTTATACTTGGTGGTAGAGATTTGGGTTTGAGCTAAAGACAGACCCTCCCTATGTAAAGAAGGCTCAAAATTTAATTAGTGCACTGTTAGCTAGCCTTCTTTATATAGAGAAAAATAGACCGCTCGTGAAGTTTGGAATGATTAATTTCTAATAATTTCTTAAGATAAATAGGCGGTTTGTTAAGTTTGGAATGATTTCTAATGATTCCTAAAGAGTGAAAAGAAGAGAGTGGAAAACATTTCTTCATCATTAGATTCCTAATTTGGGGAGAGGAAGGAAAAATTTTCCTCCACTTTAGAACTTAATTTCTTTTTTTCCTTTTTTTTTTTTTTGCAGTTTTTCATTTTCTTTTTCATACCCTAGTTTCTCCTCTTTTCCCTTTTCTTCCCCATCTAACTTAGGACAAAGCCTTCAGATCAAAAAGAGTCTAAGAAAATAAAATTTCAAAATATCTTGTAAAGCCCCTATTTATTGGTAAATATAGGGAAAACATGGGCATAAAAAAATTAAGAGTAGAAAATCAATGAACAACTTTGGAACCACCAGATCAAGAGTTCGAGTCTTGATAAGAAATTATGAAGTTGATTGTAAAGTGAGCAAATATTTTCTCTCACAAGTCACAAATTGTTTGTCCCTTTTCTTACTTTTTAAAGACAAATCAATAAATGATGGAAACATAGACTGCTCGTCATATTTGGAATGATTGCTAATGATTCCTAAAGAGAAACAAACCGCTCACGAAGCTTCGAATAATTTCTGACTATTAATCCTAAAGAGAGTGAAGAACATTTCTCCATCGATTCCTAATTTGGAGGGGAAGGAAAAATATGTCCTCTTCAAAACTTTTTTTCTTTTGCAATTTTTCTCTTGCTTTTCTTTCCCTAAAGGTGTAGGTGAACTCTCATAATTCATGCATCTTTCTATTCAAATCCTTTTCTCTTTTTTCAAGTTTTCTGAAATTCACATCTAAACAACTCATCAAGTTTGGAATGATTTCTAAAATAGACCGCTCATCAAGCTAGTTTAGAATATATTCCTAAAGTGAGAAAAGAAGAGAGCGAAAAAAACATTCAGTACTATTAGATTCCTAATCTGAAAAGAGGAAGAATAATTTTTTTAGGAGGTCTATTTCCGACGCACCATTCACCAGCAAATGGCTCAACCAGCAATTAAAACCGAACAGTAAATGATAGATTGATAGATAAGGAAAGAAAGAAAAAGATGCATATATGTGAGAGAAACCACATATTCTGGCTGAAATAGTTGCAGAAAGTAAAAAAGCAAAGCCCCATATGACTTTTTCATCTAGCCCATTCCCTCACTCTTACTTGACATACTAAAGACCATATTCAACTGTAAGGCTGACAAAAGGAATATAGCAAGAAGAACCTCCAAACAACATGGCTGTTTTGTTGGGGAAAAGTGTATATATTAAAGAAAAAGACGACTAAAATTAACGTCACAATTAATCTGATAGTTCCAAAAATCATCTAACTCAAGATCATTCTATACATACGTCACCGAGGTAACATCTGTGTCGCAAAGTGAGAGGTCACCCGTGAAGTGAACTTCAACCAATCCTCAAGAGAAACAAACCACTCGGCAAGTTTGGAATAATTTCTAACTATTCTTAATTAAAGAGAGTGAACATTTCTTTAACGATTCCTAATTTGGAGAGGAAGGAAAAATGTCCTCATCAACACTTTTTTTTTCTTTTGCTGTTTTTGTCTTGCTTTACTTAAAGGTGTAGGTGAACTCTCATAATTCAGGCATCTTTCAATTGAAATCCTTTTCTCTTGTTTCCAGTTTTCAACAATTTACATCTAAACCGCTCATACGTCAAGTTTGGAAATAAATGATTGCTAACAATTCATAAATGATTACCCGCCCCCTCCCTCCATCTTGATGTACCCTTCGTCAAGATTTCTGAATAAAATTTTTTTGCCGATCAAAAAAAAAATTTGTGAAATAGACCGCTCGTTAAGGTTAGAATGTATTCCTAAAGAGTGAGAAAGAAGAAAGCGAACAAATATTCACTATTAGGCTCCGTTCTGTTAAGATTCTTATTTTTCAAGTGCTTAGTTTTTACTTTACGAACAGATCTTTCTTCACAATACATAATTTTTAATTTAAAAAATAAGTACTTATTTAATTAGTGGAACAGGCCCTAGATTCCTAATCTGGAATGAGGATGGATAATTTTGTCCGGATGTTTATTCCGTAGGCACCATTCACCAGCAAATGGCTTAACCAACAAATGGCAACCAACTATTAAAACCGAACAGCAAATGATACTTAGATAAGGAAAGGAAGAAAAAGATGCACATATATGTGTGTGTGTGTAGTGAGACAAATCACATATTCTGGCTGAAATAGTTATACAAAGTAAAAAGCTCATGCCCTCACTCTTCCTTAACATACTAAAGACCCATATACAACTGTAAGGCTGGCAAAAGGAAGAGAACAATAAGAACCTCTGGCTCCGTCAATAAAGAAAAAGACGACTAAAATGTCATAATTTGGTAGTTTCAAAAACCATCTAATTCAAGATACTGTACATTACTTCACCGAGGTAACATTTGTGTCGCAAAGTGAGAGGTCACTCGTGAAGTGAACTTCAACCAATCCTTGAGAGGTAAGTATGTGCCAGATGTACCCTCAACTCCGTCAATAACTTTTCGTTGAGTGTTACTTCTTCGGAAAGCATCTCCACCACTTGGTTCATTCTTGGAGAGTACCATCTGCCAAGGGCGGTACTGTGTATGGGCTATGGTAGGCTGTAGCCCAGGTGGTCTTCAAAAAACAAAAAAAAAAAATTATATGTAAAAACATAGCCCATACAACGCCTAACCCATTAAGCCCAACCCATTTTTTACACCCAGCCTAATTGCTGAGATAAAAACACAAAACGCACTACGTCTTCACTCCCTCGTCAATCATCATCCCCGTTCTGTCATCTATTACACCCAGACAAATGCCCTGAAGGCCATTTCAACAGCGATGCTATGATTATGTACATCGAAAGAGATGATACTCCGAACCGGACAAACTCGAAAGCATGTGAAAACTAATGTACGCAACAAAATGGAGGATGATTTTCTAGCAGATTCTATGATTATGTGCATCGAAAGGGATCTTGTCCAAGACATCGACTTAGATTCGATAATAGATGATTTCTATTCCGTGAAACATCATAGGGTACAACTTCGATAGTGTACGTTTTTTTGTACTTTTCTTTCCTCTTTTTGGTTTATATATTTGTAATTTGTGTTAGTCCAAGGTAGATTTTATTCCTAGTTCCGCCCTTGCCATCTGCACTTGCTAAACAGTCATTAAAAGAGAAGGGCAAAGTGTGAGACGAGAGAAAAAAAGGGGAACCGCCACACTGTGTGCATGTTTGTGAATGTATGAGAGATGAGTGAGTTAACTTTCTCTAAACGTCCACGGTGATGCAAAATACTGGCGTCTCACGTGTGCCATTATATGCTTCGGCCAGAAACGCTTGCTATACTCGGTTGCTTCGATGCACGGGTCGGCGAAGTAGTACTCTCCTTCAAAAATCTCCTTGCATAGGTTGTTGAATAGACGGGTGGTGTCCTTGCCGGCACCCAAGTAGTTACACATAACTCCGGAGTCCGGACTTCTCGAGCACTTGGACATGCATCTGTATCAGAGTTCACCAACATGTCCGTGACGCACGTGTAGGACGTAACGCTCTGCGAAACACCAGGGCAGCTCTGTTCAAAGGCAATGAGATTCCTAAGGAACAACTCAGTGTGGTCGTATATTGTGTGTAGTGGGATGTTGAAATGAGCACTTTGACACCACCACAATAGGCCTTTAGGTTCACTGAACTTGAACTTGAACAGATTGTCTCCTGCATCAGGACGGCCAGGAACAAACTGTAAAGTTATGATGCCGAAGGCATGAATATGATTACTTCATTAGGTTTTTTGGGTAAGGTAAAATTTTATTAACGAACCCACATTAAACAATTCTGAGGCATACCTCAGTCAAACAAAAGCAAACATCCCAGCAACAAGCAAGGCTGTATACAAAAACACAAAAATACAAAACTAAAAAAGACTAAACAACAAAATTACATACTCTCAAAGACCCTAACTGGGATATTCCACAAGGAACACAAAGCTATATTAGATCCTGACTTCTAAAGAATTCTCCAGGAGCTCACACAAGCTCGGATATCAGTTCTCACCTTAGACTCCAGCTGTTGAACATTACACCCGTGGTTTTTGAAAATCCTGCAATTCCTTTCTCCCCAAACATGGTATAGGAGAGCAACCAAAGCAACCTTTGATAACAAGCAGGAAAACAGAAAACCGCTATCAACTTGAGTCATCCATTCCATAATTTGGAGTAATTCATCGAAGGGGAATTGAGGTTGTAGGTCCCTTTGCAAATGTTTCCAAAGTTGAACAAAAAAGAGTATTTAAAGTAAAGATGCTTATGGGTTTCCATGGCAGTAGAGCACAGGACACATTGATCATCCATAGCCATACCCCACTTAAGAAGTCTATCATTTGTAGCAAGCCTCTTTTGATTAGCTAGCCACTGAATGACGGGCCAGTGAGGGACACAATTTTTAAACAAGATAATTTTGTACCAGGTAACTTTGGGATGTTCTCTTCTTATTGCATTCCATGCAGACTTGATAGAGAATTGATTATTTGAGGTAAGATTCCAAATAACTGCATCTTCTTGAGATGGGTGAGGGACAAAAGGAGCTGGGGTGGCCCTCAATATGTCCTGTGTCACAACATTTCTACACCTTGGCCAATGCCAAGAGTAGTCAGCAATTATGGTATCAACTTTGGCATGGAGATTTCTGTCCAAATTATATACAACTCTGGATCCAAACCTGGCAGAAAGAGGACCAAGTGAATGCCAATTATCCAACCACAAAAAAAGTATTCTTTCCATTACCCACCACATGAGTTATTCAGGGGTGAACTAGGGATCTCAATTTTAACAATTTCCTGATAGTCCATAAAGCTGTAGCAGGAATAGGGATATGCCAAAGGCAATGATCTCTGATTATGTAGGTGTGGATCCATTTAACCCACAAAGTATCGGCTTTCAAAGCAATAGCCCATAAGTGTTTAGTCATGGTAGCCTTGTTCCAATCTTTAAGAATTCTAAAGCCCAGACCACCTTCATCTTTGGGACAACAGACATCTATCATTCCAAGCTACTTTAGCACCACTAGCCTTCATTTGAATTCCATTCCCGAAAAAGGATCTTAACAAGGCTTCAATTTTATCGAGAATTTCCTAAGGAAGCATAAAAATGGAGCTCCATTAAATTTGGGTACTGACCAGAACAGATTGAATGAGTTGAGCACGACCTCCATAAGATAATGATTTTGTTAATGCAGGACTGAATTCTGGAAGCAATTTTATCCAATTGAATTTTACAATATGAAGCATGAAGTTTAGAAGTAATGAGAGGGACTCCAAGGTACTTGACAGGTAGGCTCCTTTCTAAAATAGCTAAAATTTGTCTAAGAGCATTTTTACTCTCATGAGAGACCCCAGCAAAATAGGCACAACTCTTCTGAAGATTAGGTTTTATCCCAGAAATTGAGTAGAAATCATGTAGGATGGAACTAACAATTTGGAAAGAAGACGGATCTGCCCTACACATTATGAACATATCATCTGCAAATATTAAATGGGAGAGATGGAGATCCCTGCACCTTGGATGATAGGAGAAACCCCCTTGAGAAATCCTATACTGCAGCAAAGAAGAGAAACCCCTTTGGGAAATCCCCCCTTGGGATTCCACCCCCCCGGGAAATCCTATGCTCGTATTATCTTGGCTTGGGATTCTGTAGTTTTGACTGTCATCATTCTTGCTTTCTCTTCTCAAAAGGTTTTGGCCAAAGTGACTAGTGTGGAATGGAATAAAGACTTCTTTGTTTCTGTAATATATGGAGCGAATGGCATCTGAGATAGGAGACAGCTTTGGGCTGAGCTTAGGACTGCTAAATTTTCCATTGGTAATGCTGCATGGGTCCAACTCGGTGATTTTAATATTGTTAGAAAACCTACCGAACGATTGATGGGGTTTGATTCTGCTGCTGCTTCTGAATTTAATACCTGTCTTTATGATGTGGAGATGCATGATCTACCTGCTACTGGATATTGGTATACCTGGTCTAATAAACATGGGTGTGCAGGGGATAACAATAGTAAATTGGATATTGGTATACCTGGTCGATCTGGTGAACACAAGTTAGCTGGATGAATTCACAGATTCTGAAGCTTGCTTCCTTGAATCCTTGCTCCCGGAGTGTCCGATCATTGTAGAATCCTGGTAACTATTCTTACCTACCCTCCTATGAGGAGACCTTTTAAATTCTTCTGTTGTTGGATGCTTCATGCCTCTTTTAAGACAGTGTAAGTTCAATCTTGGGCTGAACCTGTGGCTGTTCAATCTCATATGTTGTAACTTAGTCTTAATTTGAAACGTCTGAAGCTTGTTTTGAGGACTTTGAACAAGGAGCATTACTCTAATATCAGTTTAAGGATTACCTCATTAGGTTCTTCATGTTTTTGCCGTCGTAGAGTTTTCCCGTTTGTTGCCAAAAACCCATAGGAAAAAGTCACTGGGTGGACACCAAGTTTTCGCATTGGTGGAATTTCCTATACTGTACTCATCTTTACCCGTGGCACCCCCACGCATAATCGGTGAGCAACCAGTTCTTGTCGAGGCAATCTCGGATCCAACCCACCGTGCTCTGGAACGATTTTTCAAGTACAAAGAAAGAAATTTGGTTCTCGAGGTGTACCAAGTCATTTTCTACGGTACAGACGGTCAAACTTTTACCAAAAATAGGATCTGTCTCTTGTCCCTGCTTTTTGAAATGCAAAATCATTAATTAAAATTGTACATCCTTGTTTGTCTACCAGATTATTTGATTAATTTGATATTATAATTAGAAGCTGTGATCACCTAAAATATTTTGTAACATTATTATTTTTTTGCTTGGCTATTGTAACATTATCGATCCTAAAGATAAATTTTAGGTTGAAGAACTGATGAGACATCCAATAAGGCTATAAGAGAACATAGATGGAGTAGATTTTTACCCTTCTCCAAACTTCTTAATGTTGCAAGTAGAGTGGAGTGCAGTTGGTGTCTCGTTTATACTCTCATGCACATAACAAGAGTTCAATTCCTGTTAATACCCCAACAACACCAAGAATAATCCCCAACCACAGAAGCAAAGTACGCATAGATAGTATATGATAGCACTAACAAGATAGCGCAACGGAATTTCAAATAACGAGATGAACTATCATATGAAAAGCTGTGCCTAAGGAAGAGTGTATATTTGATGCCACAAAAAAGGAAGAGTATATAAGGCAATCCTAGGCACAGGTGCAAACATTAGGATAAAATATAAACGTCCTAATTAGGGGTGGCAAATTGAACTCAAACTCATTAAAAAATCTAAACCCACTTACTAGAAAACAGACCCAACCCAGTTGGGTTAAAATGGGTTTCCAACAAGTACAGTAGCAATGTAACAAAAGTACTACCAACCAAACTAGCCTTAACCACAGGCATACAAACTAGAATACCAAAGTACCAAGCAAATAAAAAGCGTACATATGCAACATATAATACCATTAGTACTACAACCATAGCCGAGAAAAAGACTACCAAACTACCACAGAAGCTCTTCTTACAAGCAAACCATTCTCCTCCTTTTCGTCACAGGAAAGACAAAGACCCAAAATTTGTAGAAGAGCCATGGTAGAACTCAATCCTCATCCAACGGATCATCATCCTCTCCATCTTCTTCCACCAGAGAGGTATAGTCCATGTTATTCCCATTATATCTACCATCTCAATCAATTCTAGGGCTGGATGATTGTTCCCATTATCCACCATCTCAATCAATTCCAGGACTGGATGATTGTTCCCATTATCCACTTTTTCCTCAGAAAGAGATTGTTGGAGAGAATCCACATTCAAGCATCCTGGGTATTTGCAATTTGCTCTCAGAAATGTGTTGATAATCATTTGTTCTTCAATGATTCTCGTCTGACTAATATTTCCATTATTTTCCACTTCTACCACCTGGTTGATTACATTAGGGCTGTCCAAGAAAAATCGAGAACCGTGAAACCGGTCCGAACCGAATCGATCCGTGCCTTTTGGATTTTGTCCATGGATTAATGGTTCGGACACGGATTTGAAAATTAAAAAACCATGAGATGCGGATTAGGATTGGATTTTTATTTCAAAACTGTGGATTAACTAAACTGAACCGTGAGATATTTAAAAAATAAAATATATACATTTGTGTGTGTAAAATTTATAAATAATTATAATTCTACTACTTATTATGACTTTTTTTTAAACAATTTTACATTAAAATTTAAGGGGCAAACCGTCCAAAACCTATACTCTTGTCCACAATCCTAAAATTGTTTAAGACAGAACTCAGAATGTTTCTTTTAATCCAATTCAAGACTAATGGAATTTGATTGCTGGAATGATGAAACTTGGACTGGAATGATGTAATAATGGTTGTAACTGTAATGTTGCAGTTTGTAGCTTATTGCAATGTAATATTTTTCTTATTGTTGGTCACTTGAACTGAAAATTTGCCAATCTGGACTACAATGTTTCTCTTATTGCTCGTCACTTGAACTAAAAATTTGGAATGATATGTAATACTGTAGTTGAAGTAATTTTGCGTTTTTTAATGTTTATGGAAGGAAATCCGTGGATAAAACCCGACCGAACCGTGACTCACGGTTCGGAATCCAAACCGAGCCGTGAGACTTTTGGATTAGAATTGGATTGCATTTTCTAAAAATCGTGAGATACGAATTAGGATTGGATTCATACGAATCCGATCCGAACTGTGGACAGCCCTAGATTACATCCATAATGTCCGTGGATATAAGAACTAGGGGTGAGCAGGTGAGCATGGTCCGAAATTGGAATGGGACTTTGTTTTCCTTCTAATCCTGAACATCTAATGGTGTAGGATTATCTGGGTTTGAGCGAGTTATGACAGCTGGTTGCTGGTAACTATATATGGATCACCAGGACCATGCATGGTATCGAATTCACATGCTTGAATTAATGGACCAAACAGAAACGGGAAAGGGTCTGAGTCGTTTGACCAAGCATGTCAATTACTATAATTTGGAAGTTGGAATTTGCATTTTGTTTTTTTTTTTTTTTTTTGCGCTAACAAACATATATATAGAGCTTGAAAGGTTAGTTCACGCAATTGCTCCAAAATCTTTCCGTGTATGTTGAAGCAAAGCCAAATGGAGCTGTTGCGCTTGAATAGGTTGAGCAAATATGCACAACAAAAAGTCCACCAACACAACTTTATAACACAAATCTAGACGCAATTGGATCTCGGAACCATTCGATGCATGTGGGTACCATTCGGACACAAACAAATATATCTCTCATTATAGGCATACATTTTTTTGGGGGCAAATTTTGCACGAGTTCTCATTTTCGTCCATCTAATATTAATTGTATCAATGTTAACCATATAGTTTTCATTCCGTCTCAATTTCATCCCTCTCCCTAATGCCGTCAATGAAACAAACGGAATTGAAGGGCAAATTGTCATTTTCTTTCATATAGGGACTAAATTGAGATTTTATGTTAACCAGAGGGACTAAATACATAAGTAATGTATTTGACAACCGAATTATTTTTTATTGGGTAATCAAATTATAATGAAAAAATTTAAATTTATTTTTCATTACACATTACAAAAAATATTAGAAAATGCACAAATCAACCCCTTAGCTAATGTCTTTGTATCATGTTCTTATAATCTCCTTATTTTTTTCACCCGATAAAAAAAATGTTCAAAATCTGTGTTTATTTGTTATATGAGTGATCTTATGAGTAAGTCCCAAAATAAATACACTTACACCCATGTTTTAATGTATTTGATCTCTTAATATTCAATACAATTTTATTGCTAAATTAAACACAATTATAAAATTTCTAAATACTACTGAACAACTTTTTCTTTTTAATCATGAGACAAAAAAAATAATGAGATTGAAAATTCAATTGAAAAAAAAAAATACAATACCAAGACATTTAACATAGGGTTGTTTTTCGAATTTTCTCATATTTTTGTGATATATATAATAAAAACTTTAAAAAATTACAACATATTTTGATTATTCAATATAAAATGGGATGAAAAATATATTACATATGATGTGTTTTGAAATTATTTGAAAAAACAAAAGTAAGAAATAAAATTGTTGAAATAGTCCCTCTAGTTTGCATGAAATTTCAATTTACTCCCTATATCAGGAGAAATGACAATTTTGTCCTCCAATTCCCTTTGTTTCATTAACACCGCAAGCGAGAGGGACGAAATTGAGACATAATGCAAATTATAGGACTAAAATTAACACAATTGAAACTAGAGGGACGAAAATGAGAATTCATGCAAACTAGAGGAACCATTTGTAAAATTTACCTTTTTTTTGAAATGGCAACAATATTATTAGAACAACTCGATATTAATGAGTAAATCGAGAGGGACAGAGGTAGGGGAACTTCCAACGAAAAGTTGAGAAGAGAACAAAAGCACCATACTGGTCCTATTATAGCCATACATTGATTATAAACATTCCCTTAGAGATATTCCACACAACATTCGTATTATTACCACATCCAAATTGATATAACACACAATTATAAAAATAAAATAAAAATAGTAATACAACACACATCTGATCACACACTCACTCTCAACCTTGCACACATAAACAATGGGGAGGAATGGAAACCCCCAAAGGAATGCATTAATACTACATCCAATTTTTGAGCCACTTGATTTATTAACTCCATCTCTTCGCACGTCCTTAACAGCTACAATAGCCTTTTTTACTGAAATCGTGAGCAAATTCAAACAAGGATATGACAAAAGCAATGAAGCCGACGCAGAAAGCTATGAACGTCCACGGAGAATCAAAATACGTGCCTTTCAAGAGTGCCATATTCTTGGGCCAAAAACGCTTGCTATACTTGGTGGCTTTGACGCACGTGTCAGCGAAGTAGTGTTCTAAAACTCTCTCCTTGCATAGCTTGTTGAACAGATGGGTGGCGTCCTTGCTGGCACCCAGGTAATTGCGCATGACTTTGGCCTTCTCGAGCACCTCCACATCTTCGTCGAAGTTCACAAGCATGTCCATGACGAACGCGTAGGAAGTAACGTTCTGCAAAACGCCGGGGCAGCAATGTTCGAAGGCAATGAGGTTCCTGAGGTAGCACTCCGTGTCATCGTATATCGCTAGCGGTGGGATTACGAAACGAGCCCTACGACACCAACTAAATAGGCCTTTGGGTTGAGTGAACTCAAACTTGAACAGATTGTTTCCTGATGCATCGGGAACAAACTTGACTCCGGCATAGATGAGTTGTGATGCCGAAGGCATGAGTACGTGTTTCTGTTTTGTTCGATCAAGTACGTGTTTCTGTTCTGTTCGATCAAGAGGACGGTAACCACCATGTAGGGTATTTTTAGGTAAGTACCAATCATGTAGGTTATGGAGGATGTGATAGTAGTTAGCAGTACGGTGATCAACATTACCAAATTGAACTTCTTCTTCTTCTGCTGCAGCTGTTGTACAACCAAAAATCCTAAGGACACAGTCACTGGGCATGAGTACTTTCTTCTTGTTGGAATGATGTACTGGCCTTATCCTTTTGCGATAGCACCACCGCACATAATCGGTGAGCAACCAGTTCTTGTCGAGGCGATCCCGGATCCGACCCACCGTGAGCTGGAACAACTTCTCAAGCACAAAGAAAGGAATCTGATTCTCGAGAAGTACCAAGTCGTTTTCTACGTCAAAAAGGGTCGGTCTGTTATCAAAAATAGGATCTGCTTTCCATACCTGCTTTTTGAAATGCATAATCATTAGACAATTTTGTATAACCTGGTTTATCTGGCAAAGTAGCCTAACACGACGAATCTGGAGAAAAAATTATTTTTAAATCTTCACATTCCGCGAGGAAAAACCTTTTTTTTTGTTGGTTTTTAAAAAAACTAGCGAGGAAAATACATGTCGCTGCATATTGTATCCTTTCGATGATGAAACATTTAATTTTGTTGCTTATAAAGTATTGTGGCTGGCCAAAATTTACAAGTCAACTGGTCAAAATATTGAACCCAATCACTATGAAAAGTCAATAAGTCACACAATCATTCCGCCGGTATTTTAAAGACCAAATACAGGAGCGAAAAATGATTCAATACTCTTATAGTATAAACAATATACTTTTTTCTCTCGCATAACATGTGCGGTCCACACGATGGACACATGTGGTATCCACATGTTATGTGAGAGAATGAAATATACTCTTTATGTACTCCGGGAGTATTGAATAATTACTCATACGAGAGAAGCATTTCAAAAAGAAGAAAAAGAAAGAAATTAAGATAACTAATGCTATGTTTGAAAAAAAATTTGAAAAATAATAGAAGGTAATAAGTGGAGAGAGATAAAAAGAAAAATGTTAAAAATAGAGGAAATCTAGGAGAAATTTTTTAAAAAATTCTTTTTGAATTGTAAAAAGAACAAGGCATAACTTTCATTAAATGGGATGGGCATAAACTCTTTTTGCCGGCTAAACAGCCGAGTACAGAAGCCGTATTACAAAAGAAATTAAAGAAACAAATGTTACAGAAGAAACACGCGATAGACCGGCGGCGCGTAATTGATGACACAACCGTTCCAGTCATTCAGGCCCGCTGTGTGGAAGTCAGTGGCGAACCTTGATTCTCCCAAGGTTCACTTCCCTATTATCAGGCCTTGATTACGTCTGAAACAGTGAGGGGCTCTGAAGGAGGACGTCAAGCCGACAGGGTCGCGGATGACCCATCCATGGCCAAAATTGCCATCACAGCGGAGCCCGAGCCACAAAAGATCGACATTCCTTAGCTTGTCACCGACTAGGAAGAGGCAGGACACCACGCCCCGGCCAGCCGGTGGAGGTGGCATCTGAGCCAACGAAAGCAGGGAGAGGACGGCCGAGTAGGCCCCACGTGTCCTTGTTTGATGAGCCCAAATCACCTCGTGTTCCTGTTTGCTAAACCAAGCTGACTATGTTCCCAAAACCCACCACGCTGAGCATAAGAAGTCTGGAAAAGCAAAGCTCCGAAACATCCTAAAGGACGAATAAGGGACGTCCCGAACTAGAATGCGAGCCCCATCTAGATCGTCTATGTGTTTACCCAGAATAGACAGCGATGAGACAAGTTTCTGAGTGACTGCCATAGATCACATTATTACGCGTAGGGCCAAGTGTTGAATCTCGAAGAGAAGCGCACGACTACAGAGCCGATATACCGGCCGAGAAAAAACACTGAGGCTAAGTATTAACGGCCCCGAGTTTGAGCTCGGCACGCGGAGGAGCGAGATGCCCAGCATCCGGGGACGGAAAGAGTACGGGGCTACAAGGGCGAAGAAGCATAAAGCTCTGGCAATTAAAAGGCATTTCATCACCATGTAAATAAGGGAGGACATGGGGCTACACTATGTTTCTCTTTGGGAGAACAAAATTTCCAATAACAGACAGAATTTTTGACAAATGTAAGCTTATAAAGTTAATACTTGAATTAAAATTTATTTAAAAAATTTATTACGAATAAATTGTTGTGTAAATGTCAACTGAAAAAAGAACCAGACCAATGAGTTGCGAGATTGTGTGCTGAAAGCTATGCACGGAGAGAATATTTCTTTCTACATGGAATTTTTAAATTTTTTTACTAAATAATCTTTGATAATAATCAAGCGTGACTTCAATATTTTAATTCAACAATGATAAGAAAATGTTAAATTTTCTTTGCACTCAAAATACAATACAAATAAAAACAAATGAGAAATCCTAGGCGAGCACCTAAGCATCCTCAATTCACCTTCTAGTTGAGCAAGAAGAACACAAAAATTTCTTGAATATTTTTATGTCGACTATCATCAAATAGTCATACATAGGTCTGTTAATAGATCAGATTTAATCCGAAAAATTTGATCCGAATCCAATAATATTGATCCATAATTTGATAATACGAATCTGATAATAAAAATCGGATTTGGATTATATCGGATTAAATCCGTTAACAATCCTATCCGAACTTTATTTTAAAAAACCCTATGGAGGACTGTTCATTTTTTTCAATTCTAGAAGCAATTCCAATACTTAACAGAGAGCACACACCGATATCTCATCCTTTCTTCTTCGTCCTCACTCTCTCTCCCTCTCTTCGCCACCTCCCTCTCTCTCTCCTCCACCTCCCCACCCATCCCAGACCGCTTCACCAAATCAATCCCCCAATGGGCCCAATCCTTCCGCCAAAACTCATCGCCCCAAGAATACATTGAGTTCAACCCCCCCCCCCCCCCCCCCCCCCCCCACTGCCGTCCGATCGCCTGATCCCCTCGAGCTCCCTCCGACCTCTGTCTCTTACTCCCCGCTCGTCAAAATCGCCGAAACTTGAGGGGATACTTCGTTCTCCGGCCAGTTGACGGAGTTGAGACCTAAGAACATTTTGCTGGTGGAAGTGGCGAAGAGATAGATCTGGATCTCTCTCTCTTTAAAAAAAAAATGTATTTTTTCCCCCTTTTTGGCTAAAAATCTGGAAGTAGACAACAAAAAAAACGAATCGAATTCGGATCTGATTTGAGTACTTTCGGATTCTGTCGAATTCAGATCTAATTCAGTCTATTGATAGGCCTGGTCATGTATATATATATAGAAAACAAATCACGAGAAATCTTAGGTTAGCATAAGAGCATCAACATTAGACTCTTTAATGAGAAATGTGTGCTTTGTGATAAAAAGTCAATATATCAACTCAATTGTGTATGTTAAAAAAAAATAATAATAATTGTGTATGTTAAGGGTGTGTTATTATTATTATTATTTTACTCGGTAAAGAAAGGAATTTTGTTAAACAATGATAAAAGAGCTGATGCTTTAAGCTTCCATACCTTTGAGTTGCCATTGTCTCCTCCGTCAATAGGCTTGTTTTCATTATCTTCGGCCCGGAGTAATCGTGCTCTGTAGAGAAATTCGAGGATGAAACAACCATCGACCAACAACATTTCCTCATCCAGCGTAACGTCAGCAAGGTAGCAATTATTTGCATCGACTATCAACTTCTTCATCTCCGCTAAACATTCGTGTAACAGTACCGCGTTCCTCTTCTCCGCTGATTCCAGGCTCTCCGTTCCTGTGGTCAGTCGACAAAGTAGGTTATTCGCGTAGCTCATCTTGACGTGTTGCATGGGTGTTTGGAGGTGTTCGTCATTTCTGTGAAGAGGGCCAATAGCGATAAGGCGAGGGGTGTAGGCTCTTTCATTCACCTTACGAAGATCATGGGGCACCCTATAAATGCAAGTTGAAGAGAACAATTCGGTTTTCTTGGCACCTTCAACGAGTTTCGCATTGATGGTGGATGTAAGGTGCTGAAGAACGTCCTCATAGTCGTTCTTCCCTTGGCTCATTTCCATTTGATCAAATGAAATCTATAAGCAGTTGTGTTATACTTGGTGGTAGACTTTCGGGTGAAAATGTTTTTGGGTTTTCCTATTTGGGTTTAAGCTAAAGACAGACCCTCTCTCTCTCTCTCTCTCTCTCTCTCTCTCTCTCTCTCTCTCTCTCTCTCTCTCTCTCTCAGTTTATAAATTCAAAAATACAAATTGGAAACTATTACTTGCAATAATTCATGAGAGCCACTTTGTTCACACTCGCCTTGGATGCATTAGGGTTACGTTACTTACATTCAGTGAGCCATGTTACGGATCTTCAAAATCTATTATTTCGTGTAAATTGCATTTGTTAGGAAATTATATAAAATTGTTTTTTCGCCATTCAGAAAAAAAGGAAATTATAAAAATAAAAATAAAAACCTCAATTAGATAGAGGAAAAGACTATAATACACACCCTTTATTTGGATGTGTATCATATGCACCTCCCAAAATGTTACTAATTATAGAGAAAATGTTACGAATCATATTGTTAAAAAGTTACGAATCGTATAAAGGTTACGAGATACACCAAAATGTTATGAATCATAATGAACATGTTGCGAATCGTACTGCTAAAAAGTTATGAATTATAGGACAAAAGTTACGAAACACGCTAAAATGTTATGAATAAACCATAAAATAAGTGCATATGGTATACCCTTTTAAAGGGTGTGTATTGTAGACTTTCCCCTAGATAATAGTAAGTACTTGATCAAAATTTTTAATTCTTGGGCGTAGAAATGGATAGTGAGAAATTGGAGGGGTTTTTTTTATCAAGTATTACTGATATTCGATTGAAATTCTTAGCAACTAAATAAATGAGTGACTTTGATTATTCCAATGGAACTCGCAACATATCTTATCAAATGTGCATAAGATTCCCCTCATTGAAGATGAGGGTGAACAAAATTGCTCGTAATTCATGTATCTTTTGGTTTAAATACATTTTTTTTCAAGTTTTCTGAAATTTCCATCTAGACCACTTGTGACGTTTGGTATGATTTCTAACGATTCCTAATGCTAGAGAAATAGACCACTCGTTAAGTTTGGAATGATTTGTACAGATTCCTAAAGAGAAAGAGAGAAAAGAAGAGAGTGTAAAACATTTCTTCATCATTGACGTTTGGTATGATTTCTAACGATTCCTAATGCTAGAGAAATAGACCACTCATTAAATTTGGAATGATTTCTACCGATTCCTAAAGAGAAAGAGAGAAAAGAAGAGAGTGTAAAACATTTCTTCATCATTAGATTCCTAATTTGGGGAGAGAAGGAAAATTTTGACCTCCTCTTTAGAACTTTTTTTTTTTGTTTGCACTTTTGTCTCTTTCTTTTCTTACCCTATTTTCTCCTTTTTTTTCCATTTCCTCCCCATCCAACGAAGGACAAAACCTTCAAATAAAAGATGGAAAGTCGAAAAATAACTTAGTTATTTGGAATGATTTATCATTATTCATAAATAAACAAACCGCGCGGCAAGTTTGGAATAATTTTTAACTATTCCTAATTAAAGAGAGTGAACATTTATTTATCGATTCCTAATTTGGAGAGCAAGGAAAAATATGTCCTCTTCAACACTTTTTTTTTTCTTTTGCAATTTTTTTGTCTTGCTTTTCTTACCCTTAAGGTGTCGGTGAATTCTCATAATTCATGCATCTTTTGATTGAAATCCTTTTCTCTTGTTGCAAGTTTTCTGCAATTTACGTCTAAACCGCTCGTACGCCAAGTTTGGAATTAATGATTGCTAACAATTCCTCAAAATTATAGACTACTCATTAAGGTTAGAATCTATTCCTAAAGAGAGAGAAAGAAGAGAGCGAACAAATATTCACTATTAGGCTCCGTTCTGTTAAGTTAAGATTCTTATTTTTCAAGTGTTTATTTTTTGCTTAACAAGAGAGATCTTTCTTCACAATACATCATTTTTAATTTAAAAAATAAGTATTTATTCTAGTTAGTGGAACAGGCCTTAGATTCCTAATCTGGAAAGAGGATGGATATATAATTTTGTCCGGATATTTATTCCGTAGCCACCATTTACAAGCAAATGGCTTAACCAACAAATGGCAACCAACTATTAAAACCGAACAACAAATGATACTTAGATAAGGAAATGAAGAAAAAGATGCATATATTTGTAGTGAGACAAACCACATGCTGAAATAGTTACACAAAGTAAAAAGCCCATGTCCTCACTCTTCCTTCACATACTAAAGACCCATACACAACTGTAAGGCTGACAAAAGGAAGAGGACGAACAAGAAGAACCTCTGGCTCCGTCAATAAAGAAAAAGACGACTTAAATGTCACAATTTGGTAGTTTTGAAAATCATCTACCTCAAGATACTGTACATATATACATCACCGAGGTAACATCTGTGTCGCAAATGAGAGGTCACCCGTGAAGTGAACTTCAACCAATCCTCAAGAGGTACGTATGTGCCAGATGTACCCCTGGCTCCGTTAATAACTTCTCGTTGAGTGTTACTTCTTCGGAAAGCATCTTCAGCACTTGCTTCATTCCTGGAGAGTACAATCTGCACTTCCTAAACAGCATTAAAAGAGAAGGGCAAAGAGTGAGACGGGAGAAAAAGAGGGGAACCCCCACTGTGTGCATGTTTGTGAATGTATGAGAGATGAGTGAGTTAACTTTCTCTAAATTTATATATGAAGAGTATTTGAATTTGTATGAAGTTTCTCCCCCACCCACTTTTTTGGTGGGTGGTTTGTCATACATTTAGGTGAAAAGGGCTGGTAACAATTAGGCGAGGGGTGTAGGCACTTTCTTTAGCTTTCAAAATTATTCGGCCAGCTCCTTGTAAATGCTAGCAAAAGAGAAGAGGATTTATCTGGGCTCGAGCGACTAATGACTGTCCGGAATTTTGAATTTGCAATTTTTGTTGCCCTAACAAGCATATAGTACTTCACCTTTAAAGGTTTCAAACTCATGCAATTGCTCCGAAATCTTTCCATGGACTCGGATACGATGTTGAAGTAAAGCCAAATGGAGCTATTGCACTTGAACAGGTTGAGCAAATCTGCACAATAGGTAAAGTATGAGACTGGCTAATGACAAAATGTTTTTTTTTTGCTCGGAAAAGTCGAAACATTTTATAAAACTCGAAAGGGGTACATCGAGAAAAAACAACCAAAGATAGAACTTGGTTGAGCCCAAATTTACACAGATTTCCAACTGACAGTTGGATGTACTCCTAAAACTATGTTACAATCTCAATTTTCAGACACCATCTAAGAAAATTTTGAACTCCTCAACGGTGTAGATTTTGATGTCGAATTTTGCATTCATCCACATTGTAACTCTAGTTTTGACTAGATCCCCCACCTCCCAAACTTGTTTCGTTGAATTGTTGAAGATAGTATCATTTCTCACCAACCACAGGGACCACACCGTCGCATAGAAGCAAGCTTCCCATATATGTTTCTCCAAGTTGTAAAATCCAATAGCAAACCACCATTCTAGTAATTCTGGGACAGAGGATGGGCAAGCCCATTTGATATTCCACCAGTCTAGTATAATCGACCATACACTCCACGAGAAATGACAGTGAAGGAACAAATGCTGGTGAGTTTCAAGATTCCGGAAGCATAGGGAGCACAAAGCTAATTGAATCTCATTGATTATGTTTCGGCTAAGAAGGACAGACCTTGTTGCTACTCTTTCCTTTACAGCCATCCAAGCAAAGATTTCCACCTTATGAGGACCCAAATTCTTCCATAAAGATCCCAACAGCGCATTGGTCGAGAAGTGTTGTAGTTCCCATTGCCCATATGCTGACTTGACCGAAAAAATACCATCACCCGTCCATCTCCATTGCAGGGCATCCAGCTTCGATGGATTTAGAATAACTTGCTGAATTCTCTGTATCAAATTATCCAACTCTTATTTCTCTCGGCCAAACACGTCCCTTCTGAACAATAAATTCCAAGATCCCTCAGCCCTCAAATTGCTGACCAACATCTCTTTTTGAGTAGACAAAGAAAACAATCTGGGATAATCTTCTTTCAAAGATGACTCACCTAGCCACACATGTTCCCAAAACACAGTTGCATCACCTGAGTTCACCTGGACTCGAAAGCTGTCTCGGATGGAGTAACCCAACTGGGATGAGGGATTATCTAGAGAACATATATCTGACCATATTCTTGATGAAGAGCCAGAGCCGCGTGCATAGGGCAGCCAACAGTTAGCATTCAGACCGTATTTTCCTCGAATCACTTTCACCCATAGAGCTTCTTTATCCTTGCCAAATCTCCACCACCATTTTGCTAGGAGAGCTAGGTTTTGTTGCACCATTTTCTTTATCCCCAATCCTCCGTTAGCTTTCTTCCGTGTAATCTCATCCCACTTGACCACATGCAATTTCCTTTTGTCATTCGTATCTCCCCAAAAAAATTGCCTGTGCATTTTCTCCAATTTCCTCGCAATAGTTGCTGGCATTTTAAACAGAGACATGAAATATAGGGATGTTTGCAGTGTTTGAGTTCATAAGGGTCAGTCTTCCCCCAGTAGAAATACATTGAGATCGCCATATGCTCAATGCCTTTTCAGTCCTTTCAATGACAGGGTCCCACATTTTGATCCTCCTTGGATTGGCACCTAAAGGTAGACCAAGATACTTAATCGGGAGCTGCTCCACTTTACATCCCATGATGTTGGCCAAAGAGAAAGTTGCTTCTAGAGGGATATTCACTCCGCATAGGGAACTCTTTGAGAAATTAATTCTCAGGCCAGACATCATTTGAAAGCACCTCAAAATTCTTTTAATATTTGCCATCTCCTCTGGATCATTATTGCAAAGGAGAATTGTATCGTCCACAAATTGTAAGTGAGAGATGTTAACTCCATTACTCCCCAGTAGAGTGCCTTTAATGATGTTTCGGACCTTTGCTCATTCTAGCATTATGTTGAGAGCCTCCGCGACAATGTTAAAGAGAAATGGAGATAGTGGATCGCCTTGCCTCAACCCTTTTTGAGTATGAAATTCCGGAGAGGGTGATCCATTGATCAAGATTGACATTGAAACCGAAGAACAACACTCTAAAATCCAGTCCCTCCATTTGTTCCCAAAGCCCATCCTGGATAGCATACTGCTCAAAAAACTCCAGTTCACGCAATCATACGCTCGTTCAAAGTCTAATTTCAGAATAAGACCCCCGTGCGACTTGGACTTCCAGCTATGGATTACCTCATTGGCTATAAGAACTCCATCCAGAATTTGTTTCCCAGTGACGAAGGCAGCTTGAGCCTCCCCAATAACTGATCGCATTTGCCCCTTAATTCTGTTCGCTAAGACTTTGGATAGAACCTTATAGCTAGACCCATCCCACCATACTAAGTGGTCTATATTCCTTAAACGAAACAGGACACGGAACTTTAGGAATTAAAGCAACAAAAGTAGAATTAATACCTTTGGTAAGCTTTCCATTTGTGTGGAACTCAGAAAAAAATTTGATGATCATTTCCTTCATGAAGGCCCAACCTTTCTTAACAAAAGAAAAATTAAATCCGTCGGGGCCAGGAGCTTTGAAGCTGCTACAGTCAAGCAAAGCTGCCATAATTTCCTTTTCCTCAAATGGTCTTTCAAGCTCCAGTCACTACAAGAAAAAACACCATTCCCGACTAAAGGTTTAGTCGGCAATTGTAGGTATTTTAGTCGGCAAAAGCCTTCCCCGACTAAAAATTTTGGTCGGCATATTAGTCGGTGGAAGAGGGTCGGCAAAGGTTTTTGCCGACTAGAAAAAGTTTAGTCGGCGAATGTGTACTATTGGCCGACTAATTATTTAGTCGGGGATGCATGACCTTTTTTGCCGACTAATGGTTTAGTCGGGGAATGTTTAACGCATTGGCCGACTAATTGTTTAGTCGGGGATGCATAACCTATTTGCCGACTAATGGTTTAGTCGGGGAATGTTTAACGCATTGGCCGACTAATTATTTAGTCGGGGAATGTGTTAACTATTGGCCGACTAATTGTTTAGTCGGGGAATGTGTTTTAATTATCACCGACTAATAATTTAGTCGGTAAATGTCATTTCGAATCAACTAATTTGTGGCCTATTGGCGACCAAACTTTAGTCGGGAAATGTTCCATACCAATTTGTCATTCCAATATTTTCTACAAATTTTTTCCACATTATTATTCTCTGTAAATTTCAACCAACAATCATTAAATCCACAAAATTGCCAACCTAATGCAATTAATACAAAATAAAAATTTCAAGAAATAAATACGAACTTTCATAAATAGAGAGATGTCCACCAAATAGTTAAAAAACAACTTGTATCTAAATTCCTAGAGTGCAAAATAACATTACGTCCACCACGGGGTGGAAACAAAATAAATCCAAGCTCAGTAACAAAATAAATCCAAACCCCGTGAACACTCAACTTCAACATGCAAACGAATAACCAAAAAAAATCCAAGTACATCCACAACCAAAGTCCAACTTCGATCTTCACAGTCAATAACTAACATCCTGCACGATACTCCATTAAAATGTCATCCCTGTAAAAAACCAAAAAAAAAAAGAACAATCTATCATTAGTATTTATGAACTAGTGCATCCCATTGCACAAAGAATGAACATGGTAAATATTTACTAATTAGAAGCCAGAACAAAAAATTATCTTAACATAATTATGTATACATAAATAACTATAAGATTAGAGCTAGCCACACAACCTACACATGGATAATGCAGCAGTAAAAAAAAAGGGTTAAATATCTACTTCCCCCTCCAACTATTCCAATTTTAATTACTGAAGACCTTTATTAAAATAAAAAGGAAATTGAGTCATTGATGAACATTGTACAAAAGCTAAGTGGAGAGGTGCATCAATTGTCCACGCAGGTACCGACTAGACCAAAAACTCAGTGATTTCCATAAAACAGATTTCCTATGTTGGATTAAGGCAAACAAAAACTCCTGCATTAAGGCAAACAAAAAACAAAATATGACAGCCTTCTAACAGAGCATTCAATTTCCTATGTTCACTTTCTTTGTATTTGAAAATTTTCATAATTCATTCTCTCGACATGGAACAGAATGTGCAACATGGCCCAACACAATGTGGGAACAGAAAGATCGTGTAATTCAAGACAACTAGAGGAGCATGTAGATGAAAATACAATAGGAAAGAACTCGTTGAGTGAATTTTTGCTAAAATAGCTTCAGATTTACTGAGAAGCGCATGCCTATAGCATGACTTATTGTATCCATGTACTCAAACTAAAGAACGATATCAATACCTTGTCATTTATCCACATTATATGGTGCTGGTATAGATTTACACATTACATATTTTGTGGGATTCAGAAGAACATCAGTTAAGAACTAGGATAACTGTTTGAATCCTCCGTGACTACATAATGCTATATTTGATTCAATCATATAGCATTATTTTTGCAGGCAATGGAACTTCATCAATGGAAAATTGAGGAGCAACGACGACTGGAACAGGCACAACTAGCTGAGGAAGCAGCATTGCCAATAGCAGAGAAAGAGAAAGCAAAAACTAAGGCCGCCATTGAGGCAGCAGAAGCAGCTCAGAGGATAGCTGAACTGGAAGCACAGAAAAGAATGAATGCTGAAATGAAAGCACTCAAAGAATCTGAAGAGAAGAAGAAGGTACTAGATGTGTTGGCACAAAGTGACATCAGGTATCGTAAATACACTATAGAGGAGATTGAATCGGCAACAGAGAGAACTTCTCAAACTCCCGTAAAATTGGGGAAGGAGGTTATGGGCCAGTGTTCAAGTGTTTTTTGGACCACACACCAGTTGCAGTAAAAGTTCTGCGTCCAGATGCAGCACAAGGAAGATCCCAATTTCAGCAAGAGGTAAAGAATTTTGCACAACGTTGCGCAGAGAAAACATATTGCTGACCCTCCTTTTTCCTTATACTAGCAATGGCAATGCCCGTTCGTATTAAGAGCATCAACTGTATGAGTTTTGGATCAGTCAGTCAGTATGTTTTCTCAAATTTTATTTCTCTCTTTCTTTTTTTTTTTTTTTTGCGTTTTAACCTTTTCAGACGCTCTTAAGTCTAAATTAAACGAAAAAATTTGCGATCAAATGTGATGCCGATGACTCTTTTTAACTACAAGAAGTTCGTGAACTAAAAATGTCTAAACTAGATCAAAAAACTTTACTGTGAATTCATAAATATATATAATGACCGATAGCCAAGGCAGACCATCTAAGCACACACCCAACAACCAATAATAATGTTTTTTCTAAAGTAAAAACCAACGGATGAGATGGTTAAAAAAAAATGTCATACTTAAAGGCCAAAGTAAAAGAATTCGAGCAAACTGAAAAAAGAGAAATGTACTTTTTGAGCAAACAACACAATTGGAACTTAAACATTCCTTCTTTTGTGGCAGTAGGATTTTACAAATAGCCATAAAGACAGTTTGATAGCAAATTAGATCTAACTAATTCCAACTAAAATGCCAGGTCAAAACATTAGACAGAAGAATTGAGAACAAAAAGAGTTCACTTTCTATTGTTGAAGCTCGGCTATGATATGATAAGTGTGTGATCCCTGCCTGTAAGCAAATATATGGTACTTAAGAAACTAGTCTATTGCCACTGACAAGGGCGGAGCTACATGTGGTAGACCCCACTGACTTGAAGAACTAGTCGCACATAGGTATAAGAAGACTCGTGAATATTAAAAGGTTTTCCTAAGAACTTCCATTATAATCTTAGCATCTGCCCTTTTCTAATTCACCACCAAACACGCCTATCTAATTTGTTGTACACTAAAATATGGCTTAGTCGATCCACCCAACTGCCCAAAAATTCTTGCCCCGCCCTAGCTCTTCGAATCCTACCATCTAGAAAAGGGGAACTGGAAATATTCCCATTTTGCAAGGCCCAAAGACAGTTATTTGAAAAACCAGTGTCAATACATGGGTCATGTTTTCATTTGGTTTTACAGGCAGGTGGTGATACTCCTTAAATCTATCTTGGATAACAGACTTTGGCAGACCTAATAGGGCAGTTGGTCATTCACCTGTAATGCAGCTCTTGATTTGTAATCCTAATGAGGTATCACCGTCTAAATGCCACAAAAGTTGCACTCTAACGACACCATACTTGGCGTTAAGTTTTGGGAACTTAACCACAGTCCACAGAGAGTTTTTTCTTTTGGGAGTACGAAACTACCACATTAGTAATGAAGTACATAAAGCAACCTCAAAAAAATTAAAAAATTGCTGAAACAAGATTTCCTACTTAGCATCAAAGTCAATTCTAATCCTTAGCCAGTAATGAAATAAATATTTCGCAATTAAATGATAAGGACCAAAATTGAACAGAGGAAAAAGTGGTAAAAAGCAGCCTAATATGACAGATAAACTGATCCTTAGCCAGATGACGACAAGGTAAGCTCATGGGCATTAAATCAGCAGTAATTTACAGCACATTGTTGTCACATTCATCGGTGTAACCGCGCAAACCATACACTAGAATCTCATCAACCTTTTTCTCATCCCTATCCCCACTTATCCATTTGCTTAAACCATTGTTTGGATCCTGGAATTTTTATGGAATTTACCAAGAAAACAAAAAATACTAGGACAACCAAACATAAATTCATCATTTTCACCTATCATCTTCTCATACGTTCCTTCACTTGTTCCTTCTTTACCATAAATCAATCTGTAAATGTGTGATTTTTGCACGGCGTCCCAAATTTATTTTATTCACAGAGAAAATACCAAACCCTAAGAACTTCTACCTAAAGAATCTTGGCTTTCACCTCTAGCTCTATTTTCTAACATCAAATGCTTCCACATCAAAAATACAGTGATAAAATAAAATAAAAAACAGGTTAACAGTTCTACTGTAAACTGTTTGAAATAGTCTTCAAAAACACTTATAGGAAACTTGTTTGGTTGCCAATTGTCAAGTTCTGTTATGAAGGATCTTTCAGATAAGAACTCATTAAATATATGGATAAAAACTCATTAAATATATGGACCAGCAGCTGACGAATTCAAAACAATTACCACTAAATAAAACATCGAATGAAATACAAACCCATGGAAAGGTCTTAATCTCAACAGCTAAACCACTTAAACTAGAGTGTACAGAACTGCAGTGTCTAGTAGAAAAATAACCAAAATGTACATCAAAACTGAAAAAGAACTCAAACCAGTAAAAACCTATCAGAAAACCAACTCGCCAGAAAACATCAAATGCTTTCACCTAAAAAATATGAAATAACCAACACTGAGTCACAAAATACAACCTAAGCAAATGCCTACTCAAAACCCAGCCGGCAAATTGGAAAACCCAGTAAACCCAAATTGATTTTTTCGTTTGGAGCACTAAAAACCCAAATCGATTTGTTCATTTGGAGCACTGAAAACTGAGATTGTAGAGGGGGGAGAGAGAGAGAGAGAGTGAGTACCTTGCAGGAGCGAGCGAGAGACAGACACAGCGGCTCGACCGGCTGGAGATGCAGAGTCGGAGGCGAGGGGTTTTCGTCGGGGGTTTGATTGAGAGGAGCAGGAGGATCTGAGACTACAGTCGGAGGAGAGAGGGATTTTCGTTGAGGGTGTGGCAACGGCGGCGGTGCTGAATGGTGGAGACCGCGGCTGGAGAGAGGGGTTGAGCGACCACGGCTGGAGAAGGGTCAGAGGGTCGATTGGGAGGGGATGGACTGATTGACGATGCGTGAGGGAGATTGGGGAAGTGTATGACTGGATGGGTTTGGATAAGGTGTAACGGCACCGTTTCGTATTATAAAAGACTTGCCGACTAAACAGTTAGTCGGAAATTACCTAAATCCCGTCATTTTTTTCTGCAAAAATTTCAGACTGGCACAAAAAATTGTATCATTCCCGACCAAAAATTAATTAGTCGGTGATTTTTTATCTTAGCCGACTAAATATTTAGTAGAGAATAATTCTTTGAGTCGGAATGACTTTTACTGCGTCCAAAAATATTAAAGTCTTATAATACACCACCCTAGCCCCACTTGAGATTTTTTTGCGCGATCAGAACCATTTATCTTCTCTGATATTATCAGTTAGATCATTCTTACTAATATTACAGTTGAAATTTTTCCGTTAGACAATTGATTGAACAAAAAATACTATTTTTCTAATGAATTCACGTCTCGATAAAGGGATATTCTAAACCTGATGGAGCCGCAAATTTACCGAAATGAATAATTCAACAAGTTCAAGAAAATCAACGATCTTGATCTCAAGATTGTCTCGCAATCTTGTGCGTTAGACAATTGATCGAACAAAAAATACTATTTTTCTAATGAATTCACTCTCGATAAAGGGATATTCTAAACCTGATCGAGCCGCAAATTTGCTGAAATGAATAATTCAACAAGTGCAAAAAAATCAACGATCTTGATCGTCAAGATTGTCTTGTGATCTTGTGGTTACTATAATAACAAGTACAACATAAGAATTATTTAACTATCAAATATATCAAGCATACATATAGTTAAGGTAACTGTTGAGTCACGTTTTTATAATGATCGATCTGAACCGTTAAGATTTCACGTCTTACTTATTATAGCATTGTCACTAAAATCGGAGATCATTTGGTATTGGCGACCACATTATCGAAAGACATTTAATGCGTTCGGAGACATTTAAGTGTTATAGTGAACTAACCGAGCGGGGTCTGAGGTATTTTTTCAAGATCGAAATCATCTATCTTTGACGTAATACGAATTTGAACATTCTTACCAAGAATGAAGTTAACCGCATATGGTTAGGCACTTAATCGAACAACAAAATACTTTACATTTAAGAATTTTTATGCCGATAAAGGGGCTTCCTTGGCCCGATTGAGCCAAAATTTTACGAGAATCTTATGATTATGAAGGAAAAAAATTTGAGCATTAGTGATCGGAAAGATTGCATCGTGATCAATGTAGTTGGAACAAATATTTTTGTTGTTTGAAATTTTTAAGAAGGGGAAAAAGTTGATATTCCATGATTAAGTCTATTAGTTTGGAAATGTATTTGATTTTTTAGTCCAGATTAAATGATATTACCCGACTAATATATATTTTGTCGAAAATGTAATTTCGCTTTCTATTTTATTAAATTCAAAAAAAAAGTTATTTTCCGACTAAATTTACTTTTAGTCAGCATAAAAACATATTACCAAGTAAATTCAGATTAGTGGGAATTAAATTTCTAATTTATTAAATTCGAAAAAATAATACTTTCCGACCAAACAAATTAGTTGGGAAAATATATTATATTTATTGATTTTTTAAATCTGTAAAAAAATAACTTTTCCCGACTAAACTTATTATTAGTCGGCTAAAATTAATAAATACCGACTAAAATACTTAGTCGGGAACATGTATTTTATTTATTAATTTTTTAAATTGGTTAAAAATTAACTATTTCCGACTAAAATTATTATTAGTCGGCTAAAACTAATAAATACCGACTAAAATACTTAATCGGGAAAATGTATTTTGTTTATTAATTTTTAAAATTGGTTAAAAATTAACTTTCACCGACTAAACTTATTATTAGTCGGCTAAAATTAATAAATACCGACGAAAATACTAGTCGGGAACATGTATTTTATTTATTAATTTTTAAAATTGGTTAAAAATTAACTTTCACCGACTAAACTTATTATTAGTCGGCTAAAATTAATAAATACCGACCAAAAAACTTAGTCGGGAAAATATGTTTTATTTATTAATTTTTTTAATTGGTTAAAAATTAATTTTCACCGACTAAACTTACTTTTAGTCGGAAAATACATGGTATTAGCGACTAAAATAGATTTAGTCGGGAATAAATATAACTTCTACCGACTAATTTAATTTAGTCGGTAATATATCAATATTTGGCGACTAAATTTTGTTTAGTCGGTAAATTTAGTCAGAAATTGTGTAATTTGTTGTAGTGAGTGCTCCCTCCTGATCAAGTTTCCTAGAGAATAAACCACCCAAGTCTGGTCTGATCCTTCTCTCTTCTGTAAAGTTAATCCGAAAGTATTCTGTTGCAGCTTCTTTGATCTGACTAGGGTCCACAACCACGTTCCCGTTCACGTTAACTAATCCCACCAAGTTCCTCTTGAATCGGTTGTTAGCTTGGATTTGGAAAAACTTGGTGTTTTTATCTCCTAACTTCAACCAATTAACACGGGATTTTTGCTTCCAGAGTGACTCTGTCAAGTTTGAGGGCCTCCAAAAATCTGATCTTAGGGTACATCGTATCGCTTTTTCCTCATCGGTTAGATCCCTAGCTTCAGAAAGGGTATCAAGATGGTGAAGCTTGGATTCAGTATCTTGAAGAGCGTAATTGATATCCCCAAAGTCTTGTTTATTCCAAACTTTCAGTCTATCCTTCATTGCCTTTAGTTTCTGAACAATGACGAAGCCAGCCCATCCATGCACCTGAGTTTTCTCCCAAGCTTCTTTGGCTACCTTCATGCAATTAGGATCAGAAAGCCACATGTCCAAAAATCTGAATGGTTTTGGGCCCCAGTCTTTATTATCATCCACTAACATGATAGGGCAGTGGTCTGAAACTGGCCTTGGCAGACCCCATTGCACAACCTTAAACCTATCAAGGAAGGATTGGTATAGCATAAATCTATCCAAACGACTATGAATGGCATTGTTCTGGAAGTTGGTCCAGGTAAACTTCCTACCCTGCATAGGTAAATCCATCACTTCCAAGTGGTTACTGAATTCCAAGAAGTCCTTCATCCCCTTATCTAATCTCATGCATCCCACCCTTTCAGACACATCTCTTATTTCATTAAAATCACCCCCAATACACCACGGATCCTGAAAGTTTGCTTTAAAGGCCAGTAATTCCTCCCAAAGGTTACGACGGGCAGGTCCAGCATTGGGAGCATAGACATTCACTATGGTACATGGGAAATCATCAATAGTCCCTTGAAGCAAAATAAATGATTCATTGACAGTCACACTAGCCGGTTTAAAAAAGGAATTATTCCATATAGTTAGGAGACCCCCAGATGCTCCCTCAGAATTCGAACATACATACTCCATATTGCTAGGTCCCCAAATTCGTTGAATTGCTATACGATCCACAGATTCTAATTTCGTTTCTTGAATAAACACCATATCCGGTCTTTTCTTCTTGATCATTTTAGCCAAAAATCTTTTTTTCGAAACACTCCCCAAACCTCTGATATTCCAAGAAAGTATCTGCATAAAACTGACTGACGCCAAAACAGACACCACAAAATGGAGGGTAGGCGACCCTAGTTACAGCCCTCCCTTTCACGGAGGAGGGCCGCCTCCTTATACTCAAGCATAATCATTTTCTTTAAGACCTTACATCATCAGGCAGAAAATTAATATTCAAATCAGCTCCAAGAGCCAAAGTTGCACGTACCTCATCAATGATATGTTGAGAGCTCTCAATGGATTCAGCAGAGGATTCGAACACCACTTCCTCCTCGACCGATTCACCCGACATGTCCTCGTGGATTTGAATGAGCTTGGACAGTTGCCTACGGCGCCTTTTTCTGCAGTCCGCATTATTAAGATCCACCATAAGCTTTGATACTAGGGGGATGTGGAGACAGGGACGCACCCCCCAGTTGCTGCGGAGAATGACGAGCAATCGCATCCTCTGGAAGTTCAGCAATCACCGCCCTAGGGTTGGGAGAAGGCGAAAATGGAATGGGTCTCTCTGATGAGTTTTGGACCTGGGTTAAGTTCGCAGCCACCTCACCCACATTCTGAATTGGCCCAAAGATGCTCTCAATAGAAGTGGACTTATCTGGGCCCAAAGGTGGGCTTTAGGGCAGCCCAAACTTAGCCCGCAACTCAAGCCCATCCTCGGCCCCCAATTCAACCGACTCCTCCACAATAGATTCAAAATCCCCTTCAACGTCTTTGAACCCAGCATTGCTATGTATTAAATGCACGTCACTACCCCCTTGCTTAGAGCCCTGAACCTCGGTCTGTCCCATCACTGTCCTCTGATCAACTATCAGCTTTGCACCTCTGTTTATTCTGACTTTAACACCTACCCCCTTTCTCTCATTAGTGGGTTTTGGACAGCAGCTTTCCACCTCATCATCTTCTACCTCCCCCCTTGCCATCACCGACCCCTTACCACCTTTCATCTGAGCAAACTCAATTTTTTCAAATACTTCACCGGAATTCTGAGGAGGCTTCACCTCCTTACTGATCTCATCTGGATGGATGCACGAGGCTTCCTCTTGCACCAGCACATCATACTGAACCCCATGCACTTCCATTTGAATCCACCTGTCAATCCTAGAGGGTTCCTCTGTGGCTATAAGGACTTTACCTTTTGCAAAAGAGAGGTCCTTCAGGGATTCTTCATCCATCCTGATAAAGTCACCCCACACCTCCCCACCCAATACTCTTGAATGATTCAACATTCCAAAAGTTAAGAGGCATGCCGAAACAGGTTAACCACACAAACCTTTCGGTACTCGCTGGCTCACCCTGCCATGGTTTCACCATAAGAAACCAGCGTGCCATCCACTGGCCTTTAATGAGACTGTCCCTAACTTTGCTGTTTGGAAAGGTAATGAGGATACGTCTACCTCCCATTGCTCTAAATTGAACATCCTTATCATATTCCTTATTGAAACTCTCCTGCAGAGTCCTCAATGAGACCACCCTGGTCATTGTAGCCACTGCACTCCGATGCAACCATCCGCTGCCAGAGCCATCAGATTTGATAATGATTTCCTTTTCCTTTAAGGGTCCTGGGTTAGAGGTCTCACCTTTCAACACTTGAGCAAAGGATCCCCCAGGAATTTTCCTATTCCATATAGACCTTCCACCCCCATTAATGGTGTGCAGCCCACCACCACTATCAAAGCTAGTGACAAACCTTTGACTGGATCCTCGTACCCTGTCCTCTGTGAACCTGGGCAGTTTGGGTTTGAGAATTTGTTTCCTCAGGTCAAAACAGGCCTCCTTGACAAATATTCTCTTATCATCCACCCATAATCCATTCATTTTGGAAACTGCCATGGCAGCTGACACATGGCAACCATACCTAACAAAACCAAACTTGCCACCAGTGCGTTTACTCCTCTTCCTCGGAATGAAAGCATCCTTAACTACACCAAACTTGTTGAATGTCCTTGAGAGCCATATTTGATCCCTTTCCTCAGGGATGTTATCAACAAACAGAGTAAAGGTTTCCATTTCTTCTGAACCCCCAGCAACAAGGGATCGATGGTGGTTTCTAATTACCGGGACCCATCCACCGGAGCCAGCCTTCTCACTTTCTTTCACTCTGACTCTCTTATCTCTCTGACTCTCTTATCTCTCTAGCCATGGTTTTCCAATGTTTGGATCATCATCTGGAGGGAAAAAGTGCTTATTTGGTGCACGAGGCTCCATTCTTGTAAACTTAATTATTTTACAAATTTTTTCCATTTTGTGTGTTTTATTTGTCTTTACTGAATTTTTATCAAATTCGCGTCTTATTTTTTAGATTAATCATCTATCTCTACAAGAAGAGTTTAAAAAAGTATAAAATTATGATCGAAAGCAAAAACAAGTTCACTAAAGACGAAAAAAATATCAAACAACTATTTTATTTCTCTAAAGTGTTGTTTTCTTTGAATTTTTTCAACATCCGTCTATATTATTATACTTTTTCGATTTGTCTCGTTAAGACGAACAATTAAACTCAAAAGTTATGACGAAAAGCTAAATAACTAATTAAGAAAAGTAAAAAATACCAAGTTGGTGGTTTGTGTATATTGCATTTGTTAGGAAATTTAAAAAAAAAAAAAAAAAAAAAAAAAAACCTCAATTTGATAATAGTAGGTACTTGATTAAAATTTTTAATTCTTGGGGTATAGAATTGGATTCAGCGAAATTGGAGGTTTTTCTTTATCGAGTATACTGATGTTCGTTTTTTTTTTTTTTTTGTTAATTCTAATCTTCTCTATCCTAGGGTACTTGGGGAGGGGAATGAATACTTACGGAGATCAAACTTTGCTCATGTGCATGAGAGTATAAGGGAGGCGCCAACTAAACTCCACTCGACTCCACTTGCTACTGATGTTCAATTGAAAGCAATTTTGCTTAGAGCCCGTTCCAGAACACCTTTTTCAAAAATAAGTACTCATTTCACATTTTCAAATTTAAAAATAATGTAAATCAAAAATAATTTTTTAATTTTTTTTGCGCCGTATTAAAGATCTCAATGAGATCTTTTAAACAAGATCCATATTGCATATTTTTAAATATCAATAAGCCCATTATTTTTGAGCTTGAAATTGCTTTTTTAAAAAATAAGCACTTATTTCACGTTCCGGAACGGAGCCTTAGAGCATCCACATTGTAATAAGCAAATTGGTATGGATAAGCAAACTTAACAATAATGCTAAAAAAATATCTCACATTGTAATAAGCAAAGTTACAAGTCTTTTAGCAAATAATCAAATTCCATCCATTCCATAACCAAACTTAACAACTTTTACCAATAACCAAAACTCAATAATCAAACCCAATAACCAAACTCAAAACTAAAAAACTAAAAAGCACTCCACATTAGAATTGTCTCATCGAGACGAATAATTTGGTGTGGTCGGGTGCGTAATTAAAACTCGTTTGCAATTGGACATAGGTGCATTACGTATTATGGGGGTTTTTTTTATAGGGATGCAAAAATAACCAATGTAGAGGTAAAGTTTGTTAAGTTTGATTATGAACTAAATGGATAATCAAATGCTGACATGGCATATTTTAGTTATTGAATTTGATTATTCCCATTGCGGATGCTCTTAGTAACTTAAAATAAATTATTAAGAAAATAAGTGGCTTCGATTATCGCAACGTAGCTCGCAATATATCTTACAAAATGTGCATAAAGTTGCCCTAATTAAAGGCAAGGGCAAACAAAATTACTAACAATTTAAGATAAAGTTAACCATTCGTCAAGTTTGGCATAATTTGTAACTATTCCTAATTAAAGAGAGTGCAGAACATGTTTTTATCGATTCCTAATTTGAAGAGGAAGGAAAAATATGTCCTCTTCAATACTTTAATTTAATTTAATTTTTTTATCTTTTGCAATTTTTGTCTTGCTTTCTTATCCTAAAGGTGTAGCTAAACTCTGAATAATTCATGCATCTTGCTTTCTCTTGTTTCAAGTTTTCTGAAATTTACATCTAAACCTCTCATATTAGATAAGAAGAGAGCGAAAAAATATTCACTATTACTGTATTAGATTTCTAACAAATGGCAATCCAGCAACGATCAGGTAAGGGATCCCGCACAGTAATACCGTGCAGACCTCACCTTTCTGAGTAAATTTTGATGATCCGAGTCATTAAAAGTGATCAGATTGTGATTTTAAGGTTCACTTAAGAAATCAGCAAAAAAATGACCCGGAAGGGCTTAGTCGGAGCAGTTTACATCGAACGGTTTAATAAAAAACTGCTCAAATCAAGTTATTTCAGGTCATTTTTTTTGCTGTTTTTTTGCAAGGACCCTTAAAATTATGTTCTACACACATTGAACTGCTCGAATCATCAAAATTTGCTTGAAAAAGAGGAGGTCCGCACGGTAAGAATCCCTTGAACCATGGTGATGGCAACCCACCGTTAAAACCGAACAGTAAATGATACTTAGGTATGGAAAGGAAGAAAAAGATGCATATGTGTGAGACAAGCTACATATTAATTAGGGAAAGTCTACAATACACATTCTTTAAAAGGGTGTATCATATGCACCTATTTTATGATTCATTCATAACATTTTAGTGTGTTTCGTAACTTTTATTCTAGAATTCATAACCTTTCATCAGTAAGATTCGTAACATTTTCATTATGATTCATAACATTTTAGTGTATCTCGTAACCTTTATACGATTCATAATTTTTTAGCAATACGATTCGTAACATTTTTTCTATAATTCATAACATTTTGGGGGGTACATATGATACACACTCAAATAAGGGGTGTGTATTATAGTCTTTTCCTATTAATTTTTAACACATATTCTTGCTGAAATAGTTACATGCACAAAGTAAAAAAAGCTAAGCCGCAAATGACTTTTCATCTTAATTAGCCCATTCTCTCGCTCTTACTTTTTTTTTTTTTTTTTCTTCGGACTCTCACTCTTACTTAACATGTTAACATATACTACAATTTGGTAGTTTCAAAAATCATCCATCTCAAGATACTATACATACATCACCAAGGTAACATCTATGTCGCAAAGTGAGAAGTTACCCGTGAACTATCACCTACCAATCCTCGAGAGGTATGTGCCAAATGTACCCCCAGGCTCCCTCAATGAAGCCTAGCTTGTTCGGCCAAAAAAGTCATTGTAGATTATTTTTTGTTCTTATATGAATTTTTTTTGCATTTGTTTATTTTTATCAATTTTGGGTGGATTATTGTTTCGTCACGACAACAGAAATCTAAAAAGCAAAAAATTATGATTGTAACTCATTTTTTTTGAATAAAGACAAAAATAAGCGAATAAGTCAATTTTTTCATCTTTATTCAAAAAATTTAAATTTGGATTAAAATTATATACCTTTTAGGTTCCTTTCGTCATGACGAAACATAATTCTCAAAAAATTTACAAATACATAATTTTTTTGAATAAAAAATAATAAATCATCCACAATGAATTATTTAGTCGAACAAGGCCTAACTTCTCTTTGGAAAGCATTTAAGGGCAAAGAATGAGATGAGAGAAAAAGAGCGTAACCCCATTTTTCCACCACTATCTTTTTTGGTCCTACAATGTATTTATTGTTTATCTAAATCGTTCATCATGTAGACCCAAGACCCAACATAATAGTGTATCCACGCAAAAAATAAACTTAATTAGACATTGATAAGAGCATTAAAAATTTAATTTTAATGCTAGCAAAAGAGAAGAGGATTGCGTTATCTGGGTACCTTCACAAATATCTTCATCGATGGTCGCTGTGACGCTCTGAAAAGCTAGATTTAACCTGCCATATTAATTACCTCGACTCATTTTTTTTTTGGGTAGAATTGTTTTTCACCACTCAAATCAACAAACAATATATTTGTTATACTGGGAAGTGTTTTGGTTTGAAATATGAATGGTTTAAGATTTCTCTGGGTTTGAGCGACCAATGGCTGTCTGGAATTTTGAATTTGCAATTTTTGTTGCGCTAATGAACCTATAGCACTTCACCATCAAAGGTTTCGAACTCGCGCAATTGCTCCGAAATCTTTCCATAGACTCGGATACGATGTTAAAGCAAAGCCAAATGGAGCTGTTGCGCTTGAACGGGTTAAGCAAATTTGCACAATAGGTAAACTATGAAACGGGCTAATGACAAATTGTTGCTCATCATCCTGGAGGGAAAATGAGCTTTGAATTTTCACACAACACTCATAGTATCACTACTTTCAAAATAATACAACACACATCTGATCACATGTACCCCTCTCAACCGGAAAATTTTTCAGTGCCGAGCGGGTACCACGTGGTGCCCGCTCGGCCATCCGAGCAGTCCATTTTGTGTTTGAACGGTTCAGATTTGAAGAGAAAAAAAGAGAGAGAAAGTGTTAGCGTGGGAGGAGAGAGAGGGTTTTAATCGGAGCCGTCCAAAAATATATCGGATGGTTCGGATGCGCCGAGTGCGTGCTACGTAGGCAATACCCGCTCGGCACTGAAAAGTTTCTCCTCTCAACCTCACACACATAAACAATGGGGCGAAATGGGAACCCCAAAAGGGGATCCCACATCTCCCTCTCTCTCTCTCTCTCACATACAATCACCAAAACACAGTACCTATCTATAGGTGAAACTGACGATAGATATATTTTGCAAATGGAAAGGAAAAAAAGTAAGAATGAAAAAGGGCTAAAGAACACCACCCAAGTTAGAAATCCAACGGAATACAAATTAACACCACCCAAAAAATTAACGAGAGATACAGGATTGAATATACTCATCACTCTCTAAAGAATCCACCTAAGATATAAGAGTAAACAAGAAGATAAACTTCTTACTTGTCAAAAACTATTTTAATTTAGAACAAACTCCAAAACTATTCATTTCATTCACCAGATCGACTCCAAGCATAGAAAAATGAACTTAGCCTTCCAAGATTACAATTTAATGAAAAATAAAGACAATTGACATTCTAAACCTAGGGAAATTCGTGAAAACTTAAAAGACACTTAGAAACTTTAAAAACAACATAGAAGCAATATTCCTTAAGGATTTAAAGACACCAAGAGAAATGCAAAAGACTTACTCGATACTTGTTAGATAAAACAAATTACTCTTATTAATATTGCCATAAAACTCCGTTGTCACATTACTACTTCCAACTACAACATCACTATGCACACCCAGGGCCAGTTGATTGATTAACCCCATCTCTTTGTTCCCTGACAGCTACATCCGCCATTTTCTTTTTTGAGGAAACTGCGGACAAATTCAACAAAAGATATGACAAAAGCGATGAAACTGACAACGAAAGCTATGAACATCCACAGAGAAGCAAAATAGTTGCGTCTCAGCATGTGCCACTATGTGCTTCGGCCAAATACGTTTGCTATACTCTGTGGCTTCAATGCACGTGTCGGCGAAGTAGTACTTTCCTTCAAAAACCTCCTTGCATAGGTTGTTGAATAGAGGGGTGGCGTCCTCACCGGCACCCAAGTAGTTACACATGACTCCGGACTTCTCGAGCACTTGGACATGCATCCGAATCAGAGTTCACCAACATGTCCATGATGCACGCGTAGGAGGTAACGTTCTGCGAAACACCCGGGCAGCTGTGTTCAAAGGCAATATGGTTCCTAAGGAACAACTCAGCGTGGTCGTATATTGCAAGTGGTGGGATGTTGAAACGAGCCCTTTGACACCACCACAATAGTCCTTTAGGCTTTAGGTTCACTGAACTTGAACTTGAACAAATTGTCTTTGTTAAAGAAATGAATCTCACATTGCTTGGGAGTGGAATGAATGATCACTTAATAACATTTGGGATCTCTCCACTCATTACCAATTTGATTTTGAGATGGATATAAAGTTTCTAACATATAACCAAGGATCAAGAACGTACAAGAGAGAGAGAGAGAGAAAGAATATTCAGTTGTATTTTCCCATTGCTCATCAAAGAATCGATTACAAGCTATATATCAGTTGTTTAGCTAACTAATCACTGTTACAAACGTTTTCCACTTCTAACAAACTTCTGACTTTAATGCCCTTGCTTAACAGCCTCCTGCATCGGGACGGCCCGGAACAAATTGTAAAGTTCTGATGCCGAAGGCATGAGTATGATTACTTCATTAGGTTCTTCCTGTTTTTGCTGTTGCAGAGTTTTCCCGTTTGTTGCCAAAAACCCATAGGAAACAGTCACCGGGCGGACACCAAGTTTTGGCGTTGGTGGAATTTCCTATACTGTACGCATCTTTTCCCGTAATTGGTGAGCAACCAGTTCTTGTCGAGGCAATCCCAGATCCAACCCACCGTGATAAGGAACGATTTCTACAAAGAAAGAAATCTGAATCTCAGGGAGTACCAAGTCATTTTCCACTGTACACACGGTCAAACTATTTCCAAAAATAGGATCTGTCTCTTGTCCCTACTTTTTGAAATGCAAAATCATTAATTAAAATTGTACATCCTTGTTTGTCTACTAGATTATTTGGATTAATTTGAAATTATAATTAGAAACTGTGATCACCTAAAATATTTTGTAACATTATTATTTTTTTGCTCGGCTATTTTGTAACATTATTGATCCTAAAGATAAATTTTAGGTAGATGAACTTATGAGACATCCAATAAGGCAATAAGAGAACATGGATAGATTTTTACCCTTCTCCAAACTTCTTATGTTACAAGTGAAATGAAGTACAGCTGGTGTCTCCTTTATACTCTCATGTGTATAAGCAGGGTTCAATTCCCATTATATGATAGCACTAACAAGATAGCGCAATGGAATTTCAAATAACAAGATGAACTATCATATGAAAAGCTGTGCCTAAGGAAGAGTGTATATTTGATGCCACAAAAAAGGAAGAGTATATAAGGCAATCCTAGGCGCGGGTGCAAACATAAGGATAAAATATAAACGTCCTAACCACAGGCTCCAACAAGAACAGTGGTAATGTAACAAAAGTACCAACCAAATTAAACTAGCCTTAACCACAGGCATACAAACTAGAATACCAAAGTACCAAGCAAATAAAAAGAGTACATATGCAACATATAATACCATTAGTACTACTACCATAGCTGAAAAAAATACTACCAAACTACCACATAAGCTCTTCTCACAAGCAAACCATTCTCCCCCTTTTTGTCACAGGAAAGACAAAGAACCAAAATTTGTAGAAGAGCCATGGTAGCACTCAATCCTCATCCAACGGACCATCATCCTCTCCATCTTCTTCCACCAAAGAGGTATAGTCCATGTTATTCCCATTATATCTACCATCTCAATCAATTCAAGTCTAAATGATTGTTCCCATTATCCACAATCTCAATCAATTCCAGGACTGGATGATTGTTCCCATTATCAATTTTTCCTCAGTGTTAAATATGAGAGGAGAAATATTGAATTCGATTATTGAAACCATCCAATTAGGCCTCTATTTATATAAGAGGAGAGAGCTTAACTATGAAAAGAAAATCATATTGATTAACTATGGAATAAAATCATCCTAATTACAATCAAATCACAATCTCAAGATCACGATTTGATCGCGATATTATTTTGTATACGCATTTATTCTAACACTCAGAAAGAGATTGTTGGAGAGAATCCACATTCAAGCATCCTGGGCATTTGCAATTTGCTCTTAGAAACGTGTTGATAATCATTTGTTCTTCAATGATTCTCATCTGACTAATATTTCCATTATTTTTCACTTCTACGTACCATCTGGTTGATTACATCCATAATGTTCGAGGATATAAGAACTTTTTTTTTCTCAGCAAAAGGAAATTTTATTAAACTCGAAAGGCTACATCGAGAGGAAAAGCTGAGGAGCAACTAACTCAACTCAGCGAAAAGAAAAAACGAAAACAATCTCATCCAGCAGGAAATTGGAAGAGAGCACCTTAAGGATTACAGTTTCAACAAACGAATACCATCTAAGAATCCTTTGAACTCCTCGATCGAATACACCTTAATCTCACAAAAAACTTTCATCCACATGACCACTCTGTACTTGATTAAATCCACTACCTCCTCTAAGCTGATCGTCACATTCTGAAAAATAAGCTTGTTCCGCATAATTCAAATTGACCAGATTGTCGCATAGAAGCAAGCTTCCCAAATGTGTTTTTCTAGGTTGCGAAAACTGGTATCAAACCACACTACAACAAAAATCGCTTTCAATAGCGTTCGAAAAACGCTATAATAGGTAATAGACAGCGTTTTGAAGAACGCTGTATTAGCCCATGCTATTAAAAGTCCTAACTTTCTATAGCGTTTATTGCCCGCTGTTAAAAACTTTCTATAGCGTTCATTGCACGCTGTTAAAAAACTTTCTATAGCGTTCATTGCCCGCTGTTGTATTTTGTACCTTTGATAGCGTTTTTTGCCTGCTATCTTATTTTTTTTACAGCATCTAATGAACGCTATTAAAGGTAAACAATAGCGTTTTGTGAACGCTATCTCAGCCAATTTTAGCATTTTTTAAATACTACAAATACCAATATACTAGCATTTTCATACAGAAAACCTGCATTCCATTCTCAACTCTAAAGTACATCCAAATGCGATACAATTTCAATGTAAGATAAGTAATTCAACAAATGGATGAAGATTCATTACAATAGCTTGGAGAATAATTTTCCAACACACTACATTTAAGATTCAGACTAATTACACTCATAAAAAAAACACTAATGTAATCTCCCTTTCTAGAAATTGTAATCCTAAACTAGCAAGCCATCTCATTCAAGTATCTCAATTCTTCACCCGCGGAGATGTTCTTTATCTGACGCTTACTTCTTCGCTGAGTTTATTACCCTTTTGCTTCCAATGGCGAATACATACCTGCAAGTATAGAACTATTCAAAGTAACGCAATTGATATAGTAAAAATTATTAACTAGAAAAATAACTTTAAAGCAACAAAATGTTAGCAAACAATCCAAACATGAAATAAAAATTACAGCTAAAAAAGAATATGATGGATAACTATCAGCAAAATTTAAGTCCTCAACATATCAAAATGCTAACATGCACTAATCTCATTGTTTAAGTCTAGCTAGTCTCACTTGGACTTCATTAAACAAGTCAAGGCACATGATCCAGGACCCAATATGCATGCCAATCAGGAAATGAGTAGGAGATAAGCAAAATCAAGAACAATCTCAGAAGCAGCCATACTATGACCAATTGGCGAACGACATACACCAAAATCAGAGTCAAAGTTTTGGCGAAAAAGACAAGAAAGAAAGATTTGGATGGCGTAATAGAAAGAGATCAATCCATGGGAGTCTCCGACTTGCTACCCCTGTTTTAATTACTCTGAAGTAAAAGAAAACAAGAAGCAGGGGAACGAGATGGAATCGTTCCCATTATTATTATTAGCCCTTAAACAAGGTAAAGATGAGTTCTCTCACCTGCACTTGATCCATATTTCAAGCCCTGTACTTAACAGTTTAAGCACATTGCAGCAATAATATCTCAATTTCCAGCAGTTAGAATACCAGGTAGGGTGGAAACAAAGAAACAAGTTTTCATCTTTTTCCTACACTCTACTACTTCTGTTCAACAATGTTTGTGCTAGTCAAAGTCAAAACTAACCTCTTACTAGTTTTTTGATAATCACCTCTTACTAGTTCAAACTTCTAATTTAACAAGTGCACGAATTCTATAGCTGATTACTTTCCCTACTCACTAGTAATCTTCTTGTTTGCTGGACAATAAAGTGGCATCTCATAAGGAGGGCTGTTAAAAAGGCCTAACTTATACTATTAGGAGAACTAGAGTCTGTAATACCTATTTAACCTTTTTGGCTCAATAGATAGGGTAATCAACCTACTGTGCAAGAAATGGGACGGGCAGCTGCTAACTTATACTATTAGGAGAACTAGACCTAACTCTGGCCTCTTTATGTGTCCAATGTTGAGTACTAACATGCCCATCACCAAAGTTAGAAATGGGACGTGCAACTGCTAGCACCTCATTATGAGATGGGAAGCACCTAAATCATTGGGCTGACAGAGGGAAATCTAGGTTCAAGATCAGAATTGTTTGTGGGCTACAAATACTTAGTGTGACTAAGGCAAAACAGCACCATACCCTTACAAATACTAACCCCAACCTCAACAAAACAACAGCAACAACACCAGGACACAAAAAGAAGAAGACAGAAAACATATCTTAATCATATATATAGTGAGAGTATGGATGACTTTGCTACATACATAAACAGGTGAGAGTCCATACAAATCTGCATTCATGAAGCACGTTACTAGAATGGTGGAACATAACCATGAAATCACACATGTATACATAAAACAAGTCAAACTGCAACAACGATGTCAAGTCTCCAAGTCAACTATGTTCTAATTTAGGTTTAACATTCCCGATCAAGGCTTTTGCTAGAGGGGAAAAAAACTTCATAAGTCATGAGCCTTTTCTAAGCTATTTTATTAACCATAATCCAAGTAAATGAGGCATTTAGAGTACATTTCGAATGAATAACCAATGTGCTAATCAAACAAGACAATCTTCATAAACACCCTTTTAGCACAAAAATCATTCTAGGGGTAAAAGATAGCAACTAATATTCAGTTTCAGCAATTTGAATTCACAATCCAACACTCAAGGTCATATTTTAAGCAAACAAGATACATTCCTTATTGTAACGATTTTTACAACTGAAATTCGTTGGTGTAGATATCTCATGGAGTGGTGTGTGCATATTATACATATCCCAAAATGGAAAAAATGTAAAAATCATAATGGAAAAGGAAGTGTCCAAACATGCCCTAGTACTTTTATTAGTTTGTTTATGTCTTGGGTGAATAATAGTCTTGCTTATTGTTCTACACATTGTATAGAGTTTATTGTTCTACACATCAGACTAATAATCTGCACATCATGCGATAAAGCACATCTAAACACGAGTGGGTAAGGTACCATTACCAATTAGTCAAATTACCCACAAGAGATAATTGTGCAGAATGAGATATAAACTTCAACTGTATTTAGCAACACAATGCCTATATCCAGTAATCAGTTTCTACTTTCTAGGGACAACAGAGAGAAAGAAATACCAAGTGGATGGCATAACCGTGAGTCACCTAGAGTTATTGAGGCAGAGAGACAGGTTTGAGATTCAACATTCTTGCAATTGCCAAAATCGTATACCTGCAAAATGAATTGACACACTCAAAGACCAACAAATGAACTTCATGCACACACTTTTTTTAGGGTGAACAGGGAGTAAAACAATAACCATTGTTATGAAATCATGAAGATTTTATAAAGTTGTATGCTTACCGAAACTCGCTAGGAAAACGGTTGCTGCATTGCGAAGGTAAATTCCATATTTTGAATGATGTTTCGAAGCTGCCGAGAGAGAGTGAGAGATAAAGGGACAAAACCAAGGGCATGTATTATAACAGGATGAAAAGATAATCAATTGGTACTTTGCAAATACATGCTGTTATATGGCAATTAAGGCTCTATAGATTGCACAAAAATATTTCGTAAGATGGGTTAGATTATCCATATGTGCGTGTGCGTGTATCTATCTCATTTCTCATTTCATCGAACACGTAGAATGCATACTTTTAAGAAATCCAAAATTAAGTAACAGAAAAATCAGATCATTCAAGGATAGGAATTCGCAAGATTTCCGTTTCCGGATATGGTGGTCGTGTGATGGTTGCGAGAAGTACTTCCGAGCAGGTTTTGACTGCTTCATGAGATGCCGAAGAAGAAGAATACAAGAGATTCCATTGAGCTTGTTTTCGATTGAAAACTGATAACTCAGATAAAGTAAATCCTAACCCTTTAAATGGATAACCTTGTAAACCCTAAATTGATTTATCTTAGAAAAATAGAGAAGAACGAACTCACCTGAAAAAGGCTGAAACGGTTGAGAAGAGACATGCGTAAAGGAAAACGATTCTGAGAAACGATTGAGAAAAATGAAGCAACCTAAAACAAACAGAACCCTAGAACAACAGCCGGTCCATCCGAACCAGTTCGCATGGATAATGATTCAGAAATTTGGGGTTTATTCGGAATATATCGACTGAAAATTTCAAAGGTAAGTGAAAATTTCAGAGGGATATGTGCGTTTAAAAAAACCCTTTTTTTGGTTCGAAACAAAAACAAATCCAAAAAGCCCCAATCTCTGGAATCGATCGACAGATCTGGAGAGAGAGAGAGAGAGAGAGAGAGAGAGAGAGAGAGAGAGAGAGAGAGAGAGACCTTGGCAGTCCGTTCGTCGTCGTCGTTGTTGGATCGTTCGTGTGGTTCTTCTGAAATCGCCTCTTCTCTGTCTCTCTGATTGCCGCTGTGGAATGAACGCTACAAATGAGGATGGCTTTTTAATGAACACTCTGTAAAATTATTCCGTGCATACGGAACGCTATAGAAGCCTTTTCTCTTTCTTCCGTGAGTATAAAACGCTATAGTTGGCAACTTTTCATAGCATTCATAAAAGAATGCTATTGTATTATGCTATTAAAAGTCATATTTGTTGTAGTGCCACCAACTCGCCATACCAGCTATCAAGGAAGGGCAAACCCCAAAAAAATGCCACCAATCCAGAATTTGAGACCAATATAAGAACTTTACCAACCACAAGTCACAAATGATCATAAACAATTGGCTGTATCATCGCTTACGTTGATTACCGCCCCCCTATTGATTCAATTTAATGATAAGTAAGCAAATTCTAAAGATGGAGAGGAACACCGTAACAATTCAGCCAAACCAGTCCGGAATTGGAATAGGACTTTTTCTCCTTCTAATCCTGAACATCTAATGATGTAGGATTATTTGGGTTTGAGCGAGTTATGACAGCCGGTTGCTGGTAACTATATATGGATCACCAGGACCATGCATGGTATCGAATTCACATGCATGTCAATGACTATAATTTGGAAGTTAGAATTTGCAATTTTTTATTTTATTTATTTATTTTTTATTTTTTTGCGCTAACAAACATATATATAGAGCTTGAAAGGTTAGTTTGTGCATTTGCTCCAAAACAAATAAATATCTCTCTCATTATAGGCATACAATTTTTTTGAAACGACAACAATATTATTAGAACAACTCAATAATTAATGGGTACATCAAGGAGAAAGATCTAGGGGGAAAAGAGAGGAGAAAAAGAGAGGGAAACTTCCAACAAGAAGTTGAGAAGAAAACAAAAGCACAATACAATAGGTCCTATTATAGCCATACATTGATCAAAAACATTCCCTAAAGTATGGTGAAAAAATGATCAGAAAATTAAATTTTCGCACCGGTTCAAACGGGTTGAAAATTGAAAAACTTGATTTTTCGAGGCTGTTTATAAATTAAAAAATATGGTGAAAAAATTAAGTGTTCAAATTTTTAATCTGTTTGAACCTGTGCGAAGATCTTAATTTTTTGATCATATTATCCTAAAGAGTCATAATTATTTTTTTGACTTTAAGGCTTTCAATGAAAACCCTAAGAGAACCATGGAAAAGAAAAATCTATGTTTCCAACCAAACGACACCGTTTTGAGGTGAAATACTAACCTTGCCCTTGGTTTTGACGGAGGGAAAGAATGAAGTGAGCCGCAAGGACCATTTAAACACAAAATTGATACTTTGGGGATGCAATGTTAGCAATTGAAATATTGGGGACCAAATTGACATGACGGAAATACTTTGGAGACCAAAAAAGTCAAAAAGCCGTTTCCAACCAAACGACGTTGTTTTGAGGTGAAATACCAACTTTGCCCTTGGTTTTGACGGAGGAGAGGAACGGCGTGAGCCGCAGGGACCATTTAAACACAAAATTGATACTTTAGGGATGCAATGTTAGCAATTGGAATATTGGGGACCAAAGTGGCACGGCGAAAATACTTTGGAGACCAAAAAAGTCAAAAAGCCTGACAAAATGTGGATGATCATCCTGAGGGAGTAAGAGATTAGAATTTCCACACAACACTTGTATTATTACCACTTCCAACATAATACAACACACAGACATCAAAAAAAAATTAAAAATTTGTAATACGACACACATCTGAGTACACAGTCACTCTCAACCTCGCACACATAAACAATGGGGTGGGAGGGGGAGGGGAAGGGAATGGAAACTCCCAAAGGAATGCATTAATACTACATCCAATTTTTGAGCCACTTGATTTATTAAGCCCATCTCTTCGCGCGTTCCTTAACAACTACATTAGTCTTTTTTACCGAAATCGCGGGCAAAGTCAACCAAGGACATGACAAAAGCAACGAAGCTGACGCAGAAAGCTATGAACGTCCACGGAGAATCGAAGTACCTGCGTTTCAAGAGCGCCATATTCTTGGGCCAAAAACGCTTGCTATACTTGGTGGCTTTGATGCACGTGTCAGCGAAGTAGTGTTCTAAAACAGTCTCCTTGCATAGCTTGTTGAACAGATGGGTGGCATCCTTGCTGGCACCCAGGTAATTGCGCATGACCATGGCCTTCTCGACTCGAGCACCTCGACATCTTCATCAAAGTTCACAAGCATGTCCATGACGAACGTGTAGGACGTAACGATCTTTGAAACGGCAGGGCAGCAATGTTCGAAGGCAATGAGGTTCCTGAGGTAGCACTCCATGTCGATGTAGATCGCGAGCGGTGGGATTACAAAACGAGCCCTACGACACCAACTAAATAGGCCTTTGGGTTGAGTGAACTCGAACTTGAACAGATTGTTTCCTGATGCATCGGGAACACACTTGACTCCTGCATAGATGAGTTGTGATGCCGAAGGCATGAGTACGTGATTCTGTTTTCTTTGATCAAGAGGACGGTAGCCACCATGTAGGGTTTTTTTGGGTAAGTACCAATCATGTAGGTTATGGAGGATGTGATGGTCGTTAGCAGTACGGTGATCAACATTACCACTTTGAACTTCTTCTTCTGCTGCAGCTGTTGTACAACCAAAAATCCCAAGGACACAGTCACTGGGCATGAGTACTTCTTTCTTCTTGTTGGAATGTTGTACTGGCCTTATCCTTTTGCGATAGCACCACCGCACATAATTGTTGAGTGACCAGTTCTTGTCGAGGCGATCACGGATCCGACCCACTGTGAACTGGAACAATATTTTCTCAAGAATTAAGAAAGGAATCTGGTTATCCTGGAGTACCAAGTCATTTTCTACGTCAAAAAGGGTTAGTCTGTTACCAAAAAAATTTGATGTTCAAGAAAAAAAGAAAAGAAATAGGGATGTGAGGTCTGAGTGTGAGTGTGAAAGGTGTAATTTGTAAATGTATTTGTGATAGAAATCAATAAAACTTGAATTTGTATAGCGCATGAATTTATTTCGCTTCTGCTTTCTAAGTTCTAACATTAATGACAAAATGATGATGATCATCCTAGTGGGAATAAGAGATTAGAATTTTCACACAACATTAATATTACTTTCAAAATAATACAACACACAAGTGATCACACACAGAGTCTCTCTCTCTTACAATATCACACAAACACACTACTTATTTATCGATGCAACACGTGCATACTAGTTCCAAGTACAACAACAATATGCAGACCCAATACTTGTGATTTATTAACAGGCCAGGCCAGCCATCTCTTTGTTCCCTAACAGCTCCATCGATCGATCCATCCGCCTTATTCTTTTTAAAGGAAATCGCGGATGAATTGTACTAACGTGATGGCAAAAGCACTGAAGCCAACACAGAAAGCTATGAACGTCCAAGGAGAATCAAAATACATGCGTCTCAAGTGCGCCACATGCTTCGGCCAAAAACGCTGGCTATACAGGGTGGCTTCCTTCCACGAGTTAACGAAGTGTTCTCCTGGAAAAGATAAAATGCATAGCTTGTTGAATAGAGCGGTGGCGTTCTTTCGAGTACCCAAGTAGTTACTCACGACTCCGTCCTTTTCAAGCACTAGGACATCTTTATCCGTGTTCACGAGCATGGACATGACGAATGCGTAGGATGTAACGTGCTTCGAAACGCCAGGGCAGCACTGTTCAAAGGCAATGAGGTTCCTGAGTATCGACTCCGTGTAGTCGAATAGACAAACTGGTGGGATTTCGAAACGAGCGCTACGAAACCACCAAAACAGGCCTTCTGGTTCGGTGAACTTGAGCTTGAACTCACAACCCGTTGCCTTGCCGGGTACAAACTTGACTCCTGCGTACGCGAGGTCTGATGCACTAGACAGGACTGCTAATTCACTAAGGCTATATTTGCTTACTTTTTTTCCTTTTTTTTGATGACTAGATCGTTCTATCTCATCCGATCGATCACGAGGAAGGAAACCATCATGTAATACATGGAGGATGTGACGAAAGTCCGTAGCATTACCACTTTCGGCATTCTCTTCCGCTGCTGTTGTAGAATTTTCCAATTTGTTGCCAAAAAACCTTAGGACACAGTCACTGGGCGAACAGTACCCAGTTTTCGGGCTACTACTCTCAGCCGTGACAATTTCTTTGGCTGGACCGCGGAGCAATAGATTCAAACCTTGATCATCGAGAATCATCATGCGGGGAATGAACGCCAACACATAATCGGTGAGCAACCATTTCTCATTGCGACGATTCGGTATCCGACTCACAGTGAGCGAGAACAATTTCTCAAGCACAAAGAAAGGAATCTGATTCTCTAGTGTTAACAAGTCGGTTTCTATTGTGTAGCGGATCAAACTGTTACCGAAAGTAAGATCACTTTCTTCTCCCTGTGTTTTGAAATGCAAAATCGTTAATCAAATTTGTTTATTTCTATTTATGTGACAAATTATTTGGATTAACTTGATGCTATTCACTCCAACAAAAGTAGCATAACGCCACGAAATCTAGTGACAAAACTATTTTTCCTCGCAAATGGTACAACATTCGGTGAGGAAAAACATTTGTTTTTTGGTTTTATTGAAAACTTAGTGATGAAGGAAAATACTATTTGCCGCAAATTGTATCTTTTGTGACATATAATAAATTTTCCTTCCACGCAAATTGTACTCTTTCCGTCGGCCATTGTGGATCCCATCATGGATTTATTGTTAAATTTGGGCTCAACCAAGATCTTCCTTTGGTTGCCCTTTTCTCAATGTATCATCTTTGAGTTTTTATAAATTGTTTCGCTTTTCCGATAAAAAAAAATAAAATCAAGCTACTACTTAAAAAGGATGCTAAATTAAAAGTACCAATTGAGGGGAAAAAATAAGATTGAGTTTTTGTCAACTGATCATAAAAGAGCTAGCTGATGCTTTAGGCTTCCTTACCACTGATGATCTGTAGAGTAATTCGAGGATGAAACAACCATCAACCACCAACATTGCCTCATCCACCTTAACTTCGCGAAGGTAGCATTCCTTTACATGGTCTATCAGCTTCTTCATTTCAGCTAAACATTCTCGTAACACCGCGTTCTTCTTCTCCTCCGATTCTCGTAACACCGCCTTCTTCTCCTCCTCCGATTCCAGGACCTCCATTCCCGCGGGGATGATCACCTGCCGAGAGAGTAGCTTATTCGTGTAGCTCATTTTGACGTGTTGCATGTCGTTTTGGAGGTGTTTGTCATTTCGGTGAAGAGGGCCGATAGCGACGAGGCGAGGGATGTAGGCGCTTTTATTCACCTTACGAAGATCTTTGGGCACCCTATATATGCAAGCTGAAGGGAAGGAATCAGTTTTGCGGGTACCTTCAACGAGTTTGGCACCTACGGTGGATGTAAGGCGCTGAAGACCCTCCCCATCGTCATTCTCCCCTTGGCTGACCAATATTTCAGTTGGTGTGATTTCCATTTGGTGTGGCGGAGTTTCGGTTGAAAATGTTTTGGGATTTTCCTATCTGGGTTTCGAGCTAACGACAGACCTTCCCTCTATATATAGAAGGCTCACAGTTTAAGTGGTGCACGAGGCTCCATTCTTGTAAACTTACTTTTTTTTTTTTGTAAAATTTGTTTGTCTTTCAGAATTTTTATCAGATTTCGCGTCTTATTTTTTAGATTAATCATTTATCTCTACAAGAGGAATTTGAAAAAATATAAAATTATGATCGAAAGCCAAAACAAGTTCACTAAAGACGAAAAAAGTATCTAACAACTGCCTTATTAAACTAAAGTGTTGTTTTCTTTGAATTTTTCCAACATCCATCTATATTTTTATACATTTCAAATTTGTCTCATTGAGACGAACAATTAACCTCAAAAGTAATGACGAAAAGCTAAATAAATAGTTAAGAAAAGTAAAAAATACCAAGTTGTTGGTTTGTGTATAATGCATTTGTTAGGAAATTATAAAAATAAAAAAATAACTCAATTTGATAATAGTAGGTACTTGATCAAAAATTTTAATTCTTGGGGTATAGAATTGGATAGAACGAAATTGTAGGTTTCTCTTAATCAAGTTTACTGATGTTCGTTTTTTTTTTCTTAATCCTAATCTATTCTATCCTAGGGTATTTGGGAAGGGGAATGAGTGCTTACAGGAATCGAACCTTGCCCATGTGCATGAGAGTATAAGGGAGGCGTCAATTGAACTCCACTTGCTACTGATGTTCAATTGAAAAGCAGTTTTGCTTAGTAACTAAAAATAAATTATTGCATAGAAAATAAGTGGCTCTAATTATCGCAACGGAACTCGCAATATATCTTACAAAATGTAGATAAAGTTACCCTAATTAAAGATAAGGGTGAACAAAATTACACACAATTAAAGATAAAGTTAACCGTTGGTCAAGTTTGGCATAATTTGTAACTATTCCTAATTAAAGAGAGTGAAGAACATGTTTTTATCGATTCCTAGCTAACTTGAAGGGGAAGGGAAAATATGTCCTCCTCAATACTTTAATTTTATTTTTTTTAAAATTTTTGTCTTTCTTTCTTACCCTAAAGGTGTAGGTAAACTCTAATTAATTCATGCATCTTGCTTTCTCTTGTTTCAAGTTTTCTGAAATTTAGATCTAAACCGTTCATAGAGTTTGGAATTAATTAATTCATGCATCTTGCTTTCTCTTGTTTCAAGTTTTCATAAAGTTTGGAATTAATTAATGATTCCTAACAATTCCTCGAGAGATGTACACAGCTCATTAAGGTTAGAATGTATTCCTTAATGAGAGAGAAAAGAAGAGAGCGAAAAAATATTCGCTATTACTGTATTAGATTTCTAACAAATGGCAACCCCAGTGAGGGTTAGGTAAGGGATCGCACATGGTAATACCGCGCGGACCTCACCTTTCAGAGCGAATTTTGATGATCCGAGTCATTCAAAGTGATCAGAACGTAATTTTAAAGGTTCACGTGAGAAATCATTAAAAAGATTGACCCAGAAGAGCTTGATCGGAGAAGTTTTGCTTGCACGATTCAATAAAAAACTGCTCAAATCAAGTTATTCCCGGTCATTTTTTTTGTTGTTTTTTCGCAAGGACCCTTTGCTTGACCGATTTCCTAGACCTAAATTAATGGGTTGCCCCAAGCGTAGGGCAGAGACCGACATAACACAATATTCGGTAAGTCCGGTTTCGAATCCACAGAGACAATGATGTGTGTTGACTAAAAACTCGGGTTGTTCTAATTTAATGGGCTCTTAGGTAGCCACCCCTTATGGATTTGGTTGAGATTAATAAAAACTAACAAATTGATTGAACTTTTTAGATAATTAAAAGGAAGGTATAGTCGTAAGGTTCATAGTACTCGTAACCAGTCCGAATTAACCTGCTCCATTCGGTATTCTTAAAAACGTTCAATTTTAGATTGAGAAAGATACTCCGCAAGATGCGAGACCCTATGGTCGCTGTTTACCCATGAGCAGCGAAGAATGGGTTTTGAACCCTCATTCTCCCATTCACATGGGCTCTGACAATGTCTAGTTTCGTCTACGGAAAGTATTTTTTTCAATCTAAAATTGTCTTTTTCATTGTTTAAAAACAAGAGTAGTGCCCGGACTGGTCACGGTGTGCTAATCACCCTGCGATCCTACCTATACGACTACTAACTAATCATTGCACATAAAATAAAAGAAACCCTAACTTGAAACATGCTTCTAAATACGAAATAAACAAAAGATGCGAATTAAACAAGTACCGAAGAACAACTTTATTAAAGAATAAAAATTAATACGAGTTACCGGCGTGCGAGTAATAGTAATTGAACAAAGCGTTAAAAACTTGAAGAAAAAAAAAAGAGTTCTGAAGAAAACTGTAAAGTCTAAACGGTAAAATAAAATTCGAAACAAATAATCAAGCAAGAATAAAACTTCATTGAAATAACAATCAAAGATTAAACCGCACAGCTTGGATCCTTTTCTGTCGTGTTGCTATTGCTCTGGTCGTAATCGCCAGATGTGGGGAACAGCTGCACGATTCAATCCTCCCTCTCTTCTGCATGTGTGAAAGTCCTCTTTTTGTAGTGCTACCGATTATCTCCTCTCTGCCCTAAAATTTATGAAAGAATTATTAACTCTCTCATGTAATTAATTGGGCTGACCCATTACCAAGTCATATTGGCTTGGCTCCCACTTGCACAGCTTCCATTTATTAAGGCCAAGAGTATTTTCTAATATCACTCTTAAGAATCTAAATTTTTCAACAATTAAACTTCCAAGGTAATTGTAATCGCACTAATCGAACTTATGTAAAGCCCATTAGCACGTTAAGTCTCCAAAGTCCAAATAATATGTTGGGTTAGCCGGACTCGCATTTCAGTCACATCAAACCTTTAAATCTCCAATTTAAAGCCCAATTCTATGCAAACGACCCGAGTGACCTACAATTATGAAATCGCATAAAGAGTACCAAGTATCCATATAAATTGACAAGCACAATACAAGTTAAAGAGATTAAATGGGTGCATTTAAGCACCTATCACCCTTAAAATCACTTTTTACACACATTGAACTACCCGAATCATCAAAATTTGCTCGGAAAAGGGGAGGTCTGCACGGTAAGAATCTCTTGAACCGCGGTGATGGCAACCCACTGTTAAAACTGAACAGTAAATGATACTTAGGTAAGGAAAGGAAGAAAAAGATGCATATATGTGAGACAAGCTGCATATTAATTATTGAGATTAAATTATTAACATATATTCTGGCTGAAATAGTAACATGCACAAAGTAAAAAGACAAAGCTGCAAATGATTTTGGCCGCTGATTTTGCCACTTATTTTTTTGTTAACGTCACTCTCCTATAAGTATATTTTTGCAGGCAAAATCATTTCCCATGACTTTTCATCTTAATTAGCATATTAACATATACTACAATTTGGTAGTTTCGAAAATTGTCTATCTCAAGATACTATACATACATCACGGAGGTAACATCTATGTCGCGTCGCAAAGTTAGAGAGGTTACCCGCGAACTATATATCACTTGCCAATCCTCGAAAGGTATGGGCCAGATGTACCCCAGGCTCCGTCAATAAAGCCTTGTTCGGCCAAAAAAAGTCATTGTGGATTATTGTTTCGTCACTATGACAAAAATCTAAAAAGCAAAAAATTATGGCCATAATTCATTTTTCTTTAATAAAGACAAAAATAAGCCAATTTTTTCGTCTTTATTCCAAAAAAATTGGATTTGGATCATAATTATATACTTTTTAGATTCCTTTCGTCATAACGAAACATAATTCTCAAAAAATTGATAAAAAACCAACAAATTCATAATTTTTTTGAATAAAGATAAAAAAAATCATCCAGAATAAATTATTTAGCCAAACAAGGCCTAACTTCACTTTGAGTGTTAGTACTTCTTGGGAAAGCATCAAGGGCAAAGAGTGAGACGACAAAAAAAGTGGGTAACCCCATTTTTCTACCACTATCTTTTTCGGTCCTATAATGTGTTTAATGTTGATCTGAATCGTTCATCTTGTAGACCTAAGACCCAATGTAAGAGTGTATCTACACAAAAAATAAACTTGATCGAACATCGATAAGCGTATTAAAAATTAAATTTTATTTTGTAAAATGGACATTTTATCTTTATTATCATTGACAGAATCCTATCGTCCATTTTATAAATGAAAATTCAAATTTTGGTATATCTATCAATTTCTGATCAAAATGATTTTTTGTAACAATAAAAGCTCAATGAGGCCCACAATGAGTGGTAATGAAAAAGTGGGATTTTACACTGGCGATGGATATAATTTATTCTCATTTGTGAATGTATGAGAGATGAGTGACTTGCATGTCTCTCTCTAAATTTATATATGAAGAGTATTTGAATTTGTATGAAGTTTCTTCCCCACCCACTTTTTCGGTGGTTTTTTTTTTATCGGGAAAATTAATTGGTGGGTTGCATTAATTGTAATATTTGGGCTATTTGCCATCTGGTATTTTGGGTTGTATTTGTTATATCTGGACTTTTAGGCCTCTAGGTGTTATGAGCTTTGCCCTTTTAGATGTAATTTTCAACTTTTGACCTCCTTTCCTTTGATTAAGAAAATATTGCTTTTGCCGACAAAAAAAAAATGGTGGGTTGTTTGTCGTACATTTAGGTAAAAAGGGCCGGTAGCAATGAGGCGAGAGGTGTAGGCACTTTCTTTAGCTTTCGAAGTTATTCGGCCAGCTCCTTGTAAATGCTAGCAAAATAGAAGAAGATTGCGTTATCTGGATACCTTCACAAATATCTTCATTGATGGTCACTGTGAGGCTCTGAAAAGCTAGATATAACCTGCCATATTCATAACCTGGACTCATTTTTTTGTTGGGTAGAATTTTCTTTTCATCACTCAAATCAACAAACAAAATATATTTGTTATACTGGGAATTGTTTTGGTTTGAAATATTAATGATTTAAGATTTATCTGGGTTCGAGCGAACAATGACTGTCTGGAATTTTGAATTTGCAATTTTTGTTGCGCTAATGAACAAACATATAGTACTTCACCTTCAAAGGATTCGAACTTGCGCAATTGCTCCGTAATCTTTCCATGGACACGGGTACGATGTTGAGCTTGAACAGGTTGAGCAAATTCGCACAATCGGTAAACTATACATAATGACAAAATGTACGTAGATTATAATCCTGGTGAGATAATTAAGAGCTTAGAATTTTCACGCAAAGCTCATGTTATTACTGCTTTCAAAATAATACAACACCACGCATCTGATCACACGCTCAATCTCTCATCTACCAAAGGGGATCGATTCCACCTCTCTCTCTCTCTCTCATTACATAATCAACCGCACTAACACGGTACTTATTTATAGATTAAACAAGTTACTGCTTCCAACTACAACATCAATATGCACACCCACTTGATTGATTAACCCCATCTCTTTGTTCCCAGACAGCCACATCCGCCTTATTCTTTTTTTAGGAAACTGTGGGCGAATTCAACAAAAGATATAACAAAAGCCATGAAGCCGACACAGAAAGCTATGAACGTCCACGGAGAAGAAAAATACGTGCGTCTCAAGTGTATAATTTGTTTCGGCCAAAAACGCCTGCTATAATCATTGGCTCTGGTGCACGTTTCAGCGAAAACGAACTCTCCCAATGCAGTTTCCTTGCATAGCCTGTTGAATAGATTGGTGGCGTCCCTGCTGGCACCCAGGTAATTACGCATGACCTTGGCCTTTTCGAGCACTTGGACATCTTTATCGGAGTTCACAAGCATGTCCATGACGAACGCGTAGGATGTAATGTTCTCTGAAACGCCCGGGCAGTACTGTTCAAAGGCAATGAGGTTCCTGAGGTATAACTCTGTGTTGTCGTTTATCACAAGTGGTGGGATTATGAAACGAGCCCTACGACACCTCCCAAATAAGCCTTTGTATTCACTGAACTTGAACTTGAACAGATTGTCTCCTGCATCGGGAACAAACTTTACGCCTGCAAAGTGAAGTTCTGATGCCGAAGGCATGAGTACTACTTCACCACGTTCTTCCTGTTCACGAGGACGGCAACGATCGTGTATGTAATGCAGGATATGATAGTACTCAGTACGTAGAACCATTTTTTTTTGCTGTTGTAGAGTTTTCCCGTTTGTTACAAAAACATAGGACGAACCGACACCATACTCAGTGGGCGAACACCAAGTTTTCGCGTTGGAGGAATCTCTTACTGGACACATCTTTTTCTCATAGCACCCCCACACATAATTGGTGAGCGACCAGTTGTTGTCCGGGCGATCTGGGATCCGACCCACAGTGAGCTCGAACAATTTCTCAAGCACAAAAAAAGGAATCTGGTTCTCCAAGAGAACCAAGTCGTTTTCTACGGTGTAGACAGTCATACTGTTACCAAAAAGAGGATCTGTCTCTTGTCCCTGCTTTCAAAAATGCAAAATCATTGGAGTTAAGTTTGTACATCCTTGTTTGTCAACTAGATTTATTTGGATAAATTTGATATTATAATTAGATCCTATGATTGATCGCCTAAAATATTTAATCTTCACATATTTGAATCATGCATGCACCACTGCACCAGTATTTAAATGAGCTACTTAAAAAGGATGCTAAAAAGTACCAAATGAGGGAACTAAAAAAACAAGATTAAGTTTTGCTAAATGATAAAAGAGCTGATGCTTTAAGCTTCCTTACCTTTGAGTTCCTACTGTCTCCTCCATCGGTAGGCTTCTTTCCTTCCTTTTCGGCAATTTTCTTAAGTTTGAGTGATTGTGATCTATAGAGAAATTCGAGGATGAAACAACCATCGACCAACAACATTTCCTCATTCAGCGTAACTTCTTCTGCGTAGCATTTCTTTGCATCATCTAGCAACTTCTTCATCTCCGCTACGCATTCTTGTAACACCTCTTTTTTCTTCTCCACTAATTCCAGGCCCTTCATTCCCATGGTTAGTCGAGAAACCAGGTCATCTGTGTAGCTCATCTTGACGTGTTTCATGGGTGTTTGGAGGTGTTCTTCATTTCGGTTAAGAGGGCCAATGGCGAAGAGGCGAGGGGTGTAGACGCTTTCCTTGAGCTTACGAAGATATTTTGGCACCCTGCAAATGCAAGCTGAAGAGAAAATTTTGGTTTTCTGGGCACCTTCAGCGATATTCTCACTGATGGTCGATGTTAGGTGCTGAAGAACGTCTCTCTCCCCTTGGCTCATTTCAGTTGGGTGGATTTGGATTTCCACTTGGCTCATTTCAGTTGGGTGGATTTGGATTTCCATTTGATCAATGAGATCAAGTTGGGTGGTAGCTAGAGTTTAGGGTGAAAATGGTTTCGGATTTTCCTTCTATCTATATATAGAAGGCTCACGTACAGTATAACTCTCTTTTTTTTTTTTGGTCAATAAGTGAGATGTAAAGATATAACTCCAACGACACTAATTCGAGGTAGCTCAATTCAACGCACATTTTAATTGGTGCACTCAAATATTTACCCTCTATTCAAAACTGTCCAAGACTTACTGTTTAATGTGTAGGCGTAATAACGAGTAGCACGTCTAGGATGCACGCAAGGTTGTACCAATACAAGCATTTTCCCTCGAATTTCTATCTAGAGGTTTTTTCTTTTCTTTTATCCTTTAAATTATCCTGATTTTCTACTCCATCCTTAAATTATGTAAACAAGAATTTTGTCTCATCAACTTTCTGATTTGCAATCTATTTAGTCTAAAATAGTACAAAATCGGACAAAATTTTATCTAGAAATTGGAGGAAATAGTTGCCACTGGAAAATTGAGAGGCAAAATTATTGTTTACATAGTTTAGGAATGAAGTAGGCAAAATGGGTATAGTTTAGGGGAGAAAAGAAAAGTTAAGTCTTTTATATATAATAGATAAATGAGAAACAGATCTTACTCACATAAATGTTGCTCCTATCTTAATGAAAGTTCAGAAGTACATATTAAAAAATATTAATAGCAATAATTCATAAGAGCCATTTTATTCCCACTCCCCTTCGATTCGCCATATCCGTATCTTAATTTGATCACCAAAATCTTTTATTTTGTGTAAATTTATTTGTTAGGAATGTATTAAAAAAATGCTCAATGGGATAGCAGTAAATTCTTGATCAAGATTTTTAATCCTTGGGCATAGAATTGGTTAATGAGAGCAAAATTGGAGGTTTTTGATCAAGTACTTATTTACTGATATTCGATTGAAAAGAATTTATGTTGAGTAACTAAAATAAAGCATAAAAAAGAAGTTTGATTATCAAAACCGAACTCGTAACATATCTTACTAAATGTGGATAGAATTACGCTCATTAAAGATGTTGATGAACAAAATTGCTCGTAGGTCATGCAACTTTTGGTTCAAATCCTCTTTTTTTTTTTTCATTTCAAATTTTTTGAAATTTACATCTAGACAGCTCATCAAATTTGGAATGATTTCTAATGATGCCTAAAGAGAGACTGACCGCTTGTTATGTTTGGAATAATTTTTAACGATTCCTAAAGAGAGAAAAGAAGAGAGTGCAAAACATTTCTTCATCATTAGATTCCCAATTTAGAATAATTTTTCTCTTGCTTTTATTATCCTATTTTCTACACTTTTTCCTTTTCTTTCACATCCAGCAAAGCACAAAACCCACAGATAAAAGATGGAAAGTAGAAAATTAACCTTCATAAGCATTCAAGTTCAAGTAGTATTTCGTAAAATATTCTACTTTGTAACAAAAGAGTCTAAGAAAATACAAATTGAAAACATCATGTAAAGCCCCTATTTTTTTGGTACATATGGGAAAAAAGAATCGACAATCGATCAATAATTTTAAAACCACCTAATCAAAAGAGAGTCATGTCATTGGGGCGTGGTAAATGAATTAGCTCAACAAGGGAGATAGACTGCAATCGAATTACGAGACCTCTCAGCTTGCATTGCAAATTCTTTATAACTAGTGTCATGGTGAAGCATACTCGGGTGTTGTGTCCTACAATAACCAAAAAGAAAGCATACTCTTTTTTCCTAGGGTTCTTAAGCCAAAGAGGAGGATAAAGTGTAGCAAGTAAAGTATGAGAAATGAATTTTAGACCATTCGATTCTGAACCAAACACTCGAATCCTCCCCTCTCAGTCATGAAGTTAATTCAAAATTAAGTTAAATACTCCATCCGTCCCGTATTGTTTGTCCCATTTTTTTATTATTTCCTGTCCCAAATTGTTTGCTCAATTTAGAAAATCAAAGTAAAAGTTTCTATGATTTTCCTTTTTTATGCTTGGGAAAATGACGGTCAATGACGTGTTTTGATAATTTAAATCCGCCAAAGACATTAATAGTCTAGTTTGTACGGAAAGACATCTTTTGCAAAGTCCAAAATTTTGAAAAAACAAATTGGACTAGGGGGGAGTATTAGTGATGCCATTGCAAATAGAGAATTGCGATGCTAACTCCCTTTTTCTTACTCCATCTATTAACTTAATTATACGCATCTGACTTTTGCTTTCTCTTACTCTCTTTCCCGGTTGGAGGTGCTGTAGGGACCTCTGACTTTCGCTTAACTGTTTGGGTCCTTTCGGGTTCGGATGGAGCGGTCGGCGTTGACTCCCACCATGACCGTCATTGAGCAGCCTGGTACTCACCTAACGGCTTAATTTGGTGCTGCTTCCGCAGCAATTTGGGTTTGCTGGTTTCGATTTTCTTTGCAGTGGGTAGCCTGTGGTGGATGTTCGTGGTGATTTCTGGTGGTGGTGGTTGCTCTCTCTGGGGCGATAGGAAACAGCTCTTGGATTAAGTTTAGGGTTTTCTTTTGGATTGGCCTTACATTGTTGTATTTGAGCTTTTTTGCTCTTTGAGTTTTTTTTCTGTGTTTCCTATTGTATATCTAGGCTTTTTTGGCTCTCAGATGTTGCATTGGGCTTGTCCCTTTGCTTTGGTTTCAATTTTTTGTTGGATACATTTTTCCTCCCTCTAATAAAATGTTATTTTGCCATTCGAAAAAAAAAAAACTTAATTATACGCATCACTCAAAAGGATATTACTGACCAAAGGAAATTAAATGTTAATTGAGGCGGTAAACGAACCAAGCATTGTCGAACTCGGTTCATTTACTTAACAAGCCAAAAACTTAAGCTCGAGCTTGGCTCGAGTCTTAAGAAACCGAGCTCTCAAAGAGCCAAACTTAGTAAGTAACTAAACGAGTCTCTTTAATAGAGTCGAACATCCTTTAACGAGCCGAGTTTTTGTCAAACGAGTCGTTGAGAGAGAAATAAAACTGTGAGAAAGCTTGAGTCAACCCTATTGTACTTCCGATCGAACAAATCTGGCCTATTGTACTGTAAATGGTTTTCTATGCTTCATTACTGCCGAACAAATCTTTATTTTGTTCAATAATTCTGTTAGGTACGTTGTTTCTGGATCACCCTTTAGTTTGAATGTAATTGTTTGTCCATTACTCTTTGTAATAAGTGTATCGCATGACAATGACCTTGGTGGTAGTTTAGATGGAGCTTTGCTCTAGCTTTATTTGGACTCCCTGCAAGTGGATGATAGGATTGGGCTCTCAAGATTAGTCGAGGTGCGCGTAAGTTGGTCCGAACACTTAAGTTATCGAAAAAAACTCATTTTATGTGCACCTTCACCAAGTTTTTTCATCGACTCTGAAAAGCATGCTCATATTCATTCGCTCGACTTTTGTCGTTTTTGGTGAGTTTCGACTCATTTTCTGTTGGCTGGAATTGCTTTTCATCACTGAATTGAAATCAACAAAAAATACTCTATCTTTGTTATACTGGGTAGGCCGGCTCCTGGAAACTATTATGCAGATCACCAGGACCATGGTAGCAAATTCACTTGCTTGAATTGGACCAAACAGAAACTGGAAAAGGGTCTTACAAAGCATGTCAATGACTGTTTGGAAGTTTGAAATATTTGCAATTTTTGTTGCTCTAACAAAAATGTAGAACTTCACCTTGAAAGGTTTCGAACTCACATGCAATTGGTTCAATATCTTTCATGGACTCGGATACGATGTTGAAGCAAATTAGCCAAATTGAGCTATTGCGCTTGAACAGATTGAGCAAATTTGCACAACAAAAAAGGGGACCTTCTCTCTCTAAGATTTTGAGTCGGCTGCCCTTCATCTAGGGATTTTGGCTTTTGGGGGGGGGGGGGGGGGGGTGTGCTCTTCTTCTCCCTTATCATTCTTTTCTTTTCCCCTTTCCTTACACTATTTCGCTGCTGCTCCAGTTTTGTTCATCTTCTCCCCCACCTGTTTTCGGCCCGTTTTCCTGTCGCCGGTTTGTCTGCCGGTTTCCTTCTTGGGGGTTTTCGGTTTCCTAACGGGTAGGTCTTGGGTCCCGCGGTGGGTGGCTAGGCCACATGATCTCCCACCGATCTCGGCTCTTGGGTGTTATCGGTCGTGCCTAACGGCTTGTTGGTGATCTCGTGTTTTTCTGCAGTCGTGATCCTCTTCTCCAGCTATTATTTCCGTCCAATGGTCTGGTTCTGTTTCGTTTCGGTGGTTGGGCGTGAGCGTGCATCGCCGCTCTCTAGGTCGTGCCTAACGGCGTCGTGGATGATGATGTTAGGACTAGGGTTGTAGGTGTTTGGTTGGTCTGTTGTTTTGGGTTGGGTTGGTTCCTTTCCAACCGTTGATTTTTTTTTTTTGGGTTTTCCTTCTGCTTTGGGCTTAGCCTATTGGGCCTACGTCAATTTCCTCTGTGTGGTTTGGAGAAAAGGATCTTGGGTGGTGAGGCCGGTGTACCCAAACCCCTATTATTTCTGTACTTCGTGTTATGAGTTAATGAAATTTTTTTACTGATAAAAAAATAATTACTCCCTCCGTCTCAATTTATACTATACAGATCACAAGGACCATGGTGGCAAATTCACATGCTTGTATTGGACCCAATAGAAACTGGAAAGGGTACCAAGCTTGTATCCATGATTGTTTGGAAGTTTGAATTTGCAATTTTTGTTGCGCTAACAAACATGTACAACATCACCTTGAAAGGTTTCGAACTCGCATGCAATTCGTTCAAAATATTTCATTTACTCGGATACGATGTTGAAGCAAATTAGCCAAATGAAAAGTTGTTGCGCTTGAACAGATTGAGCAAATTTGCACAACAGAAAGTCTTGCAAGCACAACTTTCAAACACTAATCCAGAACCGTTTGATGCACGTGGGGAACCGTCCGGACACAAATTCGTATCTCTTTTATTATAGCCGTACATTGATCAAAAACATTCCCTTAGACATGCTCTAATTACCATTCTACTTGAAAAACTGATAAGCACCCAATAATGCATATTCTTGGTGCTTAAGTCCTCTAGTATATTGTGTTTGTACATATATATTATCGTTTTTATGCGATATTGCACGTAAGGTTTGTTTGAGGATGTTTCAGGTAAAACGTGCTAATAAGGCAATTTTGTACGCCAAGGGACGTTCCGAGGTGTAACCAAGTGCTCAAATGCCCGCCGGTACTCATTTCATTGTCACCAAAGCCTAACGGTGCCACAAGAAGCCTCGGAGATTGGCCGGAGGTCAAGGTTGGCAAGGAAGGTGCTAAAGTGTATCAAGCAAAGCATTTGCATCGAGGATGGTCCTCGAGGGTATCCAAGAGACCAAGGCCACAAGGAACATCTCCGCCAAGTCCCGTTGATCAAGAAACCAAGCATTGGAAGGCCGTCGGGTCACTACAAGGCATGATGGCTCAAGCTGACCCTGTTCTGCAGTTTTCACACAGATGTACCAATACCTCATTTTTTAGGTATTGGTACCATCATGCCGAATTAGAAGACAGTTGGATTGGTACCAATACCTCATTTTTTAGGTATTGGTACCAATTCCCTTCGGCCAGCACACTTTTTGCTGAACATTTCAACCTTCTATTAATAGAAAGTTTCCACTTTTGGCATGTTTTTGGGATATTTTAGGGACCTTTTGGTCCATTGTATGGCTGATTTATAAGGCCTATAAATAGCTTTGTAAGCCATTATTGGCCATGATATGTAATCTTTACACTTTAAGTCTTTTTATTTTTAAGAGCTCCATAGTTATTTCTCCCAAGCTTTTGCATTCAATTCCTCAACAACTCAAGTAAGTAGTGGTTGGATGATTAATTCTCAAGTGTTAATGTTGTAGCTTTAAGTGGGATCTCTATATAAATCAAGTTTGTTTTCAATTCTATCGGTTAATCATGTTTTCAATTCTTAGCATGCTTTCTAGTCTTTTTACTATGTGTGAGTAGTTAATCGGTTCGGTCATGGGGTGAGGTTCACCCTATGGATTAGTCGATTAAATGGTTTCTCTTAACTTAAGCTTAATCTCAAGGCTTTGAATGAATTAAACCCATGATTTCTAGCTTTGATCATGGGGTTGGTGGCTTCTTTGATCAATGAAGTCTATCACCTCGTGCTACGAGCTTGATAATCCTACGCGTGCGAACGATCTATTTTCGTCTCTCACTTGCGTTAAATGAGTTCAATTTGAATTAGAGCTTTGAATTAAGTTATAAGTAGTCTTCAGCTTTTAATTCTTCTAGTGGAATCCGGACGGTTTCGGTCCATTCACGAGTTAGATGAAGAAACCGTTTGATGGCTAAGTCGTGGGTAAATCAATCCCTTTGACTCGACCATCTTAACCTAGTTTAGTTCCAAGTTCAATTTCATCAATCGAATCAAAAACCATAGTTGGCCGCTTGAACGCCACAACTTTCTACCCAACTTCTATTCCAAATTCGCTAAAGAAGATTTCTCTGTGGGCACTACAACAAATTTGCCTTTTGGCGACAAGGATTGGCGACATAACAACAAATGCGTCGCCCTTGGGTATGTATTGGCGACACACTTTGATGTTGCCAATAGTTTTCACATTTGGCGGCAAGGATTGGCGATACAACTAAAAGTGCATCGCCGTTGGGTATGTATCGGCTACACACTTTGATGTCGGCGAAAGTCTTTACATTCGGCAACGCAAGTCGCATCGGCGAAGGGAAAATTTGGCGACACATTTGATGTTGGCAAAAGGCTTCACATTCGGCGACGCAAGTCGCATCGCCGAAAGGCAAATTTTTTGGCGGGAATATTTGCCGCCCTCAACTTTTCTTTTGGCTCTAAGTCAAAATGTTCAGCAACAACCTTACTGTGTCGCCAAAAGCCTTCACAATGTCTAATTTTATTATATGTCATTCATATTTTAATAAACTTTGATACAATTATTTAGAGGAACTCAATAAGACAAAGCCATTTTAACAATCGAGACCGTTGATTTCATTGTGCTTATTGATAAAATAATTATTGTAAAAATTTGACTCAATCAGGTTTAGAAAGCTTCTTGCATTGGTACGCAATTTGGTTTTTGGATGATAGTTATAGTCTGATCAAATGTGTAGCGATACCCGATCAACTTCATTCTTGGTAAGATTGATGAACTCCATAATATGTAAAACATAGACACTTCAGATCGCAAAATAAAGTCTCTGGTAGGGGTCGGGTCTTGCAATCTAATACTTTAATGATCAAGATGCATCAAATATTGTCTGATCAAGCGATTGCTGGTATTCGATGATTTCCAATTTTGGTGACAATGATGGAATCTGTGAGATGTGAAATGCTAACGGTTCAAATCGACCACTGTAAAAATTGAGTTGGTAGTGACCTTTAAATTCTATATATTCAATGTAATTATTAACAAACTAAGACTTGTACTATACTTAAATGTACGATAGTCATTCGACCGTGACATAATTAGGATGATCCAGGCCGTTGATTTTATTTTTCTTGTTGTTTCTATCATTCTCGTAAAAAATTGTCTCGATCGGGTTTAGAAGGCTTCTTATCGAGACATAATTTGATTAACTGAATGGGTTTTTCTATCTGATCAAGTATGTAGCGATACTTGATTAATTTCGTTCTTGGTATGAATGATATACTCCATAATATGTAAAAGATGGATGGTTTGATTGAAAAAAAAAAGACTCATGTGGGGGTCGAGTATTGCAATCTTATTGTCTAATGCCTCAAAATGCACCAAATGTTGTCCGATCAGGCAGTGGCTGATATCTGATGATCCTCGATTTTGGTGATAATGATGGAATCAGTAAGACGAGAAATCCTAATGGTTCAGATCGACCATTATTAAAATATAATTGGCTAATTAAATTTAGAATTTGTCCGTACTACATGATACGAGGGTGTTTAATTTTTTTGGTGCTGATTCTCCAAAATACTTTAAATCCCCCAAATTTATTTCGCGCCATGTTTGGCGCTACATTTAGGCAATACATCTAAAAACGGCGTAGTATCATTGAAGTACTACTGTAATTGTTTTTTTTTTTTTTTATTTAAATTCCGGGTTCGGATATAAAGAGAGAATACGAAGGCAACGCTTCTTATACTCTCTCCATTCACTCTGAGATGATGCAGCGCCTTCTCTAGATCTCGTTACCAGGTCTCTCTCTCTCTCTCTCTCTCTCTCTCTCTCTCTCTCTCTCTCTCTTTCTCTCTCTCTCTCCTTCCTTCCTGATTCTCTCTTCGAAGAACATCTATTGATCAATTTTCAGTTTACATTTTGGACCTAGAATTGGAGCAAAATTTTGGGGCTTTGCACGGCTGTGGGTGGTCGTCGGTGCGCCGTTTGACCAGGAGACACGACGGGTTGGATTCCTTGACCTTTCGCCGCCGTGCATGGGTCCAGTGCGTTGATTTAGATTCAGACATTTGACAGGAATTTCAATACTCTCTCTCCTGATTCTCTCTGAAGGAAGAAGACCCCTTTGTGTATAAGTTTGTGCTGATAGGTTGTGTTTTCTTCTTGTTTTGGCAAGGGCCTGTTGTAATCCTTGTTTGAGCTTTATCAATCTTCACAGTTATCAAAAGGAAGGGGTAGCTAGGCTTTTGGTTTTTTCGAATTAATTTTTACTAAAAGGTGGAAGAAAGGGGTAGGGTTGTGGGTTTTCTGTATTTTTTAACTAAAAGGTGGGAAATAGGGATAGGGTTGTGGGTTTTCTGCATTTTTTTAACTAAAAGGCGGAAGAAAGGGGTAGGGTTTTTTTCTTCTTTTTTTTGCTTTCATATTATTTTAACTAAAAGGTGGAAGAAAGGGGTAGGGTTTTGGTTAATCCCAAAAAAGTTGGTATATTTTGCCCAAAAATAGGGTCGTATCAGTTTGTGGCTTTTTTCCTAATTCTAACATTACCTATTTCTTTAAGTTTTGGCTTTTACCTAATTTAGAGTTGAGTTTTTTATGAACTTGGTTTTTGTCTGGTGTGCTTTTGCAGTTTCAATTGCTATTCATGCTTTTGCATTTTAGTTATAGTTGCTATTCATGTATGAGCTATTCATGTTGATGAGCATAGCCTGTTTTTTGACTGGTTTTGAACCACATTTTGAGCTTTGTTTGTGACTGGCTTTGAACTTATCAGACCTTAGCTTCATTTTCTGAATTGCACTATATCGAAACTGAATCATGTTGGCATTTTTCTAGCCAAACTTTGATTTTTAGCAAAAAGAAAAAACAGAAAATGGAGAGGAATTGGACTGCCTATTCAATTGGCAGAAACAGCAAGAACAGGAGAGGAGTATATGTCCTCTCTGGAAAGCAGGGCAATGAATGTGAAAGGTGGGGGCTGCTCAGTCTTGATCTCACGAAATGGGACAGCTCATTCTACCCACTCTCTCACACTTTTCCTTTCTTAAATAATAGGGCAAAGCCCTTTACATAATGGACGCCACACTTCAACCAATTACAAAACTAACAAAAGCATAAAGCATTGCAATAAAGACACAAGGCGTTAATCACAGCTTACAAAAATAGCAACAATAATCTCTTGAACCACATCACGAAATTTGTAGTTGAATGCCTTGTTAAATGTCAGTTCTTTGAATCTGCAGTTAGGATTTCGTATTTGTAATGCAGTAGTCCTATTAATCTGCTATTGGAATGACTGATTTCAGGTTTTGGATTCTCTCTTTTTGGAATGTGGTATGCATTATCTGCATTTACTGAATCTGTTTTTTTTTTTTTTTTGGTTGGCCTCTGTAAAATGCCTTGCAGATTGGCCGAAATCGAAGAAAACAACTTCGACCAAATCTTTTGCGAAGAAGGTACGGAATTCTTAGTGTATGGTAACATTGGATTTTGGTCCTCCCCTTTTCACTCTCCCACGTAGTTGTTCTCTTTTGTTTTTCTAAAGTTTAAACTGATATCAAATAACATGCCTTAAACATTTTATGTGACTAGAATTGGACAAAAGTTGGATGCTTCTTTCTTATAGATTTTGTCCAGCCTATGTTGACGGGGTGGACTCGTTTATTGAATTTATAAAGGCACATTTGAGTGGGGAGGTGGAGATAAAGTGCCCATGTACTAATTGTCATAAGAATGATTATGATACTGTGGGAACTCATTTGCTTATATGGGGGATATGATGATGGTGTCTTATATGACCCAGTTATTACATGGTGAACTTTCTGAACCCGATGAGCAAGATGATAGCGAGGATGAATACAATGAGGATAGAGGTGATGAATATGAGCAATTGATAGAAGACCACTATAAGGGGACATACGTGGGTAGTGATACCATAGAGAGGGAGGATGTGAGAGACTTTGAAAAATTATTAGAGGCCGCCCAACGTAGCTTGTACCCAGGTTGCAAAAAGTCAGATACCTTATTAGCCTTAGTCATTGAGATGTTACAAGTGAAGGTAGAAAGTGGGTGGAGCAATCAATCTTTCAACGAGAATTTGGCGAAAATAAGCCAGTCCTTACCTGAAAGGCATGTAGTTCCGAAGTCAATTAACGAGTGCAAGAAGCTATTATGTGATTTGGGCTTGGGATATGAGTTCATCCACGCATGCCCAATGGATTGTGTGTTATTTTGGAAGGAAACGGCTCACTTACAAAAGTGTCCTAAATGCATTGAATCTTTTGGACAGATCGTGTTCTTTGCATTGTTCTGATTATGAGTATTGGAAGTCTCCTAAGAATCATTGTTGTGTAGTGTGTTTATTTTACAATATAAATGCGACGAAATGTTGTTATTGCTTGTGTATGGGCCAGGTGCTGTACGTATTTATGGGGTTCCATATTGGTCATTTTATTGCTATTAGGGAACAAGTAAAGATGGGCATGGTGTGGCATATGTGGGTTGAGTTGGCTGGTGCAGTTTTTTGAAATGCTAATGTTAAGATGTATGGTAGTGTGGTATTGGTACTGATCTCCAAAATATGAATGGTTCAAAAGGGGGTTTTTAACTCTAAGCTTGGGAATAATTAGATATGCAGATCACACAGATTTTGTACCCATTCTTCTATTTTAGTAATAGCTCTCCTTGCATACCTTTGGTATATCTTGTGAAATCCAATTAGTAAGAGCTGGAATGATGCAACTCTCAATCAAGTACTCCTGGCAGATTTTCTTCAACGTAGTATTTATAAGTGATTTTTCCTTGCAGATTGGCTAAAATTGAAAAAAACTAGTAAACAACTTTGGCCAATCTTTTGCAAAAAAGGTACCATTTTATTGCTGATTGCTCTCGACGAGTATTTTCCCCTTTTCGTGTTTTGAGTTCTAGCTTTTATTGAAGCAGAGGCGACCTTTGTGTTGGAAAAAGTTCCTTTTAGAATGTAAAAATACGCTTTTGAATTCTCTCTTTATGGAATGTGGCCATATATATGCATTATCTGCATTTACTTAATCTATATTTTTTTTTGGATAGAGATGGTGTTATATTGTTAATGAATTTCTAGATATAATAGTAGTTAGTGAATTTTAACCTTTTCTAATAGAAGTGGTGGTATCTTGTTGATGAATTTCTAGATTCTAACAATAGTTATTGGATTTCTAGATGCTGACAGAAATTGAAAAGGAAAGGCAAGAAACTATTAAACATAACTTAAAAGAATTAGAGGCTATTGGGATAGATCCTGCTAGGTTGAAGAGCATGGCAATGTCATTGTTTGGTTCAAAAGCGAAAGCAAGTGGTAAAAGCACTAAAGAGGGGAACAACAAGGTGGGCCATGGCGCTGATCCTAATTATATACCACCTGAAGGTGTAGAAATTCTAAGTTCCTGCAGTGACAATGATGAGTCTTCTAGGTCTCAAGCTAAAAAGGTAATATTTGCACATGATTACTCTTATAGTTGCAATCCTTTTTTTTTTTTTTTTGGGAATTCATATATTGTATTATAGTTGCAATCCTTTTTAATTATTTTGTTTTTAAATTTTAGGCAAAAGTTATGAGTCCAAGAGAAAAGAGAAGCACTTCAGCTACTCAAGCTTTGAGAAAATCACAAAGAATTCCTGGAGCAACCTCATCTCTGCCAACTGAACCTACAGCTAATCATGCTGAAGGCATGTCTGTGATGGTTGCCCAACCTTCTGAGCTCCCCACCTCACCTACCGATGAGACCAACCAGTATTCTTGCCAGCCTAATGTCGGGGGCAGCACGGGTGATAAATTATATATCATGTCAATTTTTATTTGTGAAACTGAGTACTTATAAGCTGAAATATGTGTTATAAGCCAAAATTGTGTCTGTCTATTTTATTCCCTCTCTCATTTGCATGCAATTTGGAAATGCTGGAGTTTATTTTAGCAATGACACTTTACATATAGATGCTGAAACTCTACTATATGATATTGACTTGCCGTAAATTTGATTTACAAGTTGTAATTATGTCCGTGTATGCTGGAACTTTTTTTTTCAAACTAAGTTAAAATTGCATTATGGTCTTTCTAATTAATAGGGTCCACCTTAATCCCAAGTAAGAAGCGTGTACGAGGTCCTACACGAGGGATAAATGTGGATAAAGAAAGGAAAAAGCTTGGTCATCCCATTCCCGTTGAAATAGATCGCGAAGCAATGGCAATAGTTGGAGATTATGCAACTTCCGTGGCTTATGCTATTGGGGAGAGTATTCGATCTCATGCTCCAGTTCGAGACATTGGGTGGAGAGATATTGATTTTGGGATCAAAGAATCTATCATTCTGCGTGTTGGGGTAATTTGCATTTTTGTTACTCTTTTAATGCATTATCCATTTAATGCACTCACCTACCAACTTATATTAAACTTGGTCGTTTCCTTACAGCAAACATTTGGACTTGGTGACTATAAGAACGATATGGTTCTTAGGCGCATCATCGACGTTAAGTGCCAAGCTTTGTATAGAGAGTGGAAGTGCACGCTACACAGTCACTACAAAGTGATCAAGAAGGAGGTGTCTGACCCCAAAAACCATCCATTATATCCCTGTAATCCAGAGGACTGGAAATTCATGATTAAGAAAGTGTGGCGGAAAAAAGCTTTTAAGGTAATCTTTGTCCTTTTTTAGTATATAATAGACATTACCATAGATGCATAAATTAGTAGAAAGATGTGGAAGTAACAGAACATGTAAGATCCCATTGGCTTGTTCTCGACAAGTCTGTTTTATGATTTTTCGCAGAAGAAGTCTAAGAGAGGGAAAAATGCATGAAAATTGTTGAAATATAACCATACTAGCGGCTCCCAATCATTTGTAGCACGAGCATCCAAGTTTGTAAGTATGACTTTGTAGTTATCTTCTTCTTCTTTTTTAAATTATAAACTTGCTTATTCTAATGTTAAGGAGAAATGCAAATTAAATTATAGGTAAAAAAAGAAAGAAGAGAGCAATCTTTTCTGGAGAGGTTCAAGGACACACACATACGTCATCGACATGGGGAGGAAGTATGGATAAACAACAAGGCTAAGGAAGTTCATGTACGTATGAACTTTACTAAATTCTACTACATCGATCTGCTCAGTTTATTGTGTTCCATATCTGCTCTGTTTTTGTTGCTTCATCTTGATTTCCCTTTAGTGTGGCATGTTTTACCCTCTATGAAGGCTAGATCTGCATGCTTCAAAGCTGTTAGGTGCAGTGATGCTTTTGCTGCGTTTCCCTTTATAGTCTTTGTGATTTATTCCAAAGATTAAGACAAGGTTGTTTTTTGATGTTCACAAAAAAAAAAAAAAAAACACTAAACTGAAACAGTGTTGTAGGCTTCACCGTGTTTCCCTTTAATAGTCTTTGATTGCGCAAATGCAGGTTCTTATATATGCCGATAATGGCCTAAGTGAACTGCTAATAAAAGACCTTACATGTTCTTAGAAATTAACAGTGCTACTACAGGGTTAATTCCTGTTAACTCACTTGGCAATTTGCTTTGGTTCTTCTTGCAAATTGCTTAAAGCTTGTCACTTATGGCCTCTCCCTTGCCACTGACGAAGGACTTATAAAATCCGTTACTCGAGAAGGAAAGCCAGCGTAAAGTTTCTAAACATCACCATGTAATCTTTTGCAGTTTTTTTTTCTTCATGAGAATCTGTTGAAAATTATTTCAGGATTTGCCTTGCAGAGAGTTGCTAAGAGGTCCTTTATATTACGTTCTCATACTAGTTATGTGCGTTCTTATATTTTGGCGTGAGTCACCAGTTGGCATCATCTCGCTTGCGATGATGTGTGGAGGGGATGGTAAACCTCTACAGAAATTTTCTTCCACTAGCTTGCCATATCATGTTGTAGAGTTTTCAAATGACTCCTTTTCGACTTCATGTTGTGTAGTTGATGAACTGCCAAAAAATTTGTACTACTTTGTTTGCTGCATGAACAAAATCACTTGAGACGATCTCTCTTGATATGCTCACTGTCAAACCTTTGAAGATCAACATAGGATAGTCTTGATTTTGTTTTAAACATATTTTCTTTGTTGGTAGACTACCGATCAGAAATAGATTGCCGAATGTAAATTTCTACGTATACATGTAATATGCTAACTAATTCAAATTGATGTAGGATAAGATTGCTAAAAAGCTAGTTGAGCAGTCACAACCCGGTGTCACAAATCCTCAATCTGAGGTACAAGTTTCCATTGATGTGCTTGGGAAGAGATCGGGCTACTTGAAGGGATATGGAATTCGCAAGAGCACATATGCTACACATTCTCAAGCAATCCCAAATTCCGAGGTAGTTGCTCTTAAAGAAGTCGTGGTTGATCAAGCAAAACTCATAGCTGATTATGCTAAAAAATTTGAAACCATGATGCTCTTCATGGCTACAAAGAATGGAGTTGATCCAGCCACCATTCCGGGATTGATTTCAAGTAATAAAAATGGAGAAGACACTTCAATTGGACAAGAAGATGGAATTTTGACTTAAATGGAGGTCGAACGTGCTGACTTTAGTTGTTTTGAATGGGTTTTTTTGGATATTACGTTTGATTCAACTATGGAAGGTGATTACTGTTGAATTTTTTTGTATGCATAGACATCTAGATAAGTTTTTGGAGACATGGCGGGTGGAGTAAATTTGTGGAGACATGGCAGGTGGAGTACTAGTTTTTGGAGACATGGCAGGTGGAGTATTAGTTTTGGAGACATGGCTGGTGAAGTAAATATGTGGAGACATGGCAGGTGGAGTTATCTTTTGGTTGTATTTTGGATGTTTATATAAGTTTGGGATAATCATTTGGCTGTAATATTCTGGATGCTTGGACAGTTGGTTTTTGGATTGCGATATATTTAAAGGTATTAGAATTACCTATTTATTGATTTTGATGAACTTCTGAATGAGTTTAGATGGGATAAATGTATTTACAAGTTACTATAATTATGAATGGATAAATGCATGATATCAGGTTATAGGGAAAAATAGATTTAATAAAAAATATATCCACAATATTTAAAGTTTTTTTGCCGATGCAAAGTTTGTCGCCAAAGGTGCTATATTATCCAAGATTAAATGCACTTTTGCCGATGCAAAGTTTGTCGCCAAAGGTGCTATATTATCCCAGATTAAATGGACTTTCGCCGATGCCAACTTGTGTTGCCAAATCCATTCCTTTTTGTCGACACAAGCAGTTTGCGTCGGCAAAAACTATTGCCGACATAGCAACGCCGACGACGTGCTGACGCAAGGTCTTACGTCGGTGAAACTCTTTGCCGACGCAAATATGCCTTTGCCGACAACTTTTTTGCATCGGCAGAACCTAATTTTGTTGTAGTGGGGAACGATTCCGGTCTTACCGGTTATTATGCTTTCAACGACCTAGCCCTACGCTTGGGGTGTGAACCTTTCTAAGAGGTTAGGTTGCGGCGAAGCATTTTTGGCGCCGTTGCCGGGGATTATTTCTTCTATATGCTTATTTGGAGGTTCGACAAACCTTTGTAAGTATTCCGTTTCTTTTACTTTAAGTAACTTGTACTTACTATAGTGGAAACCTCTACTTGATACTCCCATCGACTTGAGGTGTAACAAAACTAGCGTAAGTATAGCTTGTTTATTTTCTTTGATTGTACATATTTCCAAGTGTTAGAATAGCCGTTGGTTTGGTTTATTTTGTGGTCAGACTTTTCATCGATTCTCTGCATGAGTTGGTAGTGTATGACTGGTTTCTATCGGAGTCCCAACTCTAATAGACTTTGTCGTTCACTATCGCCTCAAGGAACCCCGAGAGGAAGATCTCCTCCTTTTGTTCATAGACGTCCGAGATTAAAATCTCCTTCACGTCCAAGGGGCCGCCGTCTTAAAAAGAGAATGGGTGAACCACCACCTCCAGTGAGGACTTTGAGGGATATCTTGAACCCGGGAAGTCCGGTTCAGCAATCCCCCATAGTCCTCCCTGCTACTACTAATGCCAACTCGTTTGAATTTAAGGCAGGTTATCACAATCTCATTCCACAATTTCATGGTTTGGATCGAGAGAGCACGTATGACCATATACGTGACTTTGAAGACATTATCAACACTTTCACTCCGGATGCGGGGCGATTGGAGAACGCACGATTGAGGTTGTTTCCTTTCTCCCTAAAGGACAAAGCAAAGCAATGGTTTAGTTCTCTTAAACCTCAATCATTGCGAGATTGGGCGGCTGTCAAGGCCGAGTTCCATAAGAAGTTTTTCCCCGTCTATAGAACGAAACTCCTCAAGGAACAAATTCAGAACTTCAAACAGAGAGAGGGGGAAACATTCTATAAATGCTGGGAGCGGTTCAAGGATTTGCTCGCTTCGGTTCCACATCATGGTCTCGACAAGCCTCTATTGATTAACCATTTTCTGAACGGTTTGTCCCAATCTAGTTACCAGCTTATCGATACCATGGTTGACGGGGATTTTCTAGACAAAACGGCTGCGGATGCATGGGATTATTTAGAGCAGCTGGCTGCCAAGAATCAATCTTGGAATTTTATCGACGTAGGTGAGCGAGCTATGGCAAATCAAGGCCCGAGTGGTTCTGGGAAATTTTCGTTGAGCGAGCCCAACGCACTTGAGACTAGGGTGGATCAGCTTACTCGCAAATTGGAACAAATGGAGTTAAAGGGGTCTCATGAGGTCAAGTCCGTAATCAAGGTGGAAGAGGTGTGTGCTATATGCGAGATGGCGGGGCATACAACCGGTGAATGTTTTAACATTCCTGCTCTTAAAAATGTTCTTAATAGCATGTCTCCGGAGGAAGTGAGTGCTATTCAACGGTTTGAACCATATCTTAATACTTTCAATCCAGCTTTAAGGCAACATCCGGCACTCCGTTGGAACCAACCTACTGAAGTGGGACAATTTCAAGGCTCACCGCCGGTTCAAACTCAAACATGGCGATCCCAGCAGAATTTAGGGCCACCACGTTTTCAACAAAGTCAAGGGCCTCCCGGATTTAATCCATCTGGATTCTCGCAAGGCCAAGGTCAATTCCAACCACCTCCTCCCCAAAGGCGATCTGTGGAAGATTCGCTGCAATCCTTCATTCATATGCAAACCACTATGAACGAGCAAAATTCCCAAATTTTGGGGGATTTGAAAACGCAAATGGGGAAGCTCACTACATCGGTTGGCTTGTTGCAACAAGAGAGAGGACGGTTCCCTGCTCAACCCCAAGCAAATCCTCAAGGTCAAAACTTGGTTGGTAGCTCTTCGGTGACTAACCCCGAGCAAGCCAAATCAATAATTACCTTGCGAAGTGGAAAGGAGGTTGACAATGCAATTGTCGATCCACCAATGACGTCATTTCCAAGGAACTCTCCGGAACCAACTTCTCTGACTTTACTTGGGGAATCTCCCAAGCAAGCTCCAAAGGCGATGGACAATACCCCCGTTCCACAAGTTTCTCCCGTACCGGCCCCATACCCTCAAAGATTGAAAGCACCAATGAACTCCACGGCCAATGCGGAAATATATGAGCTTTTCAAACAAGTGAAGATCAATATTCCAATCATGGATGCTATCAAGCAAATACCGTCGTATGCTAAGTTTTTGAAAGACTTGTGTACACAGAAGCGCAAGCTCAACGCCCACCAAAAGGTCTTTCTCACTGAACAAGTGAGCTCGATTATTCAAACGAATATTGCGCCAAAGTACAAGGATCCGGGGTGTCCTACTATCTCTGTCATGATTGGGGGGAAAAGAATTGAGCAAGCTTTATTGGATTTGGGGGCGAGCGTTAATTTGCTCCCATATTCAGTTTATGAAGAGCTTGGCTTAGGGGAGATGAAACCGACCAGAGTCACATTACAATTGGCAGATAGAAGTGTCCGTATTCCAAGGGGCGTCGTGGAGGATGTTTTGGTACAAGTGGACAACTTTGTGTATCCGGTGGACTTTGTAGTGTTAGACACTTGCCCTATGGCTTCTTCTCCAACCTCTACCCCCGTTATTCTCGGACGGCCATTTTTGGCCACTTCGGATTCCGTTATTAACTGTCGGAGTGGGCTTGTGAACATGACTTTCGGGAATATGAAGATGGCCGTAAATGTGTTTCATGTTGGGAGTCAAATGGGAGATGATGATGATGTTCAAAGTGTCAACTGTATCGATTCATTAGTTCAAGATCATGTGGATGAACTCTTATCCAAGGATGATTTGGAGGCATGTCTTACCACCGAGGAAGCCAATTTTTTGGAATCGCCGGAAGTTGCAAATCTTTGTTCCTTGCTAGACGAGGAGGAAGTTTGTGGGGCGGAACCGTGGATTTCTACCTTTGAGAAGTTGCCGCTAATTGAGGGAAAAACTTTGCCATCTAGTGTCGAGCCGCCTAAGCTTGATTTGAAGCCCCTACCTGACCATTTGAAGTATGCCTACCTTGGCGACAACAAAACTTTTCCGGTGGTGATATCCTCCACTCTTGGGAATCTTCAAGAGTTGGAGTTGCTCGCATTATTACGGCGGCGTAGGAAGGCTATTGGATGGACTATAGCCGATATACAAGGGATTTCTCCTTCCCTTTGTACTCATCACATTTATCTTGACGATAATGTAAAGCCATCGCGCCAACCACAACGACGATTGAATCCTATTATGAAGGATGTAGTGCGTGCAGAGGTGTTGAAATTGTTGGATACGGGGATAATCTACCCGATTGCTGATTCTCAATGGGTGAGTCCTATCCAGGTGGTGCCTAAAAAGTCGGGGGTAACAGTTGTAAAAAATGACCAAGATGAGCTCGTGCTAACTCAGACCGTCACCGGGTGGCGTGTTTGCATTGATTACCGCAAGCTAAATGCGGTAACCCGTAAGGATCATTTCCCTCTCCCGTTCATTGATCAGATTTTGGAAAGGGTAGCTGGCCATGCCTTCTATTGCTTTCTAGACGGTTACTCCGGGTATAACCAAATTGAGGTCGCCATGGCTGACCAAGAAAAGACTACGTTTACCTGCCCGTTCGGGACCTTTGCTTATAGGCGCATGCCATTCGGCTTGTGCAATGCTCCCGGCACTTTTTTGAGGTGTATGATGGGTATTTTTAGTGACATGGTGGAGAAGATCGTTAAGGTCTTTATGGACGATTTCTCGGTATTCGGAGACTCTTTTGAGTCGTGTCTAGCCAATCTTGATAAGGTGTTGGAACGATGCGAGGAGAAGAACCTTGTTCTAAATTGGGAGAAATGCCATTTCATGGTAACGCAAGGCATCGTGTTGGGCCATATCGTGTCATCGAAGGGCATTGAAGTTGATAAGTCAAAAATTGATCTCATTGCTAACCTCCCTACTCCCAAGTGCATCAAGGATGTCCGTTCCTTCCTCGGGCATGCCGGTTTCTACCGGAGATTTATCAAGGACTTTAGTGCTATTTCTCGGCCATTATGCCATCTGCTTTCGAAAGACGTCCCTTTTGAGTGGACGAATGATTGTGAGGAAGCTTTTCGGAAGCTTAAGTCACGCCTTACTACTCCGCCTATTGTACAAAGTCCCGATTGGAACCTCCCGTTCGAGCTTATGTGCGACGCGAGTGACTACGCCGTTGGGGCTGTTTTAGGCCAGAGGAGGGAGAAGCAGCCTTGCGTTATTTCTTACGCGAGCAAAACATTGAACGATGCTCAAATGAATTACTCCACCACTGAAAAGGAGCTGCTCGCGGTAGTTTTTGCCTTGGATAAATTCCGCTCCTACTTGATTGGTTCGCCTATTGTCATCTACACGGATCATGCTGCCCTCAAGTACTTGCTCACCAAGCAAGATGCTAAAGCTCGGCTTATTCGATGGATTCTCTTGCTCCAAGAGTTTGATCTTACCATCAAGGACAAAAAGGGAGTGGAAAATGTGGTGACCGACCACTTGTCACGATTGGAGTTTGAGGATCGTACATCTAAACTTCCAATCATCGATACTTTCCCGGATGAGCAACTTTTTGGTGTCTCAAGTACCCCGTGGTTCGCAGATATTGTCAACTATTTGGTTACGGGGTTACTTCCGACACATTGGACTTCTCAAGAGCGGAAGCGGTTTCTTTCAATGGTGAAACGGTTTTCTTTTGATGATCCTTACTTGTTTAAGTACTGTCCAGATCAGGTTATTCGGCGATGTGTTCCGGATTCTGAGCAACAGAGTATTATGAACTTTTGCCACAAGGAGGCTTGTGGTGGCCATTTCTCCTTCAAGAAAACCGCGGCTAAAATTTTGCAATGCGGTTTCTATTGGCCTTCTTTGTTCAAAGACACGTTCGAGTATACTAGGTCTTGTGAACGGTGTCAAGCTTTGGGCAAGATCACCCGACGCAACGAGATGCCCCAAAATCCCATCCTAATCATTGAAGTCTTTGACTGTTGGGGCATCGATTTTATGGGGCCTTTTCCTACATCATTCGGCTACCTCTACATTTTGCTTGCCGTCGACTATGTCAGCAAATGGGTGGAGGCAATCCCTACTCATACCAATGATGCTCAGGTTGTAGTCGAATTTCTCCGAGAGTACATTTTGGCACGGTTTGGGATGCTAAGAGCTATAATCAGTGACCAAGGCACGCATTTCTGTAATAGGTCGTTTGCGGCTTTGATGAGGAAATATGCCATTGTGCACAAGGTATCGACGGCTTATCATCCCCAAACTAATGGACAAGCTGAGTTAGCTAATCGGGAGATCAAAGGCATCCTTAAGAAAACGGTTAATCCAAACCGCAAAGATTGGTCACTTCGGCTGATCGACGCCTTGTGGGCTTATCGTACTGCTTACAAAACCGTGTTGGGAATGTCGCCGTATCGGCTCGTTTATGGAAAGCCTTGCCATCTTCCGGTGGAATTGGAGCACAAAGCTTATTGGGCGATCAAGAAGATGAATGCCTCCCTCCCGCTTGCCGGTGCTAAGCGGAAGCTTCAACTCAATGAACTCGAGGAAATAAGGTCCGATGCTTATGATCGCTCTATTTCTTATAAAACCAAAGTCAAAACTATGCATGATAAAACAATTCTTAGAAAGGACTTTGAAATAGGCCAAAAAGTGCTTTTGTACAATTCTAAATTGCATCTGTTTCCGGGCAAGTTAAGGTCCCGTTGGGCTGGTCCTTATGTTGTTAAATCTGTCGCCCCTCACGGGGCCATAGAGATTGAGAATGAATCCAGTGGGAATGTTTTTAAGGTTAACGGCCAACGGCTTAAGCCGTTTCTTGGTCATGTTGAAGTTGGCGAGCCCGATGAGGAATTGGGCGATCCCGTTTATTCTGATGCTCTTGTTTCTTAGTTTGTTTTGAACTATTTATGCACGGGGAGCAAAAGCGTAACCGCTGAACTTAACTGTTTGTCGGACCCGGCCCCCGGGTAGGGGGTACCCTCCATTGACTTGGGTATTTGTAGCTCCGCACGCCGCTACTAAAAAAAGGATCGTGTGCCCAGCTCCGGTTAGTAAGGGCAATGTTTCATGTCTTGTATATATTTGCATGTTTGTTTAGTTTTGGGATTTTCACTTTAGAAGATTTCATCAATGCATCATTGTATCGGGCTTTCATTAGTCCTTCTTTGTAGTAGTTTACCGTTAATGACCCATGCTCACCAGATATGTCCCTATCGGGGGCAGTTTAGGTCTTTGGGTGAGACTTGATATTTCCGTGCTTTGGCGCTAGGCTCTGTCTTGTCTCACTTTGTTTCGATCATAGGGAACGCTGGGCTTAATTGCTTGGCGAGGTCAGGCGGTAAATTTTACTTCGGGCGTTGATGTAACAAATGTGACGGTCTAGTATAGCCACCCGTGTCTTGCCTCGCCAGTGAGACATGGGAAGAAAAGTATGACTCGTGAGATTGCGTGAAAATCGGGTGGTGTTTCTTAATTTTTCTTCTGTATATATGCTTGTTGGCGCCCGGATAACACGAGCCGGGCGGTTCTAATGTCATTTATCTCTTAGTAGGTAGTTCGAGCTTAAGTCTTTTACAGGGTGTACATGCTACCATACCAGCCTTGGTGGATTGGGTCTAAAGTTGGAGTGAATGAGGCATTCAGGAGCCCTAAGCATGGGTGCGATTACGTGTCGCGGTTGTTAGTCCAATCAAACTTTGACCATGACCCTGTGTGACTAGCTATGGTTCCGTTGGAAGAGCCGAAGGAGTCGACCTTGGAAGCTGTTCGTATGACAAAAGGAGACGATGACGCAAAAACCTCCAACTTGGTCGAGGTATACGGGGGTTGACATTCCCCCGGAGGTACACTCTTTTGTTCTTTCCCTCACAATACTGTTGTTCTCCATGCTATGAGGACATAGCTCATTTTAAGTTGGGGGGAGAGATATATATATTCTATATATATGCTTTTATTCTTTCGGTAAATTTTTTTCGTTTTTATTAGAACAATCCTTCCGTGGTACATAATTTTTGGTATAACATAACTAGGCGCATGCTCATTAAGTTCTTAAATGGCAAGAGTTTGATGTGATCTTGAGTGTTTCTCTGCATCTCAACTCGTTTGCATGATTAAAAGATGAGTGATCTAGGTATTGAGTGTGTTTTTAAGTAAGTTTTACCCATATCCCGTCATTTTTATCTGATACTCTTAAGTTTAGGTGCATAATCTCATGTTCATGCCTAATTGTGTTAGATGTCTATGTTGAATCGTTTCGGAGTCTATGGCGTACTTAGGAAGTGATTCAAGGCATTCTTTGATTGATTAAACCACAAATGTGTCCCTCGTCCTATTTTGTATCCTAGTCCGTGTCCTACATTTTTTTCATTAACCTAGGGATCCGGATGTTCGGAGGGTGGTTTGAAAGGTGTGTTACTATGTTGCATGTGGTTTGGAGGCGTTTCGGGTGAGTTACAGGGGGTCGGAGCATGAAATGGCCAAGGAAGTAGTTTCTGCAGAAAACCAGCAAAAGGTATTAGTACCTTAAAAACCTGGTATTGGTACCATTTCGATCCAGTGGAAGACAGTTTGTTTGGTATTGGTACCTTAATTCTGTGGTATTGGTACCAAAGGTATTTTGACAGTTCCAGGAGATCAAAAGGCCCGATCCCTCCACTTTTGTTATCAAAACCCACGGCTCTCTCTCTCTACTCCTCCTAACCCTAACCTCAAAATACTTCCAAACACCACCAAATCTTGCATCTCCTCCATCAATCACCATGTGGCCATTCTGAAATGTTTATGGAAGAGTGAGGAGAAGAGGAAGAAAAATAAGAAGAAAAGGAGGCAGCTAGTTAGAGAGGTTGGCAAGCTCAGGCATGAGTTACAATGGCATACGCAATATGTTTTGGAGGAGGTTGCATCCGTACATAAGGCACCTCCAAAAGAGGAGGTGGTCGATAGTAGTGAGGAAAATGATAAGGAGGGTGATGACGGTAATGAGGATGAGGTCTAGAGTCGGTGGTTTTAAAGTTAGAAAATTCCACCTTTTATCTTGTCTTTTTATTGCTTTTGTTCAAGTTGAACTTTAACTTATGCATTGTAAGGCCGACATGTGGCTTTTGACTTGGAGTTTTGTGTCGGTGGCGGTCAAGGGTAGATAACCAAGCTAGATATGGCCGCCAACACTTTTTGCTAACCGTTCTTTGCAAACCAAGGTCATTATATGCTAATGAAGTCCTCCGTTGATCCTTAGTACGCCTTGATTCCTTGTTGATTCAATATTTGATGTTTAGAATAGTTAGTTTGTGACATGTTTCCTTTCATTAATATAGTTGTTAGTTGCTTATTTATCTCTTCTAATCAAAGTGCTCTCCACATATGAGGCATAGCATTTTTGTTCACTATTGCCTACTTTTCGAGCACTTTTTGTGGGATATGGCTGCTAGTGGGTGCGTGCGTTTGCAATTTTGGCGTATCCTTTCTTTGGATGTAAATGCAAGCCTTTTGTTACTTGCTTGGGACATGCTTTGTACTTAGTTATTCGTTTTGTATCTAGCTGCGAGTTGAGGTATAGATGAACTGTGATTTTTGAACTCTTGCTAGTTTGGATACGGTAAGAGCATGTTCCTTAGTTGTGTTATCGGAAGGATTGTTAAGTTTTAAGTTTGTTAAGTTTTATATTATGTTTGCTAGGGACTAGCAAAGTCCAAGTTGGGGGGTGTGATAAGCACCCAATAATGCATATTCTTGGTGCTTAAGTCCTCTAGTATATTGTGTTTGTACATATATATTATCGTTTTTATGCGATATTGCACGTAAGGTTTGTTTGAGGATGTTTCAGGTAAAACGTGCTAATAAGGCAATTTTGTACGCCAAGGGACGTTCCGAGGTGTAACCAAGTGCTCAAATGCCCGCCGGTACTCATTTCATTGTCACCAAAGCCTAACGGTGCCACAAGAAGCCTCGGAGATTGGCCGGAGGTCAAGATTGGCAAGGAAGGTGCTAAAGTGTATCAAGCAAAGCATTTGCATCGAGGATGGTCCTCGAGGGTATCCAAGAGACCAAGGCCACAAGGAACATCTCCGCCAAGTCCCGTTGATCAAGAAACCAAGCATTGGAAGGCCGTCGGGTCACTACAAGGCATGATGGCTCAAGCTGACCCTGTTCTGCAGTTTTCACACAGAGGTACCAATACCTCATTTTTTAGGTATTGGTACCATCATGCCGAATTAGAAGACAGTTGGATTGGTACCAATACCTCATTTTTTAGGTATTGGTACCAATGCCCTTCGGCCAGCACACTTTTTGCTGAACATTTCAACCTTCTATTAATAGAAAGTTTCCACTTTTGGCATGTTTTTGAGATATTTTAGGGACCTTTTGGTCCATTGTATGTCTGATTTATAAGGCCTATAAATAGCTTTGTAAGCCATTATTGGCCATGATATGTAATCTTTACACTTTAAGTCTTTTTATTTTTAAGAGCTCCATAGTTATTTCTCCCAAGCTTTTGCATTCAATTCCTCAACAACTCAAGTAAGTAGTGGTTGGATGATTAATTCTCAAGTGTTAATGTTGTAGCTTTAAGTGGGATCTCTATATAAATCAAGTTTGTTTTCAATTCTATCGGTTAATCATGTTTTCAATTCTTAGCATGCTTTCTAGTCTTTTTACTATGTGTGAGTAGTTAATCGGTTCGGTCATGGGGTGAGGTTCACCCTATGAATTAGTCGATTAAATGGTTTCTCTTAACTTAAGCTTAATCTTAAGGCTTTGAATGAATTAAACCCATGATTTCTAGCTTTGATCATGGGGTTGGTGGCTTCTTTGATCAATGAAGTCTATCGCCTCGTGCTACGAGCTTGATAATCCTACGCGTGCGAACGATCTATTTTCGTCTCTCACTTGCGTTAAATGAGTTCAATTTGAATTAGAGCTTTGAATTAAGTTATAAGTAGTTTTCAGCTTTTAATTCTTCTAGTGGAATCCGGACGGTTTCGGTCCATTCACGAGTTAGATGAAGAAACCGTTTGATGGCTAAGTCGTGGGTAAATCAATCCCTTTGACTCGACCATCTTAACCTAGTTTAGTTCCAAGTTCAATTTCATCAATCGAATCAAAAACCATAGTTGGCCGCTTGAACGCCACAACTTTCTACCCAACTTCTATTCCAAATTCGCTAAAGAAGATTTCTCTGTGGGAACGATTCCGGTCTTACCGGTTATTATGCTTTCAACGACCTAGCCCTACGCTTGGGGTGTGAACCTTTCTAAGAGGTTAGGTTGCGGCGAAGCAAAAACATGACAAAATACTGATGATCATCCTAATTGGAATAAGAGACAGGAATTTTGACACAAAACTCATATTATTACGACTTTCAAAATAATACAACACACATCCGACCACACACTCACTCTCAACCTCATACACATAAACAATTGAGCCGAGAGAAATGGAATTCCCCAAAGGGGATCCCGCATGCAGCTCTCTCTCTCTCTCTCTCTCAGCCACATTAGCCCAGCTTGATTTATTAACCCCATCTCCCTAACATCCATGTACATTAGCCCTTTTACGGAAACTGCGGACGAATCCAACAAAAGTCATGACAAAAACAATGAAGCCGACACAGAAAGCTATGAACTTCCATGGAGAAGCAAAATACTGGCGTCTCACATGTATCATATTCTTCGGCCAAAAACTCCTTCTGTACTGGGTGGCTATCATGCACGTCTCAGCAAAGTAGTGTTCAGAAATAATCTCCTTGCACAGGTTGTTGAACAGATGGGTGGCGTCCTCGGTGGCGCCCAAGCAGTTACGCATGACTCCGGCCTTCTCGAGCACTTGGACGTCTTTATCAGAGTTCACCAACATGTCCATGACGCAGGCGTAGGACGTAACGTTCTTTGAGACAGCAGGGCAGAACTGTTCGAAGGCGATGAGGTTCCTGAGGTACAACTCTGTGTCGTAGTATATCGCAAGTGGTGGGATTACAAAACGAGCCCTAAGACACCACCACAATAGGCCTTTAGGCTCACTGAACTTGAACTTGAACAGATTGTTTCCTGATGCATCGGGAACAAACATGACTCCTGCGTACTTGAGTTCTGATGCCGAAGGCATGAGTACTCCTTCGCTAATTAACGCTTTCTGTGTTGTTTGAACTTTAAGAGGAAGGTAACCAGCATGTACGTTATGGAGGATATGAAAGTAATTAGCATTACGGTCTTCCTCTTCTTCCTTTTTTCCTTCTTCTTTTGTTGTAGGATTTTCCGATTTGTTGCCGAAAACCCTAAGGAAACAGTCACTGGGCGAACAGTACCAAGTTTTGGAGCTACTACTGCTACTGTTGTTGAAATTTCGTATTGGACTCGGTGAGCGACCGGTTCTTGTTGTTGTTGAGGCGACGCACCGTGAGGTGGAACAATTTCTCGAGCACAAAGAAGGGAATCTGGTTCTCCAGCAGTACTAAGTCATTTTTCACGTCGTACAAGGTCAAAGTGTTACCAAAAATAGGATCTGTGTTTGGTCCCTGCTTTTTGAAATGCAAAATCATTAATTGAATTTGTATAACTAGTTTATCTGACAAATTATTTGGATGAATTTGATACTTACACTTCAACAAAACTAGCGTAACAAACTCGACGAAATCCAGAGACAAAATTATTTTTCCTTGCAAACGGTACACATCCTGCGAGGAAAATTTTTTGAAAGGAGTTTTTGTAAAACTTTTGTTTTTCTTTTTTGTCAAAAAATTGTCAACTGATAAAAAGGGATGCTAAAAGTAGCAATTGAGGGGGAAAAAACAAGTTTAATTAAGTTTTGCCAACTGATAATTAAAGAGCTGATTCTTTGAGCTTCCTAACCTTTGAGTTGCCATTGTGTGATCTGTAGAGAAATTCAAGAATGAAACAACCATCGACCAACATCATTTCCTCATTCAGTGTAACTTCTGCTGCGTAGCATTTCTTTGCATCGTCTAACGATGTCTTCATTTCGGCTAAACATTTCTGTAGCACCCTTAACTTTGTCTGTTCCGCTAATTCCTGCAGGTCCTCTATTCCTGTGGTCAATCGAGAGAGTAGGTAATTCGTGTAGCTCATTTTGATGTGTTGCAAGGGTGTTTGGAGGTGTTCGTCATTTCGGTGAAGAGGGCCAATAGCGATGAGGCGAGGGGTGTAGGCATTTTCCTTTAGCTTACGAAGATTTTCGGGCACCCTGTAAATGCAAGCTGAGGAGAAGAAGGATTCAATTTTCAGGGCACCTTCACCGATTTTTTCGGCGATGGTTAATGTAAGGCGCTGAAGAGCCTCCTCATCATAGTCATCCTCCCCATGACCCATTTTAGTTGGGTGGAATTGATTTTGATCAACGAAATCAAGTTGCAGTACTTGTGTTTATACTTGGTGGTAGAGGTTTGGGTTTGAGCTAAAGACAGACCCTCCCCATATAAAGAAGGCTCAGAGTTTAATTGGTGCACTGTTAGCTGGCCTTCTTTATATAGAGAAAAATAGACCGCTCGTGAAGTTTGGAATGATTAATTTCTAACGATTTTTAAGATGAATGTCTTGTTAAGTTTGGAATGATTTCTAACGATTCCTAAAGAGTGAAAAGAAGAGAGTGGAAAACATTTCTTCATCATTAGATTCCTAATTTGGGGAGAGGAAGGAAAATTTTTCCAACAAAGGACAAAGCCTTCAGATATCCATTCAAGTTCAAGTAGTTTTCCATAAAATGTTCTACTTTGTACAAAAAGAGTCTAAGAAACGAAAAATTCAAAATATCTTTTAAAGCCCCTATTTTTTGGTAAATATAGGGAAAACAGGGGCATGAAAAATTAAGAGTAGAAAATCAATGAACAACTTTGGAACCACCAGATCAAGAGTTCGAGTCTTGATAAGAAATTATGAAGTTGATTGTAAAGTGAGCAAATATTTTCTCTCACAAGTCACAATTTTTTTGTCCCTTTTCTTACTTTTTAAAGACAAATCAATAAATGATGGAAACATAGACTGCTCGTCGTATTTGGAATGATTGCTAACGATTCCTAAAGAGAAACAAACTGCTTGGGAAGCTTGGAATAATTTCTGACTATTAATCCTAAAGAGAGTGATGAACATTTCTTCATTGATTCCTAATTTGGAGTGGAAGGAAAAATATGTCCTCTTCAAAACTTTTTTTCTTTTGCAATTTTCGTCTTGCTTTTCTTACCCTAAAGGTGTAGGTGAACTCTCATAATTCATGCATCTTTCTATTCAAATCCTTTTCTCTTGTTTCAAGTTTTGTGAAATTCACATCTAAACCCCTCATCAAGTTTAGAATGATTTCTAAGAATAGACCGCTCATCAAGTTTAGAATGTATTTCTAAAGTGAGCAAAGTAGAGAGCGAAAGAAAAAACATTCACTATTAGATTCCTAGTCTGAATAATTTTGTCCGGATGTCTATTTCCTTAGCACCATTCACCAGCAAATGGCTCAACCAACAATTAAAACCAAACAGTAAATGATAGATTGATTGATAAGGAAAGGAAGAAAAAGATGCATATATGTGAGAGAAACCACATATTCTGGCTGAAATAGTTGCAGAAAGTAAAAAAGCAAAGCCCCAAATGACTTTTCATCTAGCGCATTCCCTCACTCTTACTTGACATACTAGAGACCATATACAACTGTAAGGCTCACAAAAGGAATATAGCAAGAAGAACCTCCAAACGAACAAGGCTGTTTCGTTGGGGAAAAACGTATATTGAAGAAAAAGATGACTAAAATGTCACAATTAATTTGGTAGTTCCAAAAAGATGACTAAAATGTCCATTTAGCTTGAATTACATCTCTCGAGGATTGTGCTTTATGATTAACACGATCCTATTTAAAGAAAATAACTTCTCCTTGCATTTTTTAAAACAAATTCTTCAATTATTAGATCATCAAACTTTAACTTATCCAATTACTTATTTTCAATTGAAATCATAGTCAATCCACTTAATCTTTCCTATGACATAATAGTCTGAAGATAAATTTTTGTCAACTTCAACTTCGAAAAACTCCTCTCAGTCGAAGCAACTATGATCGGAATAGTCAACAAAATCCGATAAGCAAGCCAAACCATTTGGAAACCGCCATCTTTCCAATAAGATCTTATAAATCAAGGATGTCGATTGATTTTATTACTTCTCTCAACAATATTGTTTTCAAATGTCTAAGTTCTTGGAATAACTCCTTCTGTGAATATCAACATGTTGATTGTATTCTAAGAAACTTTGGTAGTGTTTGGTTGGAAATTTAGTTTAGTTTAGTTTTGGTAGTGGGTAGAGAGAGAAATAGAGTAATAATTGAAAATAGAGGTAATGATTGGAGAGAGATAGAGAGAGATGAGAAAGTAATAATTGAAAAAATAGGATAATGATTAAAGAAAGAAGTAGGATAATTATTGGAAACAAAACTAAAACTAAAACTAAGTTGATAAACGAACAAAGCCTTTATAGTTTAGTGCAATGCTCTATCAATTGCTCTTCAACAACACTCTTGAATTTCACGTTAAACAAAAATCCAACGAATGCTTCATAAAGTTCAAATTGTTCAAACCGGCCGTCCTTAAGTGATGCAAGAGGTTGATCTATGATGCGAAGGAAATAAGAAAATTTTAAACAATCTTCTGGTGATAGACTTTTATTGGCATCATCTCCCACATTCTCATCAAATTAATTACTTCTTTCTTTGAACAACTCTTATTTTTGTAAATGCCGATTCAAAACAAAGTAGTGTGCATGTATGAAATGAATCAGATTTTATACTTATTTTTTCTTATGAATTTATTGTGCTCTACTTTAGTCTACTACCACCAGCTATACAAATTTTTTATGCTCCACTACTACCACTAACTATACTATGTTATTATGCTCCACTAACCAAATAAAGAAAATAAGTTCACTTATCGAGAAAGAGAAATAAAAAGTTTGGTCTTGAAAGATCAGAGAGTAGAGAGAGAACTTTGGGCTTGAATTTGCTCGAGTCTTGATCAAAACAAAGAAAATAGCTTCGCACAATCCAGCGTTGGCAGCATTGTTCTTAACTTTTTCATAGAATAAGAGTAAGGTTTTGCACTAGGTAAATTTGGAGGTAAATCAGTGCAAGGGTTTCGCACAATCCCATCCCTTCTCGTTTTGGCTATAGTGTCCCTTTACTTTTTTTCTTCTTGTCTGATAGCTCTTCTAATTTTTTCTCTTAATAATTTGCCCTTCTAATTTTTTTTTTATCTGTTATTTAGCCCAGGTATAGAAAATCTCTCTTCGTCCTTCTAATTTTCTTAAGTATTGTAATTTTTTAAAGTGGGTGAAAAAAACCATACATATTACTTTTTTTAAAAAATTTGTACAAAATTTTTTGAATGATGCCCCTAAATTTTTTTTTTGCTGAATTTCTAATTTTTTTTGTTGTTGTATACATACAATTTCTGTTACGGCCTAGGTTTTTTTTATTTATTTAAATAGTTATATAGCCGTTATTAATTTGCGTTATGATTGAGTCCCAACTAATTAATTTGTGTGTGCTATGGATATTGTTGACACGATTATACTATTTGGGGTATGAAATTGATTTTAGATAAACTAGTGGTACCGGATGGTAATTTTATAAATTGTGTTACGTTCTATCTTATTCTAATTAGTTATAACATTGGAAGTAGTGGGTAATTTTACAAAGTTAAGAGATATTTTCACGGTATAGGATTTTATTTAGGCAGAGCATCAGACGTTCAGAGAGAGAGAGAGAGAGAGAGAGAGAGAGAGAGAGAGAGAGAGAGAGAGAGAGAGAGAGAGAGAGAGAGAGAGAGAGAGAGAGAGAGAGAGAGAGAGAGAGAGCCGCAGTCAAGGTTTTGTGTGGTGGAAGATTGCTGAAGTGGTTTGTTCCTTTTCCTTCTTGTTCTCTTTTCCTTCTCTTCCTCTTCCACGTTACAATAGTTTAGGGGTTTCAACTAGAAAACAACTTGGTTTTTTTTGGTGGTGTGAAGATCGGTGGAGTTAATAAAGGAAAAACAGATGGGTTTTGTTCGTTTCTTTTTAATGCTAATGGACAATGGTGTTTGGAGGTGGTTTAATTTGTTCGGTGTGTACGAGGGTGATGATTTGCTGTAATGGGGATAGGTGTTTTGCCTTGTTTTGCTTAGGGAGTATATAGAATCTAGTTGTATTATAAGGGTTTGTCTTGGAGTAATATTGGTCTATGGGCAGAAGTGTTGGGCTTTTTAGTACTAGATTAGGAAAGTATTATTTCTAGGTAGTTCCTTATTGTTGTCAATAAGGTGATACAGTTAATGATTATTTTGTATATGATTATTTTGTTCAGGTTAGCATCGTTTGTTGTGATTCGAGTTACATTACTTTTGGATCCAAGTGAGTGGTTAAGCATGTTATGTACTTGCGAACTTTCCCGTATCTCTTAAATTATTGTTTTAGAAAATTAATGATTGAAATTGGGAACAAGTATTTATTTTATTTGGTTCTTGAAATTGGCATGCGGATTGGTGAAACTATTTATTTTTCGGATAATCTTTTGGTTAGAACTTTGTGGATATTGTTGGGAACATATTTTGGAAGTCCAGGGAAATTAATCCTTTGTGTGCGGGTGACTCTGGCCATTAGGGAAGAGACCGGATTAAGCCGGTGACCCTAATGCTCAACGGTTGTTATTGACTGGATCATTCTTAGGGAAAAGTTCCACGGGCTGCCTACTCGTGGTGACTCTAAGTTTTGATATTGGATCCAATTTTGAGACATTTATTCACTGGCATTTGGTACTATTGGTTTTGGTTGTGGTTCCTTATTGTTGTTGGAGATTGAATTGAGAACACCATTAAAATTTATCGAATGAATTGTTTATATTGCCATGGTAAATTATTTTGATCCATGTTTCAGAACTTTATTCTAATATACATGCTTTGCTACTCACTGAGCTCGTCAGCTGACGGATTTACTCCAACTTCTTTTTCAGGCAAGTTGGGCAATTTGGAGGATTCTGGCGGCATCTCGGGGATTTTCTTTCGTTGACCTCCTTAGGGTGTCTCATCCTTTTATTTTAATAGTCACTTCTGCATTTAAAACATTTTTCGGTTATTGAATTCTTTTTATTATTGGTGGATCACTTGGTATTATTTGGTTCGTGGGATATTTGTGCCCCATGCTTTTGTCTGAACCTTTTTGGTTGATACTGTTTTGAATAAAATTTACTTAGTGATTTAAAGCTTTGGCATTAAATTTATTTTCTTTTTAGGCTACGTGTTCCATGGATTAGTCTTATGGTTCACAGCCGGTCACTTACCATTTTGGGGTGTGACAATTTCTTTTTGTTGCCCCTTGCCAAGGGTTGCTTGAGCCCGCCGACTGGCGAGGCTTACCCCCTGGTCGGCCCTACCTGAGGAAGAACTCAGTGTGGTCGTAACTACGGATCTTCAAAATATATTATTTCTTGTAAATTGCATTTGTTATGAAATTATATAAAATTCATTTTTTGCTGTTTAAAAAAAAGGTAATTATACACAAAAAAGAAGATAATAGTAAGTACTTGATCAAAATTTTTAATTCTTGGGTGTAGAAATGGATAGTAAGAAATTGGAGGGGTTTTTTTTTTTTTATCAAGTACTGAAATTCGTAGTAACTAAATAAATTAATTATTGCATAGAAAATAAGTGACTTTGATTATTCCAACGGAACTTGTAACATATCTTACCAAATGTGCATAAGACTCCCCTCATTAAAGGTGAGGGTGAACAAAATAAGATTCTTAGTAACTAAATAAGTGACTTTGATTATATGATTTTGATGTTAGGTGGATGCCACTCTTCCGTTTGTGGCTTCATCCAATTTTCATTGGATGTTTTTTCTTTTTTTTTTCTTTTTTTTTGGCCTTCTCTTTTGCTTCAAGATTCTTCTTATAGCTTGAGTTTCGGCCTCCTCGATATACCATTTGTCGAGTTCTAATAAAATTTTATTGTTTATCAAAAAAAAAAAAGGTGAGGGTGAACAAAATTGCTCGTAATTCATAAATCTTTTGGTTTCAATACATTTTTTTTCAAGTTTTCTGAAATTTCCGTCTAGACCGCCCATGACGTTAGGAATGATTTCTAACGATTCCTAATGCTAGAGAAATAGACCACTCGTTAAGTTTGGAATGATTTCTACCGATCCCTAAAGAGAAAGAAAAGAAGAGAGTGCAAAACATTTCTTCATCATTAGATTCCTAATTTGGGCAGAGGAAGGAAAATTTTGTTCTCCTCTTCAGAACCTTTTTTTTTCTTTTGTCATTTTCTCTTTCTTTTCTACCATGTTTTCTCCTCTTTTTCCTTTCCTTCCACATCCAACAACGAACAAAACCTTCAGATAAAAGATGGAAAGTCGAAAAATAACTTAGTTATTTGGAATGATTTCTCATTATTCCTAAAGAGAAACAAACCGCTTTCGATTGAAATTCTTTTCTCCTGTTTTAAGTTTTCTGAAATTTACATCTAAACCGCTCATCAAGTTTGGAATTCAAGATTTCTAACAACTCCTCAAGAGAAATAGACTGCCCATTAAGGTTAGATTTTATTCCTAAAGAGAGAGAGAAAAGAGGAGAGTGAAAAAATATTCACTATTAGACCCCGTTATGCAAAGGTTCTTATTTTTTAAATATTTATTTTTCACTTTATGAGACGTATCTTTTTCTCACAATACATTACCTTTAATTCAACAAATAATTACTTATTTTAGTTAGTAGAACGGGTCTTAGATCCCTAATCTAAAAAGAAGAAGGATAATTTTCTTTAGATGTTTATTCCGCAGGCACCATTGACCAACAAATGGCTTAAATGGCAACCAATTATTAAAACCGCACAGTAAATGATTCATGTGAGACAAACCACATAATTTTCCGGCTGAAATAGTTACACAAAGTAAGAAAGCAAATTAAGCCCCAAATCACTTTTCATCATAGCCCATTCCCTCACTCTTACTTTACATACTAAAGACCCACATATACAGCTGTGAGGCTGACAAAAGGAATAGAACAAGAAGAACCTCTGGGTCGGACAATAAAGAGAAAGACGACTAAAATGTCGCAATTTGGTAGTTCTGAAAATCATCTAACTCAAGATACTGTACATACATTACTGAGGTAACATTTGTGTCACAAAGTGAGAGATAACCCGCGAATTATCACCCACCAGTCCTCAAGATGTATGTGCCAGATGTACCCTTACATCCCCATTTCCCCCTTTTTTTTTTTTTGTTTCCGGCTTCCACTGTATTTATGCTGAGAATATAGAGATCATGGTGGAATTCTTTTTTTCAAGATTTACTCTCAATGTTGCAGTTTCGCATGATTAGAGGCTTCGTGTCATTTGTATATAGTTCTCAGTATCATTTTAAAATGATGATTTTATGTCTTGAATTATGTAAGTGCATTTGCTTCTGCTTCGTCGATTGTTATACTTCACGTTCATTTGGAGGAAGAACGATGCTACTTTTGTCGCTTTGATACCATAGAATTTTGTGACATGTGTGTGTGACACGAACACAGTTACTATGGTCTTGCTAATTGTGACACGAACACAATTATTCGACGAACCAACTTCCATTCTGATGACATGCATATATGTCACGCAATCTCAATATTTTTTAACAAATTTTATTTTGGTTTTATTGAGCAATTCGGAAGGATAGTCCCGAGATGCCACTCGACCAGGGGTATCAGATGTCACTCGACGCTACAAATTGCGAAAGACACTCACACAACCAAATCACACACTTGATTATTAGAGGAATCACACTCTTCAGGCAAGAAAAGACTTGCTTATATTTTCATACACTCAAACTTCCCCTTCAATACATTCATGGCTAAAGCCTTAAATAGATTTCTAGGAACATCCCTCCAAACATACGAATAAAAGCAAATACAATTTTCAAGTCTCTAAAATAAATGTTAAATAAGACTTTGACTCCAAACTACTAGGAAGACTCCTGGAGAAAATGAAAGACAGCTAGACTCTTTGACTAGAAACTAAAAACACATTCCAGCATGGTAATAACACGTTATTTTTCGCATCTCTTTGTTCCCTAAGATTCATCCTTTTTTTTTAAGGAAATCACGGACGAATTGAAGAAACGACATGATAAATGCAATGAAGCCGACACAGAAAGCTATGAACGTCCACGGAGAAGCAAAATAAGTGCGTCTCAGGTGTGCCATATTCTTCGGCCAAAAACACTCGCTATACTGGGTTGCTTTGATGCACGTATCAGCGAAGTAATCTCCAAGATAAATTCCCTTGCACAGGTTGTTGAATAGATCGGTGGCGTCCTCGACGGCACCCAAGTAGTTACGCAACACTCCGGCCTCCTCGAGCACTTGGACATCTTTACCAGAGTTCACCAACATGTCCATGACGAACGCGTAGGACGAAACGTGCTGCGAAACGGCAGGGCAGCTCTGTTCAAGGGCAATGAGGTTCCTGAGGACTATCTCCGTGCTGCCATATATGTCAAGTGGTGGCATTACAAAGCAAGCCCTGAGACACCACCAAAATAGGCCTTTAGGTTCCCTGAACTTGAACTTGAACAGATCGTTTCCTGATGCGTCGGGAACAAACATGACTCCTGCGTATGCGAGTTCTGATGCCGAAGGCATGAGTACTACTTTTTCGCTTGGTTCTTCTTTCTGTTTTGCTTGATCACGAGGAAGGCAACCATAGTGTAGGTTATGGAGGATATGATAGTACTTAGCATTACGGTCTTCTTCTCCATTTGTTGCAGATTTGTTGCCAAAAACGCTAAGGACACAGTCACTGGGCGAACACCAAGGCATCGCGTTGGTGGAATTTCCTACTGGACTCATCGTTACCCCATAGCATGACCACACATAATCGCTGAGCGACCAGTTCTCATCGGGACGATCTGGGATCCGTCCCAACGTGAGTTGGAACAATTTCTCAAGCACAAAAAAAGGAATCTGATTCTCCAAGAGTACCAAGTCACTTCTTGCGAAGACAAGGGTCAAACTATTACCAAAAATAGGATCTGTCTTTTGTCCCTGCTTTTGAAAAATGCAAAATCGTTAATTAAATTTGTATATCTGGCCTGGTTCATCTGACAAATTATTTGGATTAATTTGATACTCCTGTTATAATCTAGAACCTGTGATCACCTAAAATATTTTTTGTAACATCATACTTCAACAAAAGTAGCATAATGCTACGGAATCTAGAGACAAAATTGTTTTTCCTCAAGGGAAAACTTTTTTTATTGCAGGAGTATTAAAAACTAGCAAGGAAAATATTTTTCGCAAAGGGTTACAATTAATAATTAAAAACAATGCGGGCACGACGGCATCACAAACAAGTCAATGATCCGAACAATGTTGCCACCAAACATGGACAAATCATATGCCACCCACACCCTAAAAGGGAATGTTATTTTTAATCTTCACATATAAAGCATGCACTGTTATGAAGAGTATTTTTATTGAGCTAATTAAGTAGCAATTGATGGGAAAAAACAAGATTAATTAAGTTTTGTCAACTGATTAAAGAGCTGATGCTTTAAGCTTCCTTACCTTTGAGTCGCCATCGAGTTTTCTCTGAGTCGCCATTGAGTCGCCATATAGTTGTCGACGTGATCTGTGCGTGTAGAGGAATTCGAGGATGTAACAACCATCGACCAACATCATTTCCTCATCCAGTGTAACTTCTTCTGCGTAGCATTTCTTTGCGTCCTCTACCAATGTCTTCATTCCTGCTAAACATTCCTGTAGAACCGTGAACTTTTTCTGCATTGCTGATTCATGGTCCTCCAATCCTGTGGTCAGTCGAGAGAGTAGGTGATTCGTGTAGCTCATCTTGACGTGTTGCAAGGGTGTTTGGAGGTGTTTGTCTTCTCGGTGAAGAGGGCCAATAGCGATGAGGCGAGGAGTGTAGGCGCTTTCCTTCAGCTTACGAATATCTTCTGACACCCTGTAAATGCAAGCTGAAGAGAAGAAGGATTCAATTTTCTGGACTCCTTCACCGATTTTTCCAGCGATGGCTGATGTAAGGCGCTGAAGATCCTTCTCATAGTCATTCTCCCCTTGACTCATTTCAGTTGGGTGGATTTCCATTTGATCAACGAAATCAAGTTAAAGTTTGTGTTATACTTGGTTGTAGACGTTTGGATTTGAGCTAAAGACAGACCCTCTCTATATATAGAAGGCTCACAGTTTGATTGGTGTACTCACATATTTATCCTCTTTTCAAAACTTCCCAGAACTTGCAATCTCATGTGTAGGAGATTTGGGGAGAGAGAGGGGGCACATGTGATGCGCACGAGCTTATGCCCAATACAAGAATAAAATGCCCCTCCACTTTCGATCTATTGATAGGTGAAGAAAAAAGATCCTACTCTCGAAAACATTCTACTCTCTCCGTTCTAAAATGAGTGACTTTTTTGAGACTCTATATCATTTTAAAATACTCATATCTTTCGATTTATGAAGTTTTATGTGATTTTGAAAACTCTGTTTAATAGAACTAAATAAAATTTATCAAAAAAAATTTATATTGCATATTTTTTAACACTTATATTGAAATATTGAGTCTGTTATTAAAAGTTCAGAATTAGAAATTGAAAGTGATAGAAATAAAACTGTGAGAAAAGAAGAGAGAGATATACCAGCTGCAAGGTACTTTTCTTGTGGGACCACACATGTAGCGATACTATATTGTTTATTATTGGGACGAAACACAGTTTACATTGCCTCTTTATATATATATATATATACACACACTTTTTTTTCAATGAGGGATTCCGAACGGCCTTACCGTGCGGACTCCCCTTTTCCGATCGAATTGCGACGATTCGAACCGCTCATGTGTTCAGAACGTTATTTTATGGATACTCGCAAGAAATCAGCAAAAAAAATGATTGGGAATAGCTTGATCTGAGCAGTTTTTTACTGAATCGTTCAATAAAAAACTGTTCGGATCAAGCCCTTCCTGATCATTTTTTTTGCTAATTTCTAACGAGTTCCCTTAAAATTACGTTCTGATCACTTTGAGCGGCTCGGATCGTTGTAATTCGATCGGAAAAGGAGAGTCCCACATGGTAAGGCCGTGTGGGATCCCTTACAAGAAGCGGACTATATATATATGTGTGTGTGTGTGTACACACACTACAAGAAATGCAATGATAAAGGTGTGGTTGAACACAATTGCTCTCATAATTCACGCATCTTTAGATTTAAATCATTTTCTTTTGTTTCAAGTTTTCTAAAATTTTCATGTATGCCACTTGTCATATTTGGAATGATTTCTAACGATTCCTAAAGAGAAACAAACTGCTCTTCAAGTTTGGAATAATTTCTAATTCTTCCTAAAGGGAGTGAAGAACATTTCTTCATCGATTCCAAATTTGGAGAGGAAGGAAAAATATGTCCTCTTCGTCAAAACTTTTTTTGTTTTTGCAATTTTGGTCTTGCTTTTCTTACTCTAAAGGTGTGAAATCTCATAATTCATGCATCTTTGGATTCAAATCATTTTTTCTTGTATCAAGTTTTTGGGAATATTTACATCTAAACAGCTTGTCAAGTTTGGAATGATTTCTCTTACAATTCTAAAAATGTTAGGAGGTTCGATTGTAGTCTCTTAATTGAGGCAAGAAAGAACCAACAAGTCCTATTTCTCTCAGGTTGTGCTCATCAATGCCTGAAAGGAGGTTCTGATCGGACGCAACACTACCGTCAAACTTGAAATGGTCAGTTCCTGGCATACCTGCAACTTGCGGACTTAGGAGATATATATCAACTCAGCCAACTTTTGCAGTAGTTCTTTTTTCTCGCTTCTAGAGAAAAGGGCAAACGCATGTATAGAAGACAATGGAAACAGAGTTCTTATATTGCTCACTGTTTTGATATTGTTAATCAAAATTAAGAATTCAATCGACAACACAAATGCAAATGCGACTCAAGGTAGTTTAGAGGCACCTGCACGCCAAAATAAAGCAAATGCCTAGGTACTACTATATCTGAATTGACACTTCTATCAGAGTCCGATAACTTTGATTGTCAAGAAAGACGGTAGACAGAGTACATTGACAACGCTCAACGCAGAGCCGAATACATAACAATGATCTGGAAAGCCAACAGGCAATCAAGTGAAAGATTTGTAGTGAGCAATTAACAAATGGTGGTGTGGTCTGTCATTTATTTATTCCATTAAGCTTATTGCATCGTTACAACTCACATAAAATAGAAAGCAAGGGAAGGGAATAACCAAATACAGAACAAACCAGTAGTAGGGGTGTTACAAACCCACCAGACCCAAAATAAAAAAACAACAAAAAAAATGATCGATCGGTTTGGTTTTCAGTCGGGGTTATGGCGAGATTTTCCCGATTTCCGTCTCGATTTTGTGGAATTATGGACTGACCGAACCGAACCGAACTGACTTGACTATACATATTTAAATAATTCGCATTATTCTTGGCCGTTAATTTATTTGTGTTTCAATCTCCACTGTCCACACAAAAAAAAAACCCCTACCTCATCTCTAACTCTCTCATGATCCGCAGCCTCACTTGCTCTTATTGGGTGCAAAATATTGTTGGGAAATCGGGATACTATCGTCACAGAAAATAAACCAGAGAAAATGAAGAGAAAGAACAGAAAAACAGAATACACAGATATACGAGGTTCAGCAACTTGCCTACGTTCCCGGTAGCCACACTAGTCTATTATGAACAAAAGAAAATGAAAGATTACAAGTCTTCTCCATCATCTCTAAGAAAAGTTTTCTCTTCCACTTTTTCTCATTAGAAACCCTTTCTAGAAATTTTCTCTCTCTCTCTGTGCTCTCTAGCAAACTGCTCTCCAAAAAATAATGAATACATCAACTAATATTTATAGGCAAATCCTAAGTGATAGCTGGACCTTCGAACCAACTTGGGCCGTGGCCCATGGCCCATCTCAGCCACGAGCTTGCCTGCCGCGGGCTACCTGCCGCGAGCCTGACCGCGTGCCTACCTGTCGCGGAACTCTCCGCGCTAGTCACGGACCACCGACCACAGAACCCTCTGCACGGGTCATGGATCTCTATTGCTGAACTCTGTTGCTGAAAGTTATTTGCATCTCTAACAATCTCCCACTTGAAGATAACTGAAGCAAACCAATATCAACAACCTCAATCAATAGCGGACGTAGTGAACTTCACCCCTCCTGGTGCGACTCCGGCCTTCTAACTCCTCACCACGTGAGGGCCAACTGAAGTTGAGCATAACTTCAATTTTTCGATGGTGATCGACTTTGTCAACATATCTGCTGGATTTTGACTCCCTAAAATCTTCTCCAGTAACAGTTCCCCTTCTTCCAAAAGTGAGCGAATGAAATGGTACCTCAAGTTGATGTGCTTCGTTCTGGCATGAAACACTGGATTTTTTGCAAGGTGTATAACACTCTGGCTGTCACTGAAAAGAACATTGTTCTCCTGCTTCAAACCCAACTCACCCAGAAAAGCCTTCAACCAAATCATCTCCTTAGCGGCCTCCATGACTGCTACATACTCAGCTTTTGTCATTGACAAAATTACCAACTTTTGCAGACGTGAGACCCAACTCACCGCTGTTGATCCCAAAGTGTAGACATATCCTGTGGTGCTTTGCCTTGTATCGTGATCACCCGCGAAATCTGCATCCACATATCCTCTCACCACTAAATCTGCTCTCCCAAAACATAATGGCACATCTGCGGTCCCGCGAAGATACCTCAGTATCCACTTGATAGCTTTCGAATGCTACTTCCCCGAATTGCTCACAAACCTGCTAACAACTCCCACTACATGCGCGATGTCCAACCGCGTGCAGACCATCCACATCAGACTACCGATGGCCAAGGCATATGGTACCTTAGCCATGTGCTCTTTCTCAGCATCTGTCTTCGGAGACTGCATGTCAGAAAGTCTAAACTGACTTCCCAGAGTCGTGCCAACTACCTTGGCGTTCTGCATATTGAACCTTTCAAGAACCCCTTCAATATACTCAGCTTGACTCAACTTCAAGGCCCCTTGTGTTCTGTCCTTGCTGATCCTCATCCCAAGTATCTGCTTCGCTGCACCTAGATCTTTCATAGCAAACTCTGCTGCCAACTGTTGCTTCAACTTGTTTATCACACATAAACAAGACCCCTCTAAAAGTATATCATCCACGTAGAGTAGCAAGATTATGTAGCTCGCCATACAATGTTTAAAGTGTGGGCACGCGCCCCAAAAAAATGCTCGATTTTCGCGTTCTTTTAAAAGATTGGGTGCGGCCCTTTTTCGAAAAAGTGCGGCGAAACGCCTCGATTCAGAGTCGCCACTCGAGTTTTAGCGGTGAAATACCCAAGGAACCAAACTCGAAAACATTTGCCACGTTTGTTTGATTTTTGAAAAGGCATGGACCGGTCCGTCGTCACCTTCGATATCTGAGGTTCGGGAGCCAAGTTACAAGAGGGGAAGGATTTTATGGCACCCCTCTCGCCCAATCCAGAGATCGGTCTCTACTCAGGCATTTTGTTTTGTAAAACACTTGGATTTTTCTCTCATTGGATCATTTTTCTAACCAATTAGGGCGGGGGAACAGTTAATGGGATTAAAGCTGTAACAAGTTGTGATTCATGTGACAAAATGCTTTATGGATGATTTGCTTGCAATCATGAATATAGATTGAGAACAAGCACTGAGCAACCCGAATAAACTGAAGTACGCTGCCCTGCAGGGACGTGAGCAGGTCCTACACCAGCATGCACTACCGAGCCACTGCATACTGATTCGACCTGCGCACGCCACCACCTAACTGGCGTACTCCACTTGTTTGGGTCTCTCAGCCTTTGTTTGCAACCCTCTGGGCTCTGGAAAGGACCAGCGCACACCCAGGACAAACCACGCAGTTTAATAGAACAAAATATACATGATTACAGGTAGATGAAATGGCTTTAAGCCACGAAAGAAAATAGAATTCCCCAAAAACAGTGTGGGGACAGGAAATAGGCCAAGATTAAGCTAAGATGCAAGGGCCAGCCACTGGATCATGATATCAACTGCCGTACGCCATCCATTGAAGGCTGTACGCCAGTTTTATCTTTGTCCAATGCTTGGCTTTTGCATCATCTGGGCTCTGGAACATGACCGGAAGGATCCCAGAGGCCTTCTAAGCAGATAAGGAGTGAACATAAACAACCGCATCTAACAACTCTAAACGTACAGAAAGCAGTAAACTGATTATTAGCATGCCAGGGTGATTAACAGAAATGCAAGATGACAGAAATGATGATCCATGATCCCCACGCCAGTAGTGCTCGTACTGCTATGATTGGCGTACGGCATATGTGTACTGGCGTGCACCATGTTTTATCTTATACGATTGTCGTATTTTACCAGTTTAAGGCCAGGACCAGTATTGTTTACTAGCCTGGGCCTTACTGGCCCCCCTCAGGAGCTGAAAATAGAAAGGGACGTAAAGGTGGTATACCTTTTTGTATTGAGGTTTAAAAGGTGGTGTTGAGCATTGAAGGTTGAAGATGGAGGGTGTATGGTGACTGGATATCAGTGGGTGTATGGAAGTGGGTTGCTTTTCTTTCTCTTTCAATGGAAGAAGAGAGATAGAGAGCAAGAAGAGAGGAGGGGAAGGCCTTTTTGCTTCTTAATGTGTCTAACCCCTTGCAAATGAATGCAAGGGGGGTATTTATAGAGGAGAAAGAGACTGAGATCAGTTTGATCTAGGCCTTGTTTGGCTGGTTGGTTGAGGAAAGAAGCCTCCCATGCATTAAATGCATGGGACTTGATGGGGGTGTAGGAGAGAGGGGGAACAAGCCAGCCGAATGTAATCATCAGGGACACTATGGCCGACGTCAGGGTGGCACAAAAGTCTCATCTATGGGGCTGAATAAAGTTGATTTGACTGGATTTGACCGGCGTGCGCCACATATGGACCAGCGTGCGCTAGTAAAAGCTGGGTCAATGGTCGATGATCGACACATGGCAGTTAACTGGCGTACGTCACCAAAGTACTGGCGTAAGCCAGTTGGGTTTTGCTGGGGCTGTTTGGCTCTGGTTTGAAGGGTTTAAAATGGGTTTGAACGGGGTTCGGAATGCTCAAAGCTCAAACACACCATCGTCCTTAGACTGTTCTTGACTGTAATCATCATTGGGAAAATAAAAGATCGAAAAATAACGTTATCTGGATAGTCCAGAATGGGGTGTCTACAGTAGCCCCCCTTTGACGGCACTTGAGGCACCATTGGCTAGAGACAAGTAACGTCAAAGGTTTTCTAGACACCCTCTTCGAGGCTTATCTAGAATGCATGAATTTTGAAGGAACTATTTGATTTGAAGTTGGGACGAGTGGATCGTCGTTGATTTGAATTTGGACGAGCGGATCGTCATTGATTTGAAATTGGACGAGCGGATCGTCGTTGAGTTGAAATTGGACGGATAAATCGTCGTTGATTTGAAGTCGGGACGAATAGATCGTCGTTGTTTTGAGATTGGGACGGATAGATCGTCGTTGATTTGAAATTGGACGAGCGGATCGTCGTTGAGTTGAAATTGGACGGATAGATCATCGTTGATTTGAAGTCGGGATGGATAGATCGTCGTTGATTTGAGATTGGGACAGATAGATCGTCGTTGATTTGAAGTCGGGACGGATAGATTGTCGTTGATTTGAAATTGGGACGGATAGATCGTCGTTGAGTTAATTTTGGACGGACCTCTGCTTGGGGATGGGCCCAGGTGAGCTAATGTGAAACCGGGCCGCCTTGGGCTTTGATGTGGAAGCAAATTTGAACCTTCATAAGAGAGTTGGGCCTGAGGCCCAAAATATAGTGGCGTACGGCATCAACACACTGGCGTACGCCAGAAATCTTGGTCGAACCGGCCCAAACCCAGCCCAGACCCAGCCCAGCACGGCCCCATGTCGTATAAACTTCTTCATGAGTTCAGAAACCGCTCTTAGTCGGTTTTGAACTCCGGAAACCTCCCAAAACTTCAAAAACTCTTCAATTTCTCACTCAATCTTCCATTTTTCCTCAAAACCCACGCTTCTTTACTCATCCATGGCGGAACGCAGTGGTGGAGGCGGCAATGGCAATGCCGGCAAGGAGGACAATCGGCCACGGGGTAGCATCGAGACTCCGGGGTCTCAAATCGACGATCAGATGACGGGCGAACCCTCGTCGAGCATCGGTGCAGTGGCTGCAGGTAGCGGTGGCGATGGTGGTGGCCATGCAGCAGTGGTGGCTGGTGGCGATGAGGGTCGTACGCCAGGAGAGGAGGGTCGTACGCCAGGCGTTGTTGGCACAGTGGGTCCACGGGTTCGTCGATTGGATCCAAATAGTGGTGTAGAGGGTTTAGTTATCACGGGTTTAGGCTTGGCTGGGGCCAGTGGCGGCGACAGTGGTAGTGGTGACGGTGGTGGTCGACCGGGGACACCACCGAGGGATCCGGCGAGGGGCAAAGGTCCTGTGGTTGAAGAGGGAGCATTCGGAGAGGTACCCATGGAGGAGGTTGAGTTCAGGCCTGCGGTGGGGTCCTCGGCACACGTACCCATCACTCGGGGGGACTTTGCAGAGTTTGTGTCTGAGGAGGAACTCGGCCGTCTGCTCCGGGAGAACCCGGGGGTAGTGGCTGCAGTGTTGGCAGCGCGAGAGGATAGGCTCCGGCAAGTTGAGAGGGCTCAGGAGGAGGAGCGCTTGAGAGAGGAGGCCGAGAGAGCCAGGGCCAAGGAGGAGGCCTTCGTGAGCGAGACCGAGGCAGCCAAGGAGGCTCGGGGGGAGGTGTGGTCCTTTGAGCGGGCAGTGACACTTACAGAGTCCATACGGCTGGCACCCCGTGCTAGGTTCGACGCGACCACATACGTTTTGCCCGAGCCACACTTGTTTATCCCGTCTGGGGTTGAGAGCCTTGCACCTTTGCGGGAGAGCTATGACACGGAGCTTATATTGAGAGATCCGCAGAGGCATCTGTCCGTGGACTAGGCGCAGGTATACTTCTGAACTTACTTTGATATGCATGCTTTGTCATTCGTAACCATATGTAGCTTGAATTGTGTAGTATAGCTTGTAACATACATAGGCCAAAACTCTGAACTGTAGCTTGACTGAGAAGGTAGAATTTGAATAGTACGCCTCGGCTTTGAAACTTGACTTGAATGATAGAACACTTGACGTAACTGAAACGACTTACAGAATGCCCATGACTTCAATAAAACCGTTAGTGCCAAACTTGAATCAATCACAGGCTGCCTCGGTTAATAAGATACTCCTTTGAACTTGAATTCGACTAGGTAAACTGCCATGACACAACGAACGCCCGAATGGCGTGTCCCATAGTTTGAATCGACCATATTGATAAATAGAACACTTGTGAAATCGACTGAGAGGTGTACCTCGAGAGAAATAAGGCCTTGTGGCTCAGAACTTGACTGAGAAATACCTTTGAATTGATTCGACTGATAGCAGAACTGGATAGAACAATACGAGTGCCTGGTAGCTTTGTTCGACCTTTATGATACCTGTTTCGACCGTAGAGTTACTTTTGAAATTTCGAATTCGACTGACTGTTTGAGTTGCAATTACTGATGAGACCCTCTTTGTTGTCTTTCTTTGTATGCAGAAAGGAGCAGCCAGCACTCGGGGCCACAGAGGTCCCGCGAGCTCGCTTGAGTTGTACCGAGGGTTGCCAAAGTGGGTCAGGGCTTTGGTTGATGCTGCAGGGTTCCGGCCGTTCATTCTCACACTGACGGCCGTGAAGAGCGATCACGCTCTGCTTACTGCGCTAGCTGAGAGGTGGTGGGATTCCTCAAATACCTTCCACCTGCCAATCGGGGAGATGACGGTGACTCCGTCGAACTTTGCAGCTCTCACTGGTTTGAGGGTAGGAGGATAGCCTATCCCATTTGACTCGAAGATTTATAGGGATCCCAGGGCTCTAGAGTGGTTCTTGGGGCAAGCGCCAGCGGGCGAGGCAGAGACCGTCCATTATGACCAGTTCAAGCGGTATTTACACGGGAGGGAGCCAGACTCAGAGTTGGAGGCGGAGCAGATGGCGAGGGCCTATTTGTTGTACTTGTTTGGGGCCACATTGTACCCGAACAAGCGATCCACGGTGCACCTGTCCTACTTATCGGCCCTCTATGACTTGAGCACAGCTTTGAGGTTTGACTGGGGAGGAGCAGCTCTGGGTACGTGCTACGGCTTCATGGGAGAATTCTCACGAGGGAAGAAGGTGACGGCAGGCTACTGGAGAGTGTGGGAGGTAATAAACACAGCTTGTAATTCATTTCCTGCGTTTCCATTTCTTGCACTTGTCTTTGCTTCGGATACGAACTGTATTCTAATGTTTTGATTGTCTGACCCTTTGCAGCTGTGGGCTTACGAGGTGCTGAAGATGTATCCACCGGAGAACAAGTGCCCGAACCTGAGGATGCTCCCACGTGCCATGATCTGGGGTCCTATGTACAGCGGCAAGAAGAAGTCGAGAGGGAGCCTCCTAGCCTTCAGGTCGTACCTCGACGAGCTGTCTGGTACTCGGGTAAGCAACACGTCAACTTGGTTATTCTGCCCTTAGAATTGCTTTAATTCTGTCGCTGATGCCTTTGAATCTGTGCAATTGTCTTGCAGGTAGAGTGGAACCCGTGGAGTAATGCCGAGCCTGAGCCTGAGTACCTAGCATGGAGCAGGGTGGTGACAGCGAGCCGGGTGTCGTTGGAGTCGGCTTTTGGGTGGCGGTGGTACCTGGGTGACCGGGTGACACGACAGTCACTGGGCTTCCTCGAGTTTCAGGTTCCTGGGCCACTTCCTCCTCACGCTTCCCACGCAGACAAGTACACTCTGGCTGAGTTGAGGCGCTTCACTGTTCCGGTCGGCCTTGCTACTTTTCTGAGGCCCGAGCGTGATTATGTCGTCTATAGGAGGCAACGTTTGGCGAGGCCACTTGGGGTGCTGGAGCATGTCGCCATGCAGGGTGAGGCACTGGAGGCTGGCAAGGAGAGACGGAGCTGGGAGAGCGGGGCAGCTCGGCCGAGAGAGAGGAGCGACTATGCCACAGCGACCGGGTTGCCTCGGCTTTCTTGGACTCTAGCAGTGCGGGACGCGCAAAGAGAGGAGGCTGTAGTTTGGTTCGAGCCTGCCAAGACAGACCCAGCAGAGATCACAGGGCCGGTAAGACACTCTTCATCCCTTGTAGTTTCCGTACTTTGCTTTCAGCATGTATATTTGGCTTGTATTCTGACTTTGCCCAAAATTGTATCACAGGCTCCGATGGAATGGGTGCGGGAGGCAGCTCGCCTGATGAAGGCCATGGAGAAGGAGTTTCACAAGATAGCCGGCGGCGCCTCTTTGCAGTTGCACTATCCACCACCAGTTCCAGCTCCTTCCGTGCAGCTTCAGGTATAACTTTCCATTCTTTTTCGAATAAGATTGCTTTCAAAATGTCCTGCACTTAGCATTTCAATATATACAATATATACAATGCATGTTAAATGACTTGAATGACTATGCAGGGACATGCTAGGGCGGCTCCTAGGAGGAAAAGCGTGCGGCCTCCTCCAGTAAAGAAGGTAGCACCAAGCTCCTATCGGCCGGCGGCGAGGGTAGAATGGGGAGTGCAGATCACTCCGGCCAGCGAGGAGCTCCAGTTCCACCAAGAGCTGAGGAAGACGCCTGCAGAAAAGAGGCTTGCCGAGGGACCCTCACAGAAGAAGAGGAGAGAGGAGGAAGAAGAAGAAGAGGAAGAAGAAGAGCAGACGTCCCTCAGCAGCGGCTCTGACTCGGCAAGCGACCCCAGGTTCCGGATGGACCCTCGAGAGATGGAGGACAGCGAGGAGGACGACGATGACGAGGACCTTTTTGATGACTGAGGGCTATCATCGAGCCTTAGTTTATTTTGCCGATACTTTGACGTTTTGAGTAGACACTTTAACACTTTGACATTTTCGATAGGGCCTGCGTGCCTCTTGACTTTTTTGGGCGAGTGTGCCTTGATACTTTTAGTTCTGTTCGGGCCGTTGTGCCATTTTGATGCTTGATACATTTTCACCTTTATGCTTTGACACAGTTAGTATAAAATTTCTGTGTTTCCCGTTTATCAATTTCCCTTTGTTTTCACGAGATTTGATAAAGGAAACGAACAAACCATCTGCTAATATCTAACATGCATTGACGAATGCTCTGAATCGACAAAAGACACTAGTATGTACACACAATTGACTTAGCTCAAAGAAACGATGGACAGAAAAGCCCTAGGATACGACACGTATTCCAGACACGTGGAGGATACGGGAGATTTGGGCGTTGGTAAGCCAAACTCCGAGATTCTCCCCGGGGAAGGAAACTGACCCTTTTAAAAGGTGACATAGGTATATAATGACTTGTACGAATCACCAAAACCGGTAGAATTGTCCCGGCGCGAGGAAAATACCAAGGAAAAGCTAAAAATGCCACAAAAATGGGCATAAGACGTAAAAGATGACTCGATATAGTCCCGAACTGAAACCGACACCCCCACACAGTCACATAAGCCCTATGTAACATGTATGGTATGACAAAACTTGGCAAAGGCCCTTGAAACGAGATTTGACCTCCCGTATCCTTGATTTTAGCTTGAAACGGGCCACCGAGGGTCCGAAATCTTCATTGGGCATGGCTTTTGGAATCCGACGCCTTGCCATAGTCTCAAATGACATTTGTGACTTATAGGAACCAACAAACGGCCAAAGCCAACCCCGGAATTGAAAACGACCACGCGGGGGCAGTAGCTGCTGCAAACTGGTTTCTAGTGAACCTTACTGGCATACGCCAAAAATTGAGGCCCGTACACCAGTAAGTGGGGGACACGTACACGTTAGTTATAAATTGGCGTACGCCAGGTTCCTGAGAGTCAGATCCACTTGACTGACCAACTATCCTTTTTCAAGAGCCACTTTGTTTTTACCCTTACACGGTTTGCACACGGTTTCTGAGCTCCCAGAAGGTAGTGTCCTTTGCAAGGGCATGGTTTGGAAGCTAGCATGATGTTTGAATGGTTTATTGGTAATGGAATGGAAAGGCCAAGGCCTATAAAGCAGAGGCATAAGCATTGTGGCCTTCACGGCTGCACTGCCTCCTCTTTTCCTCAGTATATTTCAACATTCTCCATGGACAACCCCCTCCCAACTTTACTTAGGCCCTGGTTGGCGCAATTTCTAAGCGTCGATTGGCTCAATTTCCAATATCACGGCCTTGCTTCGTTCTGCTTTCTTCGACATGTGCCGCTCCGCCCAGCGCTCTTACGAGCTGCCTTCAGATTCTGGGATCCTGACGTCCATGTCTTTCATTTTGGTGATGATGAGATGTGGCCGACCGTTGAGGAATTCCAGGCGTACCTCCGTACCTACTCGGCCTCTGCACTTGTTGTTCCGCCTTATCAAACGAGCATGCCCAAGCTGTTGGCCAGCTCACTCAACATCTCCCGGGGTTTGGCAAACACTGTCCTTGAGGGTGGCCAGCTGAACATCATGCGTTTGATTGAGGTGTACAGTCCGGACGGCGATTTGGATAGCGACGAAGTTCAGGCGCGCCGCCGCTTTGCTTTGGTAATCTGCTTGCTTGCCGCCTATCTGCTCGTGCCGGCCCACGGACAGGTCAGCCCTTCACTCGTGCGCGTCGCTGCCCAAATGGGGGCACGAAGGAACGTGATCCCTTTGGTCCTGGCGAAAACACTCTTGGGTTTGGATTTGGTGTATATGGGCCAATCGGCCGTTTTCAGCGGCAACCCGCTTTTGCTTTAGGTAACCTCATTCAGCTCACATTTTTTCGATTTTTCACCCGTTCTCGTTTTACCTCGACGCTCAGCTCAGGCTGCTCCCTAGCCCCTTACTTGTCTTTTCGCTCAGGTTTTATCTAATTTCTTACTTGTCTTTTCGCTCATACAGTTGTGGTTATCAGACAAACTGAGTCTCTTGGACCCTCCAGTGGCGGGTTGGAATCTCTTTCCAAAGAGGATTCATCAAAGGGAGATGCGGTGTCCCGACATGGACGTAGAAGGCTGGTACGAGTTCATGCAGCAAATGCAGCCTGACGAGATCGCCTGGAGGTGCCCCTGGTTAGACCTCCCGGATATGGCTGTTCACTCCGATGGGTTCGATAGGATGGTGATTGCAGGACTGTCGAGCTTCACTTTCTACATCCCCGGCCGTGTCCTTCGACAGCTGGGTGCCTCTCAGGAGAATCACCGCATCTGCATTGGGGATTTCTGTGTCCCGAATTTCAACGCTCAAACACTCAACGGTTACCAAAGGCGCTGGGGCCTTTGAGCCCTTCAGGCTGAGATGCCGAAATTTGCCACAGGGCTAAGGAATCGCTATAAACAGTGGCTGAGAGCGGATGTGAATGCAAGGGAAAATATTAACTGACTCCGGGCCACGTTGCTATGCTTAGAATAAACTGTGAGCCGTTAGGCTTCTTAAGCATTTTGTTCTGTTTTTCATGCTTCAACTGTTTTAAGGCTTTTATGCTCAGCTTATGTATTAGAAGTAGTAATTTGCAATAAAGTTGAAAGACGATGGGTCTCCCCTTTTCTGATTTTCTTCACTGTAGCCTTGACTTGTGCTCGACCTTCCCAAATTGCGACGTGTACCCAAAAATGTCAAACCTGGATCGAAACTTTGACGAAGTGTGACTGAATCTCAAAGTGAGATTGCCTACGTATCCCTTTTCAAGGAATCAGGTCAGAACGTAGTTCAAGCTAAGGTTCACTTGTGTATTTTACCTCTCCTTTTACGCTCTAACTTTTGCCTAAAACCGCCTCCTTAGGTTTTCGGTCTAGCGAGCTTTCGACTTCTGCCTATTTATTTTTGCCTAGAACCACCTCCTTAGGTTTTCGGTCTAGCAGGATGCTGTAACTTTTGCTTGGAATTGCCCACCCTTGTGGTTTTCGACCCAACGAGCATCTCTTAGGGATAGTAACGCTTGAGTTGATCCAGGTTAACCAGGGTGTTGAATTCGTTGCCGTCGAGGTCAATGAGCTTAGCAGCACCCCCAGATAGGATAGTCTTGATGATGTACGACCCAGATCGCTTCGGCCTGAATTTCCCGCGAGGATCAAACACTGGGGCCCGGATTTCTTTTGTAACCATGTCTCCTTCGACCAAGCCCCTGGACTTCACCTTTTTGTTGAACGCACGAGCGATTCGACGCTGATACCCCTGAACGTGATACAAGGCTCGGAGCCTTCTCTCATCAAACAACATTAGCTCGACAAACCTCCCACTCAACCATTCGGATTCTTCGAGACCACTTTCAACCATGATCCTCAGCGACGGTACCTCAAGCTCGATGGGAAGTACTGCCTCCATCCCATAGACTAAGGAGAAAGGAGTTGCACCAGTTGAAGTGCAGATAGATGTTTGGTACCCCCAAAGGGTGAGAGGCAGCTGCTCGTGCCAATCCCTTGCAGACTCGGCAGTTTTCTTGATAATCATCTCGACATTCTTGTTTGTAGCTTCAACCGCTCCATTTGTCTGTGGGCGATAGGTCGTCGAATGGTGGATCTCAATACCGAATTCCTCAAAAAGCTCCAGAACCCTTCCTTTGAAATGACTTCCGTTATCCGACATGAATGCCTGAGGAACCCCGTACCGATAGATGATGTTCTTTCGAATGAATTGGGCAACCTGAACCGTTGTCAGCGTCTTGTAGGATTCGGCTTCGACCCATTTGGTGAAGTAGTCTATTGCCACCAGTATAAACCTGTGGTCGTTTGAAGCAGACGGCCTGATCATCCCAATAACATCGATGCCCCAAACAGAGGAAGGCCACGGCAAGGTCATGCCATACAACTTAGACGGAGGGACATGTTGCAGGTTTGCGTGGATTTGACATTTGTAACAGCGCCGTACGTAGTCGATGCATTGCGATTCCATTGTGGACCAGTAATAACCCTGCCTGAGGATCTTCCTAGCAAGCATGACGCCGCTCATATGAGGCCCGCAGACTCCTTCGTGAATCTCCTCCATTATCCTTATTGCTTCGACACCGCTGACACAGAGCTTGTGCATTCCGCAGTAAGACCTTCGATATAACTTCCTTCCACAGATGATGTACTGAGAAGCTAACCTCTGTAAAGCAATCCGATCCTTCTTCCTGGCCTCGGCAGGAAATTCCTCGCGTTCCACAAAGTTCCAAATATCATGGTACCAGGGTAGGCCATCATCGACATCATCAATGGCGTTGACATACTCGTAAGCGGGTAAGTCCCTCTGTTCAATCACTATCAGCCGCAGTTTAACACCTATTGGAAGTTCGATCATTGAAGCCAAAGTCGCCAAAGCATCGGCGAACTGATTCTTCAAGCGTGAGACATGGGTGAAAGTCACCTTATTGAAACGAGGAATCAGTTCTTCCAAATCTTGGTGATAAGGCTTTAGCTTTTCCTCATGAACTTTCCAATCCCCATTGGCCTGGGAAACCACCAAGTTTGAATCTCCAATTACTTCGAGTTTCTCGACCCCTAAAGCCATGGCAGCTTCCATTCCGACGATGCAGGCCTCGTACTCAGCTTGATTATTGGTAACATCGAAATTCTGCTTGAAAACGAGCGAAATGTGAGCGCCGGCGAGCATGATCAGCAACACTCCAATCCCAAATCCCTTCTGGTTAGCAGCTCCATCAAAATAGAGCGTCCATACTTCCTCAACCACCGCTAACACCTCCTCATTGGGGAAAGTGAAATTCACATCTTCCGGGCCGTCGATCGAGTGATCGGCCAAAAATTCGGCCACAGCACGCCCCTTTACAGACTTTCTTGTGACTTGTTGGAGTTCGAACTCAGCTAGCAGAAGCAACCAACGTGCTAGCTTATGGGTGAGCACAGGCTTCTCGAACAGATACTTCATTGGATCCATCCGAGAAATCAGTTTCACCGAATAGGCTAGCATGTAGTGTCTAAGCTTTCGGGTAGCCGAAACCAGCGCCCAACACATCTTTTCCAGAGGGGTATAACGCTCATCGGATCCCACCATCTTTTTGCTCAGATAGTAAACGGCTTTCTCGACCCCATTGCTTCCTTCCTGCGCTAGCAGGCATCCCATGGCTGTTGGTGAGACGGACAGATAAAGAATCAAAGGTCGGCCCGGTGTAGGCGGCATCAGTACAGGCAGGTTCTGCAAATACCTCTGAATAGACTCGAAGGCAGCCTAGCATTTCTCTGTCCATTCGAACGGGACCCCCTTTTTGAGCAAACGGAATAACGGTTCGCAGGTTAGAGTTAGCTTGGAGATGAACTGGACCTTCCCTAGAAAACTTCGCACGCCTTTCTCGGACTTTGGCGGCTCCATTTTGAGGATTGCTTTGATTTTGGAAGGATCCACTTCGATTCCCCTTGCGGTGATCAGAAACCCTAACATCTTGCCTGACGTGACTCTAAATGTGCACTTTTGTGGATTTAGACGCACGTTGTACTTGCGAAGCCTTTCAAGAAACTGCCTGAGTGAGGATAGGTAGTCCTTTTCCTCCTTTGCCTTTACAATCATGTCGTCGACGTAGATCTCAACAGTTTTGTGGATAAAGTCATGAAACAAGGTCGTCTGGGCCCTTTGGAAAGTACATCCGGCATTCTTCAACCCAAACAGCATTTTCACATAGCAATAAGTACCCCATTCCATGACAAACTGTAGGGAGGTATTCCCAAGCACATACATTTAGTTGCCGAACACGTGATGTTTGGGAGCACGTGGTGAATATGACCGGACTTATCGCCGGGCAGTATGAAGAACAGCGATATGGACCAACGATATGGGAAGTCCTTGGTCCATGCAATCTGTTCGGCTAAATAAAGGCCAATGACATGACAACTCACTAGTGTAAACTATCTGTTCGGCAGATAAGAGACATTCTGATTACGTTTGGACCAAGTTACATGTGAAGTCCTTGGTCCTGGTAGTCTGTTCGGCAACGAGATCGCCGAACAAGGAAAGAACTCCAATCAATTGTTGGAGTATAGGGAACATTCTGGAAGAATCCAGAAACAATGGTATTCCGTTAAGGAATAAGATCCCAGAAATATAGGATCTGGGAAAGATACCCAATGAGAATGGGATGTCCGGCCAGTAAAGGAAAAAGAATCCTAAAAGGACCCTTTTCTATTAAACTGATAAAGGAAACGAGAATCCTTGATATCCTGGTTTTTCTATATGAATTGGGAATCCTATGGCAGTAGGGATGCTTGGGCGCCAAGCATACGAATGTCTATATAAACTGAGTAAACCTAGAGGTAAAGAGGTATGCAATACACTGTATTCTTATTGCTTTCCTACTGATAATTAGGGTTTGATTTCTAGTACGTGATACTAACAAAGGCATCGGAGGGCCTTTGCCACGAGAGGCAAAGGTGCATTCACCCCCTGTCTATTTTGCAGATTAGGGTTCAGACGACGAGTTAGGGTTCCGGTGAAGAGACACGAATAAGCCGTTGCAAAACAATTGATCCGAAGTACCAATTGTTTTCATCCCCCTACAATTGGCGCCGTCTGTGGGAAACGAACCAATTTTTCTGAAAAAATAAATATGATGGAAGAAGATCCAGTCACTCCATTCAGTCCGAAGGACCAGTTGGGTGGGGGAAGAGATAAATCCCCACCAGGAGCTCCGAGAAAGCCCACTGGTAGACATGACCGAGATAACTCCAAAGAAAAAGGAGATAAAACTGCTACGGGCTCCACGAGAAGGAGTAGGTCTCATCGAAGAGATGAATCAGTTACCCATTCGAGAAATATTCACAGTGATAACGATGTTCTCGATAAAAAGAGAAGGGAAATAGAGGAGTATGCTCGTTTGATTAAAAAACGAGAGTACGAGATACAAGAGTTGCAGCGGATACGAGACCATCAAGAAGATTCTGGACTTTCTCGAAGAAATTCCCAGAGAGACGGACGGGCTCTGGTGGTTCATAAGCAGACTCATTCACGCAGAAGAGGGAGCAGAAGTCCTGTTATAGGGACGTCACGAGGATTCTCCACGAAAAAGGGGAAGAAGAAGTAGAAGCCGAACACCCGAGAGAAGGGCTTCTTCACGAAAAAGGAGGAGCAGAGACCGAAGTTCTACCCCCGAGGAAGAGGAAACAAGAAAACATCATCGAGATAGGTATGAGAGACCTGATGCTGATTGGGTCAAGGCCTTGGCCCACAAGTCAAAGGAGCTAGAAGAGGGGACAGCGACTGCAAGAGAAGCAGCACGCAAGGCCTTGAGTAATATTGCAGCCTCCCTTTTTACAAAAAGGTTGCAAGAGGCTAGGTTGCCGAGCAGGGTGAAGCACGGTGCGTTCATACTTTACGAGACAAATACGGACCCCGTGGCTCACATACAGCATTATCAACAGGCTATGTTTATGCATGAAGGGGATGATTCCATCTTATGCAAGATGTTCCCCTCCAGTCTTGGCAAGGTGGCTTTATCCTGGTTTCATAAACTGGCCCCACGATCCATACGAGGATGGAGGCAGTTGGCCGAGGAATTCACTGCTCGGTTCTTGACAAGCAGAAAAGCCCCAAAGACCTTTGAAAGTCTTTCCACCATGAAACATGAGGAGAACGAGCAGATCAGAGATTACGCAAAGAAGTACTGGGAAACCTTCAACGAGATTGAAAGCTGCAGTGAAGAGTACGCAATTGCAACCTTTAAGACTGGTTTGCCTGTTTGGGGAGAGCTGCGCCGTTCGTTGAATAAACATCCGGTAGCCACCCTCGCTAAATTGATGGAACGGATAGAGCAACACGCCAGAATGGAGGATGACATACTCCATGAGGATGGCAGGACGGTTACCGAACAGTCGAAGGCACCTCCCAAAAAAGTGGATAAGCCAGAGCCTAAGACTTATAAAGAGAGAAGGGAGTACGGGCAGGCTAAGAAAGAGCCGTACAAGGATAAGTAAGCTCCTGACCCTAAATCCTTCTTTTCTATCACTACAGCTTGGAAGGAGCCAATTTACAGGATTCTTTATCGAATAAAGAATCAGCCATATTTTAAATGGCCACCAAGTCTAGGCGGAGACAAAGATGCGAAACGTGCCACGAATCAGCACTGCAGTTATCATAAAGATTGGGGCCATATGACCGAGGATTGTGAGATGTACAAGAGGCACCTTGATGATTTAGTCTCTCGGGGCTATCTCAAGGAATTTATCCAAGAGGATCCAAAGGAAAAAGGGAAAGCTATGGAGCTGGGTTACGAACAAAACCCTAAAGGTGTGATCCATATGATACATGGGTTGGCTACACCTTATACGAGGAATGAGGTGAGGCTGTTGCAAAGGCAAGTCAAACACGATCAGCATGTGATGCGTTTGGGAAATAAGAGAGGACGAGAGAATGATGTGTGCAACGAGAGCATAGCATTCACTGACGATGACTTGGGGGAGGTCCAAATACCACACAACGATGCATTGGTCGTAACCCTACGAGTTGGAGAATATGACATCGAGAGAATTCTAGTGGACTCGGGGAGTTGTACAGAGGTATTGTACTATGATGCATTCAAGAAGCTGGGGCTGGCCCAAATAGACTTAGAACAGTCTACAACACCTCTCATTGGGTTCGGTGCAGGAGCAGTCTGGCCCCTAGGAAAGGTAACGTTACCTGTTCGGGCTGGATCAGTGGTGTTGAGAACAGATTTCCTAGTGGTCGATGTCCCTTCTTCCTATAACGCAATTATAGGAAGGAAATGGTTGCACAAGATGAGAGCAGTTTCCTCGACTTATCACCAGATGGTGAAATTCCCAGGATCAAATGGGATTGAGGTACTTAAAGGCAACCAGAAGGTGGCACAACAGTGTTTGATTTCCATTATCAAAACTGCCCCAAAGGTCCACCATGTTCATACATTAGAAATACCTGATCAACCAACTATCGAGGATGTTGGAAGAAGTCCGGCTGAAAAAGTGGTTGAAGGATTGGAGAAGATTCAGATCAACGAGACTGATCCTGAAAGATATTTTTTAATCACTACCGACAGACGAAAAGGCTGAATCGATAAGATTTCTGAAAGAGTATATTGATGTTTTTGCATGGGTGCCAGAGGAAATGCCCAGGGTGGAAGCAGATGTGATCTGTCACCATTTAAACATTGACCCTCAGCACAAGCCGATCATTCACAAAAAATGAAGGGCAGCCGTGCAGCATATAGATGCAGTGATTGAGGAGGTCGATCGTTTACTGGAGGCCAAAACAATACGTGAAGTCTATTACCCAGAATGGTTATCCAACACCGATGTGGTGAAGAAAAAGAATGGGAAGTGGCGTGTCTGTGTGGACTTCACAGACCTAAACAAAGCGTGCCCTAAGGATAGTTTTCCTTTGCCCAGGATTGACCAATTGGTTGATGCAACCTCTGGATACGAGCGAATGAGTTTTCTCGATGCATATCGAGGATACCATCAGATTGCTATGTTTGAACCTGATCAAGAGAAGACTTTATTTATCACACCTCGAGGGTTGTATTGCTACAGTGTTATGCCGTTTGGGCTGAAGAATGCTGGGGCAACATACCAAAGACTTGCAACCATTATGTTCAAGAACCTCATTGGAAAAACTTTAGAAGTTTACATAGATGATATGGTGGTAAAGAGTCGAGAAAAAGGAGGGCATATTACTGACTTAAAAGAAGTGTTCGAAATCTTAAGGAAGTATAAACTAAAACTCAACGCCTCGAAGTGTGCGTTTGGAGTTGGTTCAGGAAAGTTCCTGGGCCATTTGGTAACCATGAGAGGGATAGAGGCAAACCCCGATCAGATTGATGCCCTACAGAGACTACAGAGTCCCAAAACTACCAAAGAAGTCCAGAGGCTGACTGGAATGGCAGCAACACTTAACAGATTCATCAGCAGGTCAAGTGATAAGTGCAGACCCTTTTTTCAGTTACTAAAAAAGAGAGAGGGATTCGAATGGGGAGCAGAATGTGAGCTAGCCTTCCAGGACCTGAAGAAGTACCTGGCAGAACCCCCACTTTTGTCAACTCCACAGTCGGGTGAGTCTTTAATTCTGTACTTAACTGTTTTCCGAGCATGCAGTAAGTGCAGTCCTGTTAAGGGATTTGGGGATCGAACAAATCCCTATTTATTATGTTAGCAAGACATTGTTGGATGCAGAGACGAGATATCTGCCTTTAGAAAAACTTGTCCAGGCACTTAGGACAGCCACAAGGAAATTGCCACACTACTTCCAAAGCCATAAGGTTGTGGTTTATACTGAGTTTCCATTAAAATCGTTGCTACGAAAGGCAGACTTTTCGGGAAGGATCTCGACATGGTCCGTGGAGTTAAGCCAGTACGATCTCGAATATCAGCCACGCACAACAATCAAAGGCCAAGTGTTGGCTTTTTGTGGCAGAATTTTCACCCACTGTGGCTCCCCTACCTCCTACGAGAAAGGAACAGGTGACTAAGACATCATCCATGAAGGATCAACCTTCAGCCGAACAGGATCCCACGGAGTGGAAGCTATTCGTTGATGGATCAGCATGTAATACTGGTTATGGAATTAGGGTAGTCCTGTTTCCTCCTCAAGGAGTTCTGATTGAACTATTTGTTCGGCTTGGATTCAGTGCAACGAATAACGTAGCTGAATATGAGGCACTCCTGGCTGGATTGAGGAGTGCAAAAACCCTTAAAGCAGAATGGGTTAGGGTGTATTGTGATTCCCAGCTTGTGGTGAATCAGCTGTCCGGCGAGTATGAAACTCGAAATGAAAAGATGTTGGCTTACGTGCAGGCAGCCAAGGACTTGCTTGATACCTTCGAGAGGGTATATATTGAGCAAATTAGTTCTGGACAGAATGCTCATGCAGATTCTTTAGCTTGGTTAGCTGCAGCTATACCAACCGAGTTCAAAAGAAAGGTGTCAGTCGAATATCTGAATAAGCCGAGCATTGGGAGGAGTGAAGACTTAGTCTTGGACGTGAACCAAGGACCAAGTTGGATGGACCCAATCATGGAGTTCTTACGAGACGAGATACTCCCTTCTAACAAAAAGGAGGCCCACAAGATAAGGGTCAAAATCTGCCAGGTTTTGGCTGTCTCCAGAGGATAAGTTATACAGGAAATCCTTTACAGGCCCATATTTACTATGTGTACATCCCGAGATGGTGCAAAAGTTTCTTCATGAAATCCACGAGGGAACATGTGGGAGCCGTGCTGGAGGGAGATCCATTGCCCACCGAGCAATTACTAAAGGCTACTGGTGGCCACACATGAAAAAAGATGCAAAGGTGTATGTGAAGATTTGTGAGAAGTGTCAAAAATTCTCACCAATGATTCGAACACCCGCCGAGGATCTGGTGCCTTTGACAAGTCCCTGGCCTTTTGCTCAATGGGGGATGGATATCGTGGGACCATTGCACAAAGCAACTGGGAATCGAAAATTCCTGCTTGTAGCAACTGACTATTTTACAAAGTGGATTGAGGCAGAACCACTGGCCAAAATCACTGAACCTATGATAGAAAGGTTCGTGTGGAAAAGCATCATCACTCGCTTTGGGGTCCCTTATTCATTGATCACAGACAATGGATCCCAATTTCAGAAGAAATTCAAGGCTTTTTGTGTCCCAGTATGGAATAAGAAATTATTATTCCACCGCAGCCTACCCTGAGAGTAATGGGCAAGCAGAGGCGTCTAATAAAACTATCCTTGATGGAATCAAGAAAAGACTGGACAAGGCTAAGGGAAAGTGGCCTGACGAGTTACCATTAGTGCTGTGGGCTCACCGAACAACACCTAGGAGGTCTACGGGAAAGACCCCCTATTCATTGGCCTATGGAACAGAGGCTGTCATACCTCTGGAAGTGGGTCTGCCGACCAACAGGACCGTTTTGGTTGAAAATGGAGGCAATGACAGGGCCCTTCAAATCGAGTTTGATCTCGCCGAGGAGAGGAGAGAAAAGGCCTTGGTACATCTTGTTTCTTACCAAGAACAGCTGATGAAAAGCTACAACAAGCATGTTCATCCTCGAGAATTTGGTGTTGGGGACCTCGTGCTACGAAAAGTGCTCGGCAACACCAAGGTGGCCAACGAAGGCAAGCTGGGGGCCAACTGGGAAGGCCCGTATAGAGGAACTGAGATTGTAGGCATAGGAGCCTATAGATTGGCAGATTTGGATGGTGATCCAATCCCAAGGCCTTGGAATATTCATAATCTACGAAAGTTCTTTGTTTAGAAGTATTAAAATCTATCTTAGATTTGCACTACGTGATTGTGTGGGAATTACGGGGTACGAATAATGCCCTCTTGAGTTTTGCAAATTATGAATCAAATCATTTTTTAGTATACATACTGTGTTCTTGGTATTTGTTTAAAAAATACGAACTACGAGATTAGTTTCCCTCATTCGTATTGGGGAGCAGGGTATATATTTACGAACATGAAACTTAAACTTGTATGCCTTGTTTAAGTACGTATGCCTTGTTTAAGTACGTGAAACTTAAACGTGTACATATGCCTTGTTTGAAGTACGTATGCCTTGTTTAAGTACGTGAAATTTAAACACAAGTATGATCCTTTAAGTACGTGAAACTTAAACGAATACATGTATGAAAACACTTGTATGAAATTTACAGTACGAGACACTTGTAAAAGTTTATTTGTGTGGCTTAAAGCATAACGAAATTATGTTAAGCCACACTAATTCAAGTACGTGAAACTTAAATTTGGTTGAGTACGTGAAACTTCACACATGTATGATTGTTTGTAAACAGTCTGTTGCAACAATTTTAAGTACGTAACGCTTAACATATTTTCAAGTACGAAACACTTAAAACAGTATGTGATACTTGACGGTTAAAATACAAATATGAAATAAACTTGTATACAGTAAGAGACACTGAGAACCAAATGATTTTAAGTACGAGAAACTTAGAATCAATACAAACAATTATGTTTGTAACGTTTGCTAAGAAGTACGAAACACTTATGCAAACAAATGATGATCAAAATACGAAATATTTAGATTGCATCCAAACAGATACTCCAAAACGAGGGGAGCCGAGCAAAAATCTAAAGTTATGCCACAGAGGGCCAAATACCTGTTTTAAAATAAAGTATTGATAGTTCTGGTGCCTCACAGGGCCAAAAGGAGCTTACAGTCACGCAGGACCAGCCAGATAGTTTAAATCGAAAAAGGAACACAAAGCCCTACCTATTTGCTATCTCAATCCAGGTTCTGAACTTTTGGAGGGATGTCAGCCTTAGCTAAAACAGCAGCAGCCGTATTTTCCTCTGGGAGGACAATCTCAGTGGTCACTTCCTGAACAGATGATTGCTCAACATCATTTTGAGATTCTACCTGTATTTCTTCATCAATGTCTGCAAAGTCATCGATTTGCTGGTCAACATCATCGGTTGGGGCTGCCACTTGGCGGCTTGGTAGCTCGTTCTCCACCCATAGGGGGGAATCCTCGGCAACCCCCACCTTCGTCAGACACGTCTCCCAGCAAGATGCCCAGATCTGGTCTTGAATGGCTGGCATTTGCTCCACATAGCTGGCCGTCGTAGCGTCGAAACCTTTTTGGTAGCCATCTTCGAAAGCAGCTTTTTTGGTTTGCTCTATCTCAACCAAAGCATGGTTGAGGCTGTCTTCAGCAGCTCCAAGCTTGTCTTTTGCCTCTACAAAGTCTGCTTTGGCTTTGTCTCTTTCCCTCTCTAGTCTAGTGATCGTACGGAGCAGCCTGGTGTTGTTGTTCAGCAACGTGATCCTCTCATTATCAGCATCTTCAAACTTCTGGCCCAGAGTGACCATCTTTTGAATGAACTGGCAAAACACCGAACAGTAAGTAATGGGTATATCCATACATGAAAAGTGGTATACGAAATATACATAATAACTTGTATGGAAAGCTCAAAATCACATTACCTTGATACCACTGACGAGTCCGGTGGAGACAAGCCGATCAGATGTGGCCTCGGACTCCTTTTGCATATCAACCGGAAGCAGTAAACCTTGTGCAAGGGCGAGTGTTGTCTCCGAAGAGCTGGCGCTATCCCCAATATGAACAGGCCGATCACCCCTAATGAGATTGGGGGCCCAGCTTTGAGGAAGCACCTGAATGTTTGGTGAAGAAGGCTGTTGGACCGAAGCAGTGGCGTCTCCAGTTTCTTCACTCCTGGGACGTTTGTCCCTATGAGCATCGACAGCCTCAAGGGAACTGTCGTGTTCCCGAGGAGAAGATGAGGATCGTGTTGATCCCCCCCTATTACGACGAGATTGTGGGGGGGGGGCGCCAGTTGATGCCACCCTATTGGTAGCACCACGCCCTCGTGTGGAGACGATTAAAAGAGTACTGAGATCAATTGGTTGACGAGTCATTGTACCTGATGTTGGGGGAGATTGAGAGTAGCCCGAGGAGGATGATTGACTGGTAATGCAAAGAGGAATGGGCTGTTGTTCGGGGACAACTGGCCTGCGTTCAGATCTTCTGAGTACCACCCGTGTTTGAGGAATGCCTTCAGGAATAGCAAACTCACCCGGCTGTCTAGCAAGGGTAACACCTGCTTGCAGTCTTGAATTACGTTTTCGGGGAGCAGTGGAGGTGGAAGCGGTACTGGTGCTGGGGTGAGCGAGCCGTCTGTCCATAACCCCTCTATACGAAGGATCATATCCCAGAAGCACTTCTGCGTTATGACCCCGACCAGCTGTAGAAGTACCAGGTTCGCCTTTATATTTGAGGATTTTGTTGATGTCCTCTGTTTGGACGTAGCTAGGCTCTCGTCTAGGACGTTTGTTGACGTTTTCAGCTGCAAGATCGGAGTTATAAAACCAAAATTAGAAACATAGAAAGCTACGAGAAAGCGGTAAACGAACAAAATTGCAAAGATCAAAAAATAAGGAGCATACGTGGGTATCCCCATATATGGGGGCAGTGGAGACCCACCACCTGACCATCCTCTCCTAGTGGCTCAAAGGCTCCAGTGACGTAAAGGAAATCGATCTCATGATCCCGAGCAGAGTCTGGCAGGTTTAGCACGAGACGCTTGTCGGCCCTTCTAACTTTGAAGTAATAAGTGTTATATTCAGGGTTTAGTACAATACTGTACCACCACTGAATATCCCAAATTCCTAACTGGGTCCCCAGAATCCTATTCAAAGCTATTACACCCATTATCAGCCTAAAGACGTTTGTTGATACTTGCATGGGGGTAAGACGATACCAGTTTAGGATCTGGCGGAGTAATGGGTGAAGGGGAAATCGGACTCCACCTTCGACGATGGCCACAATAGGGATACACATTCTATCCCATGAGCCACCGTCCCTATCTGCCCCTAGAGGGGCGAGTTCGAGTCCTACGTTATCAGGAATGCTATACTCAGACCTAATTGCCGCTATGGCAGTTGGGGTTTCACATAGTTTCCTAAATTTACTGGCTCTAGGAGGATTTTCATTGACATCCGCCATGGATATATTCGAAGAAAAAGTTAAAACCGGAAATGGGTGCAAATTGAAACCCTAGAAACGCCCCATGAATCTGAGAATGGAAACCTCAGATGGAAACCTAAGCAGAAGAAATGGAGTAAGAACGAGGATCTTACAAGGATATTGTGACGATTTCCTGAAAAGCAATCGAAATTTGTAGATGACGGCGATGGCGGATGGCGGGATGTTTTTACCTGGTTTCTAAAGAGAGAAGGAGCGAGTTTGAAGTTTTGGGTGAGAAACCCAAAATGAGCCCTTTTCTGGGGTTTAAGGGTGAGAAACGAAGATGAAACGTTTCCTCTTACGCCGTTACAGGATAAAGTAACGGAAAGCAGAGTTTGTTCCGACGCCGTTTCATAGAATGTCAGTTCGAAATTAATGATAGGCATACGATACATGCCACATGGAGTCATTACCCCGAAATGGTATAATGACAAAGGCGCCAAAAGGCATCAATGACATATTGAAATTATGACTGCACGGGATCAGAAGAGTCTGGTCTAAAAAAAATTCTATTTCTAAGCATCATATATTGCCCCCGAACAGTGGTAAATAGATGAAGCTGGGGAGCAATTGTAGGGAGGTATTCTCGAGCACATACATTTAGTTGCCGAACACGTGATGTTTGGGAGCACGTGGTGAATACGACCGAACTTATCGCCGGGCAGTATGAAGAACAGCAATATGGACCAACGATATGGGAAGTCCTTGGTCCATGCAATCTGTTCGGCTAAATAAAGGCCAATGACATGACAACTCACTGGTGTAAACTATCTGTTCGGCAGATAAGAGACATTCTGATTACGTTTGGACCAAGTTACATGTGAAGTCCTTGGTCCAGGTAGTCTGTTCGGCAACGAGATCGCCGAACAAGGAAAGATCTCCAATCAATTGTTGGAGCATGGGGAACATTCTGGAAGAATCCAGAAACAATGGTATTCCATTAAGGAATAAGATCCCAGGAATATAGGATATGGGAAAGATACCCAATGAGAATGGGATGTCCGGCCAGTAAAGGAAAAAGAATCCTAAAAGGACCCTTTTCTATTAAACTGATAAAAGAAACGAGAATCCTTGATATCCTGGTTTTTCTATATGAATTGGGAATCCTATGGCAGTAGGGATGCTTGGGCGCCAAGCATACGAATGTCTATATAAACTGAGTAAACCTAGAGGTAAAGAGGTAAAAAAATACACTGTATTCTTATTGCTTTCCTACTGATAATTAGGGTTTGATTTCTAGTACGTGATACTAACAAAGGCATCGGAGGGCCTTTGCCACGAGAGGCAAAGGTGCACTCACCCCCTGTCTATTTTGCAGATTAGGGTTCAGACGACGAGTTAGGGTTCCGGTGAAGAGGCACGAATAAGCCGTTGCAAAACAATTGATCCGAAGTACCAATTGTTTTCATCCCCCTACACAAACGTCGTTTTCTCTTGGTCTTCGGGCGCCGCAGAGATCTGGTTGTATCCGGAGAATCCATCGACAAAAGAGAGCAAAGCAGGCCCCACCGTGTTGTCCACAAGCACGTCAATGTGTGGCAAGGGAAAACTGTCTTTGGGGCTTGCCTTGTTTAAGTCCCTAAAGTCGACGCAGACTCGGATCCTTCCATCCTTCTTGGGGACATGCACGATGTTGGCCACCTATTTGGGGTATTCTGCAACCCTTATGAATCCTGCGTCAATCTGCTTGGTAACCTCCTATTTGATCTTCTGAACCCAATCCGGCCTCAGCCTGCGGAGTTTCTGTTTGACGGGGATAGCCCCGGGCTCCAACGGGATTCGATGCTGTACTATTTCAGGATCAATGCCGGGCATATCCTTGTGAGACCAAGCGAAAACCTCGGGGAATTCTTTGAGAAGCTCGATTGTTCCAGCGTGATTTTCCGGGGACAGATTCGCACCAATTTGCATCATGCGGGGGGTCATCCTCGTCTTTCAAATTTACAAAAATTACTTCTTTTAGAGGCTGAGCACGCCTTTCGTCTTCCTTTTCGATGAGGGAACGCAACTCAGCCGGGATGTCCCCGTCGAAGTCTGTTCTTTCATCCTCAGGGTCGACACAGTTTATATAGAAGCTAGCAAAGTAGTCAGAAGTAGGATCATGCATTTCATAAAGCCCAACAGGGTTGCCAAGTACAAACGACTCGAACTCAAAGTAGAAGCTACGACGTGGAGGGCCGAGAGGCACAAACTCCGACTCTGAGCTAGACTTAGACTCGACAGACTCTGTGTCAGATTCAGATACATCGTCAATGCATGTTAGATGCGGAGTGAAAATTCAGTTATTGATACTTCCCTGTGCCTTCACGATGAAAGAGGTAGGATCCTCGGGAGCATTTGATGAGTCAGGCCCAAGCATCAGCACTTTAGCTTCCTCGCCCTTGCCAACCAAACTTACTTGGGAGGACAGCATCTCCAGACCCCCTTGATCGAAAGCCTTCAGCCAGTCAAACTTCTCTTTGGTCCGACCCAACTGCTTCTCGAATTCCCTTTGAGCAAGCTTCTCTTCAACTGTTTCCTCTTCACCGTCGGACCAGGTGTCTGCAGCAAAGATTTCGAACCCCGACAGCCAGGTGGAAGTCTCTGGATCCCAGAACGGCTCTACTTGTCCCGAATAAGCAAAGTCTCCTCCTTCTCGGACGAAATAGCTATCGGGGTTGCCAAAAAGGGTCCGAGGTTTTCCCGTGTCTTTCCTCTTTTTGGCATCTTTGGTCGGCGGAGTGTAGCTGAGACCAAAGCGGCCTTCGGTGAAAGGAAAGACAGGGAATTCAGCAATCCCTTGTTGGTTGATCCCGAGTCTTAGGCCAGGCATGAGTGACATTTTTCTCATCATTTCGAGGACGGTTGAGCTTATGGTGAAATCATCATCCATGGCAATGGCGAGGACTGAGCCAGATGTATTGAAAGAGAAACCTCCAAAGTCTAAGTCTTCTTCCTCGTGCATGATTCCCAACACAGGCGTTCCATCATCTGTGAGCGGGCGGATCCCGGAGTCCCCGTAGATTGTCAAAGTTCCGGTAGGGAGCCCCAGTATGACCTTCTGATGCAGAGTACACGGTACCGCCATAATGTCGGCCCTATGAAGCCATGGCCTGCCCAGCAGCAGGTTGAAAGTAGCAGGGACATCGACTACGTGGAATTCTACATCCATTTCAAAGCCCTCAGCATCTAGTTTCAGAATTAGAGTTCTTTCCACCACGCGGCGGGTGCTATCGTACGCCTTGACGGCCAGATTAGAAGGTGTTAAATCACTTTTTGAGAGCCCCAAGCTATAGGCAACCCTCATCGGGCAAACATTGATGGCAGAGCCATTATCGATTAGTACGGTTGGCACCCAATGTCCCCGGCACTTGATAGTGATGTGCAACGGACGGTTGTGAGCGGTTCCCTCGATGGGCAGATCCTTCTCGGTGAACGTGACAGAGTGCTTAGAGAGGAGTGGCAGCACAAGAGCAATCATGGCTTCGGGGGTGATGTTAATCGGTACTGTGAGCCGGGCCAAAGCGGAGGATAGCTTTTCACGATGCTCCTTTGATGATGATATCAAACCCCAGATAGACACGGCGGCCGGAATCCGTTCGAGCTGCTTCAAAATGGCATCTCCTTCGGGAACCCCATTCGAAAAGACCGGATCATTCCTTTGAGCAGCGAGAGCGGTGGTTTTCTGAGCAAGCGGGTTGGATGAGCTCCCAGCCTGAAGATTGGATGGCTGAAACACTCGGCCACTCCTTGTGACATTGGCAACATCCCACCAAGAAGACGAATCAATAGAATCCCACAGATCGGCCGGTACCTCTTCCAGCTTGCGCTTTCCTTTGTCTGTTGACGCTACCGTTGCAGACGAGTCTGGCCCCAGAGCTGTGTCCCATTCCAAATCCTCCATCACTAATCCTTCCCAAAAGGTAGGATCCTGTGCAGCATCTTCCTCAAAGGGTGCCCCCGGGTTGGTGATAAACGGAATGTCCCAGAATCCTCCATCGACAAGGGCAGTGTTGACGGTCCACACTTCGTTTCCCATGTTCAGATCGACAATGTTATCCACATCCCAAATATCGGCAAGCGGCGGAGTTTTAACGGTTTGCTCTGCATCCCAAAGGTTGGCGGGGGGTGCATCCAGGACCATGATAGAGCAGTCATCTCCGGGAGCCGAAATAATAGGGCGAGGCTGTTCCACAGAGACAATGTCGAGAGTAGGGTCAAACTCATGGGCGCAGCGGCCGACCATGCTGTCAATCAAATTCACCAATGGCAGCATGGCGCCAAGCGGGTGGCGGATATTGGACACAAGTTCCCCTTCTTGAAAGTGGTCCCAGTACTCCTCACTGATGTCGTCCTGGTCCAAATCAGCCTTGAGACCCTGCCCTATTTGCCATCTATCGGGTTGTGGATCCCACACGTATTCCTCGACTTCTTCCTCGACTTGGTTAAGCTCGGGCTGGTAAAAGAGTGCGAACAAAGAGAGTCCATCCAGAGGGTCAGCCTGCGCCGCATTCCACTCTTCTTCCCACTGATCTAACCATATCTGATTGACTTGAGGGTGTGCGGGAAACCCCATGTTATACTGTTCGACCCAATCATTGCAAAGCTCCTCCTATTCTTTCGCTTTGTCCTCCATAGCCCAACCAGCTACCATCATGTTAATACTTGGCTCGGAAGGAAAGGGTACGACTGGCTTAGGGTCGCTGGTTGAGGTAATATGGTCGGTGGGGTTAAATATGGTGGAGCTGAGGGTTATCTGGTTTACTTGAGGGTTGGGGTCGTGCTTAGGCAAGGAATTGGAAATGACGTAAGGTTTGGTAGGTGGAGTTGGAAGGGTACCATTGTCCACCAAATCTTGTATCGCATGACGGAGGCGATAGCAAGAGTCAGTGTAATGGCCGGGCATTTGGTGGTATGCACAGAAAGCATTGGGGTTATGGCTAGGGGGTGAATTTTGAGGAAGTGGAGTTGGGGCTAAAGGCCTAAGGTGTCCGGTTTTGACTAACTTCTCCAACACCGAGGAAAGTGGTGCCTCGAAATTGGCAAAGTTACGGGGTTGGTTGCGGCTTCGGAGTCGCTGAGGGGTTTGCACTTGGTTGACGTCGGCTATGTGGTTGGAGCTTTGGGCAGAGGGATTGTTAGCAGCGTTGGCGTTAGCATAGCTGTTGCCGCCGAACAAAGCAGTGCTGTTTCCGGTGTATGCACGGGGCTTTGATTTTGAGGCTGAGGCAGAGGAGGAACTGTCACTTCTGGGCAAGACGCCGGTTTGGAGAGCTTCCTCGATGGCCAGATCGGAGTCATAGAAAGTCTCAAAGTTTGCCCCCTTAACCAAGACGAGGTTTTTGGCAAAGTCCAGCTGCAGGTTGCGGGAGATGATGCGGATTTGGTCCTTCTCGCTCGGGCGATCGGGCATGAGAGCGGCCTTGGCCCTCTATCTCTGGATAAAGTCTGCAAAAGACTCCTTCGCAGTTATCTTGGTGGACTCCAACTCCCGAGTGGTCATTTTGAGCTGGGCATTGTAGCTGTACTGAGCATTGAAAGCCGTGCCGATGTCCTCCCATGTCCGTTTCTTGGAAATATCGAGTGATAGGAACCATTGGAAGGCAGGACCGGCGAGGGTTTGCGGAAACAACTGAGCCATGGTATCCTCCCCAACACCATGTAGTTTCATCGCACCATGATAGGCTAACAAGTGAGTTTTCGAATCTCTAGTACCGTCGAACTTTGCAAAGTCGGGCATTTTGAACCGATCGGGAAGCCTGGCATTCGGGAATGGGCAGAGGCGGTCCATGTCTAGTACTCCCGACCCTTTTCTTTCGGATTTAGCAGCTGCCTCTTCCAACTTGGCCATTTTGGCGACCAAAGCTGCCATTTCTGGGCTTGGAGCAGGATTCTCCATTAGTGGTTCCTCTTCGGCAACGGCTCCTTGTTCTTGCCTTTCGCCGCCTTCTCCTCCTGCTACAAGGGGAAGTCGCTCCTCGATTAGGGTTCAAAGATTGGCCATGGAGGCATTGGCCTGGTCGGCCCTTTGCTGCATGATGGCTAGGTTATGCTATAGATCGGCCAACACGGTAGCGAGATTCGGAGGTGGGACATCGGCCATGGCTAGAACTTTTGTTTTAACAAGCCTTGGAGACGCTGGCGGAGACGGAGAGGACTCATGTGGAGTTGTCGGTGGCGAATCCTCTCGTGACACAGTGCAGGCCAGAGCTTCCGTTGTGACAGACCGAAAGGCAAATCCCAAATCAAACCTTCAAACGAACTCAATGGACGGCCCCAAGTAGGTTTGGCTCTTGATTTCGGAACTCTGCTTTGATACCGGCATGACTAGACAGCAAAGTACAAGAGCTCAATGATAGCCTGCAATCATTTTATTTGAAAGAATCGACAAGAATGGAAAATGAGCATGCCAACGTCGTCGGTGTCCTCCTAGACTCTAGAGCTAAAAGGGAGTCTGCCTTACGACACTCGGACGGCTGCCATAGAATCCTCGAATTTTCTTTTCGACGGTGTATCTTTGATTGAATCGAATGTCGCTAAGGGATGTCAAAATAGCCTAAGCCTTTGGTTTTTCCACTTCTCAAAGTTTCAAAGATTGATTTCGGAACAACTCGGTGCAGATGGCGTGATCGATACCGTAACCGAAGTGGCGTAAGCAGCACTGTGCCGGAGCCTGAGCGGTGTAAGTGATTAGCACTTTTAACCTGAGTGGTGTAAGTATCACGACATTCTCTCCGTTGTTCCTAGTTGTTTAGTTTGAAACCTCGACCGGGCGTTTGGACAAAGACCTAGAGAAGTATTGATTTCCCGAAGCCCCATTGATTAAGGACTTCGAAAATTTTTTGCAACGTGCAACATTGAGGTGCACGACTCGTCATCGGTCCAAGGCAACGTCGAATGGGCGCAAGACAGACTCGACGAAAAACATCCTAAAAGCTGCCCTAGCATGCTCCTACGCAAAACGGTCATGAATGTATGTACAGGCATGCGATATGGAAAGCGGTAACACATAGACAGGATATAGGGGTTAGATGCAAATAATCCTCCCCTGCGGGTTCCTGTCTTAGGTTGAAAGGTTCTAAAGTTTTGTAAGCGCTGTAGAGGCCGGTTTTGGCTTAAAAGGTTCCTCTGACTAGAGCCGCGATATACCTCCCATTGCGACGTGTAGAGCAAAGCAATGGTCGAGCGGTAGTACGACTCATCATCGTCCAAGGTTGTTGGGCGTTCGAGGACCCCGGGCTCCAATAAATTGTGTCGGTTACCTAAAACACCTCAACGGGGCTGACCAACCATCGATGCGAACGAAAAATGCCAAAGAATGATTCAACGAAAGAGAAACGCAATGTTTTGAAAGCAAACGCCTTTTGAAGCTTTGCTCACTTTTGTTAATTGATACTTGGAGAAAATCACATAAGCGAACAATAGTAAAAACCTCAGTTCGGATTGGTCGGATGCTGAGATCCTGTTATGTTACCATTCCGTTCTTCAGCAGCGCGAAGCGTACTGTTTTGACAAGCTTTTGAAATTTGTTCAATTATGTATTAATCGCCAAATATCAATCAACGCAATGAGTCCCCAGCAGAGTCGCCACTATGGGCATGCGCCCCAAAAAAAAATGCTCGATTTTCGCGTTCTTTTAAAAGATTGGGTGCGACCGTTTTTCGAAAAAGCGCGGCGAAACGCCTCGATTCAGAGTCGCCACTCGGGTTTTAGCGGTGAAATACCCAAGGAACCAAACTCGAAAACGTTTGCCACGTTTGTTTGATTTTTGAAAAGGCATGGACCGGTCCGTCGTCACCTTCGATATCTGAGGTTCGGGAGCCAGGTTACAAGAGGGGAAGGGTTTTATGGCACCCCTCTCGCCCAATCCGGAGATCGGTCTCTACTCTGGCATTTTATTTTGTAAAACACTTGCATTTTTCTCTCATTGGATCATTTTTCTAACCAATTAGGGCAGGGGAACAGTTAATGGGATTAAAGCTGTAACAAGTTGTGATTCATGTGACAAAAAGCTTTATGGATGATTTGCTTGCAATAATGAATATAGATTGAGAACAAGCACTGAGCAACCCGAATAAACTGAAGTACGCTGCCCTGCAGAGACGTGAGCAGGTCCTACACCAGCATGCACTGCCGAGCCACTGCATACTGATTCGACCTGCGCACGCCACCACCTAACTAGCGTACTCCACTTCTTTGGGTCTCTCAGCCTTTGTTTGCAACCCTCTGGGCTCTGGAAAGGACCAGCCCACACCCAGGACAAACCACGCAATTTAATAGAACAGAATATACATGATTACAGGCAGATGAAATGGCTTTAAGCCACGAAAGAAAACAGAATACCCTAAAAACCGTGTGGGGACAGGAAATAGGCCAAGATTAAGCTAAGATGCAAGGGCCAGCCACTGGATCATGATATCAACTGCCGTACGCCATCCATTGAAGGCCGTACGCCAGTTTTATCTTTGTCCAATGCTTGGCTTTTGCATCATCTGGGCTTTGGAACATGACCAGAAGGATCCCAGAGGCCTTCTAAGCAGATAAGGAGTGAACATAAACAACAGCATCTAACAATTCTAAACATACAGAAAGCAGTAAACTGATTATTAGCATGCCAGGGTGATTGACAGAAATGATGATCCATGATCCCCACACCAGTAGTGCTCATACTGCTATAACTGGCGTATGGCATATGTGTACTGGCGTGTGCCATGTTTTATCTTATACGATTGTCGTATTTTACCAGTTTAAGGCCAGGACTAGTATTGTTTACTAGCCTGGGCCTTACTGGCCCCCCTCAGGAGCTGAAAATAGAAAGGGACGTAAAGGTGGTATACCTTTTTGTATTGAGGTTTGAAAGGTGGTGTTGAGCTTTGAAGGTTGAAAATGGAGGGTGTATGGTGACTGGATATCAGTGGGTGTATGGAAGTGTGTTGCTTTTCTTTCTCTTTCAATGGAAGAAGAGAGATAGAGAGCAAGAAGAGAGGAGGGGAAGGCCTTTTTGCTTCTTAATGTGTCTAACCCCTTGCAAATGAATGCAAGGGGGGTATTTATAGAGGAGAGAGAGACTGAGATCAATTTGATCTAGGCCTTGTTTGGCTGGTTGGTTGAGGAAGGGAGCCTCCCATGCATTAAATGCATGGGACTTGGCTTGATGGGGGGTGTAGGAGAGAGGGGGAACGGGCCAGCCGAATGTAATCATCAGGGACATTGTGGCCAACATCAGGGTGGCACAAAAGTCTCATCCATGTGGCTGAATAAAGTTGATTTGACTGGCATACGCCACATATGGACCAGCGTGCGCCAGTAAAAGCTGGCTCAACGGTCGATGACCGACACGTGGCAGTTAACTAGCGTACGTCACCAAAGTACTAGCGTAAGCAGGTTGGGTTTTGCTGGGGCTGTTTGGCTCTGGTTTGAAGGGTTTGAAATGGGTTTGAACGGGGTTCAGAACGCTCAAAGCTCAAACACACCATCGTCCTCAGACTGTTCTCGACTGAATCATCATTGGGGAAATAAAAGATCGAAAAATAACGTTATCTGGATAGTCCAGAATGGGGTGTCTACATAAGGTAGCAACAGTGATCTGCGTGGCACCTCGTGTAGCCGCTGCGCTGCATGAAATCATCAAACTTCTTGTACTACTGTCTAGGAGTCTGTTCCAACCCATGCAGACTCTTCTTAAGTCTACATACCATCTCTTCCTTGCTCTTCTCAATGAAGCCAATAGGCTGCTTCATATAAATTTCTTCATCCAAGTCACCATGAAGAAACGCAGCTTTAACATCTAACTACTATAGGTAGAGGTTTTCTACAGCCACCAAACTCAATATCACTCTGATAGTGGTCAGCTTCACAACTCGGGAAAATATCTCTGTGAAATCAACCCCTTTTTCTGTTGAAAGCTCTTCACAACCAGTCTAGCCTTAAACCTCTTGCTGCTGTTGCTCTCCTGCTTGATGAGGTATACCCACTAGTTCTATAACGCCTTCTTCCCCATGGGAAGTTTCGCCAACTCCCAAGTCGCATTCGAGTGAAGAGAATCCATCTCCTCTTGCATAGCACGTTCCCACTTCACAACGTCACCAACTTGTAAAGCCTCGTCATAACAAGATGGTTCCCCACTATCTATCAAAAGCAAATAATCCAGCGACGAAAGATATTTTGGATTAGGTTTAGGTACCTTAGTTGATCTCCCTACCACGGCAACTGGTGAGCTAGACCCTATCTCTGGAACTGCCCCAGACTCTGTCCGCGAGATTGCCTCTGTTCGCGAGACTGCTTCATTTGTCTAGTCAAATCCCGACTCATCCCTACTACTTTCTAGAAGATCCTCCAAACTAAAGTACTCAGGTGACTCGCGATCCTCTCGTGCAACCACCTCCGCTGGACTGCGATCCTCAGTAGAACTCCCACTGTATTGTTTGCTATCCCTGTTCTTGAACAACACCAACTCATTGAATATGACATCCCGGCTTCTGATTATCTTCCGATTTTTCTCATCCCAGAGACGGTAACCAAACCCATCACCGCCGTACCCAATGAACGTGCACTTCAGTGACTTAGCATCTAGTTTGTCTTTGACTTTGTCACTGAGGTGGACATCAGCCACACAACCGAAAACTTTCAAATGTGAGAGATTTTCCTCTTTACCACTCCAAACCTCCTCCGGTATCCAAAAGTTCAAAGGAACTGATGGCCCATGGTTGATCAAGTATGCTGCTGTACTGATCGCATCTGCCCAAAACTGCTTGGGCAACCCCGCGTGTATACGAAAGCTCCGCGCACGCTCTGTTAGAGTCCTGTTCATCCGCTCTGCAATGCCATTCTGCTGCGGAGTTCCTGGAAGAGTCTTCTCTAAACGGATCCCGAATAGAGCACAGGCACTAATGTACACTCCCAGTTCATACTCTCCCCCATTGTCTGACCTCAGACACTTCACCTTCAAGTATGTCTCGTTCTCTACTCTGGCTTTCCACTTCATGAAAATTTTGGATACCTCTGACTTGTGTTTCATGAAGTAGACTCATACTTTCCTTGAGTGATCATCGATAAAAGTAACAAAGTACCTTGACCCGCCAAGAGAATCCACTGGCGCAGGACCCCATACGTTTGTATGAACAAGCTCTAGTTTGCTTAGCTTGGGAGGTCTGCCACTTCTCTGGAAACTAACTCGCCTCTGCTTGCCGAAGATACAATCTTCGCACATGTCGAAATTCACTGACTCAACTGCTAGCTTCCCTTGTGTCTGCAGAACCTTCATCCCCCTCTCGCTCATATGTCCCAACATGTTGTGCCACAAACTTGAACTCACTTGGCTCTCTGGAGGTGGACCTTCTGCGAGGCTACCCTTGCGCGGTACCACCGCCGCGAGACCCTCGTGGCCCTTGTGTGGGACCACTCTGGCGAGTCCCTCTGGGATGGCAAGTGAATGACTCCCATGCGCTACCACCAAGGTACCGCTGGAGACCTTCCATGCGTCGCCTGTGAATGTTGAGGTATATCCCATTGCTCCCAGTTGCCCAACTGAAACAAGATTCCTCTTCAACTGCGGGACGTGTCTGACATCCTTCAAACACCATTTAAACCCCTACATTTCAATCTTCACATCACTCATTTCCACTATACTACATGGCTTATCATCGCCCAAGTATACTTGCCTGAAGTCGCCTGCTACATAGTTCTCTAGAACCCCCTTGCTAACAGTCGTGTGGAATGAGGTGCCCGAGTCAACCACCCATGACTCCGCGATACTGTCCGTCGGAAGATTAAGTGCATCCTGCACGATGTGGGACTACTGCTCACCATTATTCTTTTTTGGAGCTTTGCAGACTGAAGACATGTGACCCGCCTGGCCACAGTTCCAACAATCACCTTTGATTCCGCGGATATATGTCTTGCCGCGTGACTTCGACCTGCTCTTGTTCTGGTTCTGACCACCCCTGGTTTGGCTTCTGCCCCTCTGCTCAAAACTTAGAGCTGAACCTAAACCACTAGAGCCCGACGCTCCTTCGAGCGATTTCCTTCTAACTTCCTCAATCAGAATCAAACTGACTATATCATTCAGTTTGAGTTTATCCTTCCCAGCAGAGTTACTCACCACGGTAACTGTACCCTGTGATAAGCGTGTAAATGTTCACATACGCGCCCCTTAATTTATCTTTGCTAAGTCTTTTTTAATATTGTTACTCGGAATTTAATGCTAAATTTTTGTTTTGTACGTAATTGGAGGGTTTGATACAAAACGCGCAAAGTTAGAATATTAAACGGTGTTTAAAGAAGCAAGTCCATACGGGTCAAGAGTTTATTAGCACTGGACTTAATTAGTCCACGACAAGGCTCCTGAATTGCAAAATTGAGTGGGGCCCAATGCATTTGACTAACTGGTGGGCTCATATAAAAGGTATTAGGCCTAAGCCTGTTTCAGCCCACGACGGTTTATTAGTCGGCTGGAAATAAAAGGAAAAAGAAAACGAGGGTTTTCAGGATGACATCAGCAACTTATAAAAGCTGCAAGGGCTGCTGCCGAAAAGTAGAATGGAGGAGGCGATCTAGGAATTGGTTCGGCAGTAACGTACGACAGACGGGGCTGCTATTCTTTGGTTCGAATATTGTTTAATTTTTTTCAAAGTTTTTTTCTTTTCATCAAGTTATTTAAAGTCTTGTTTAATTACTCGCACTCAAATAATTCGTTTTAATTTTTGTTCTTTATAAAAGTTATTTGTTAGTTCTTGTTTAACCTAGATCTTTTGTTTATTTTCTATCCCGTATTTAGAAGCATGTTTCAAATTAGGGTTTCTTTTCCTTATTGCTTAATAATGAGTGAGTAGTTTTTCTGAAATTTGGTCGCTGGGTAAAGGCGCGCCGCAACTCAATTGGGATTTGTCTCGCAGCTATTCGGTACGTCAATATAATTAAATAAATTTAGTTGGTGAAAACTACGTCCGTTGGACGAATCCGAGGCATTACCTGGGCTCATGTGAGCAGGAACAGGAGACCAAAACCTGTTTGCTGCTGTGTACAGGAGCGGCGACCATTAGGGTTCGCATCTTGTGGGGTATCTTTTTCAATCTAAAATTGAAGGTTTTTAAGAACACCGAATGGAGCAGATTAATCCGGACTGGTTACGAGTACTACGAACTCTACGACCATACCTCTTTTTAATTATCTGAAAAGTTCAGTTATTTCTTAGGTTTTAATTAATCTAAATCAAAACAACAAAGGGTGGCTACCTAAGAGCCTGTTTAATTAGTAACAACCCGAGTTTTTAGTCAGCACACATCACCGTCTTTGTGGATTCGACTCCGGACTTACCGGATATTGTGCTACGTCAGTCTCCACCCTACGCTTGGGGCAACCCATTATTTTAGGATTAGAAAATCGTCAAGCATTTTTGGCGCCGTTGCCGGGTATTGTGCTACAAAAATGCTTGACAATTTTCTAATCCTAAAATAATGAGTTGCCCCAAGCGTAGGGCGGAGACCGACGTAGCACAATATCCGGTAAGTTCGGAGTCGAATCCACAAAGACGGTGATGTGTGCTGACTTAAAACTCGGGTTGTTACTAATTTAACGGGCTCTTAGGTAGCCACCCTTTGTTGATTTGATTGAGATTAATTAATACTAACAGATAACTTGCTCAAATGATTAAAAAGAGAGCATGGTCGTAGGGAATCCGGCGCTCGCTACCCATTCAGAATCCGCTCGTTTTTCAAAGTTCTAAAAAAAGGTTAAATTTAGGAAGAATTGGAAACTCCGAAGGATGCGAGTCCTAAGGTTGCCGGTCCCATACACAGCAGCAAACAGGTTTTGGTCTCCTGTTCCTGCTCACATGAGCCTAGGCAATGCCTCGGATTCGTCCAACGGATGTAGTTTTTACCAACTAAATTTATTTAATTAAATTAATGTACGGAATAGCTGCGAGACAAATCCCAATTGAGTTGCGGCGCGCCTTTACCCAGCGACCAAACCTCAGAAAAACTACTCACTCATTATTAAGTAATAAGAAAAAGAAACCCTAATTTGAAACATGTTTTTAAATACGGGATAGAAAATAAACAAAAGATCTAGGTTAAACAAGAACTAACAAATAACTTTTATAAAGAACGGAAATTAAAACGAATTATTGGAGTGCGAGTAATTAGACAAGACTTTAAATAACTTGATGAAAAGAAAAAAACTTTGACAGAAATTAAACAATATTCGAACCAAAGAATGGCAGCCCCGTCCGCCGTACGTTACTGCCGAACCAATTCCTAGATCGCCTTCTCCATTCTACTTTTTGGCAGCAACCCTTGCAGCTTTTATAAGTTGCTGATGTCGTCCTGAAAACCCTTGTTTTCTTTTTCCTTTTATTTCCAGCCGACTAATAAACCCTCGTGGGCTGAAACAGGCTTAGGCCTAATACCTTTTATATGATCCCACCAGTTAGTCAAATGCATTGGCCCCCACTCAATTTTGCAATTCAGTAGCCTTGTCGTGGACTAATTAAGTCCAGTGCTAATAAACTCTTGACCCGTATGGACTTGCTTCTTTAAACACCGTTTAATATTCTAACTTTGTGCGTTTTGTATCAAACCCTCCAATTACCTACAAAACAAAAATTTAGCATTACATTCCGAGTAACAATATTAAAAAGACTTAGCAAAGATAAATTAAGGGGCACGTATGTGAACATTTACACGCTTATCACACCCCCCAACTTACACTTTGCTAGTCCCGAACAAAGAAAACAAACAAGATAAATTTTAATTACGCCACTTTCGTAGGACTCACGATTGCACTTAGCTCGTGCAACAAGCCTTTTAAACCCCTAAGCGATCCCCAGAGGACGAGTGAAGTCTCGTGAAGATTTTCAGCAGTGATTACCCATAAAACACCGCGGATCCCTTTACTTGTAACCCAAAAACTTGCAATGCGACTCATTGATATGCCAATGCCAAGAATATAGCATACGCAACAGTAGTTCTAGATGCTATCAAAACATAGAAATTAATTATGGCATCCAAACTTAGCGTGAGTGAGTAAAGACCTTGACCACAAGTGAACCACAACCAAGTACTCTCTCCGGACCGAGTCTCGACTTCAATTCTCACCATGTTATGCACTCAACAAAAGAAAACGCTTGAAACATGGTTTATTTAATAAACTCTCAATGTGTGCGGGCGGAAGTTATGCAATAAAGAATCAAAGTACTCCGCACACTTTAGACACGAGGAGAAAGCTTTTTAAGGTAGACCAATGATCTCATAAAAGGAATGTCAAGCATTAAAGACTATCTATCTAGCGATCCACAACACATTACCCCTAAGATCAAATAGGACTTTTATTCGGTTATGTCGTTGGGTAAGGAAAAGTGCTTCAAAGGTTAGGATACATCATAAGCAAGTGTCCGAGAATAGTCTAAAATAGCATAGGGCAAGTGTACCAATGTACACCCTCTTATCATTCTTTTCAACTCCACCATATCTCTCAAATTTTTCACCCTTCACACAATTCCCCAATGAAATTCACACGTTGCTTTCTTCAAACAAATGCATGGGTATCTTCCCCTTTTTCATTCAAATTCCTTTCTTTCTTTATTTTTTTCTACTATTTTTTTTCTTTAACAATAGGGAAGAACACACCACAATTCAAGCACATCTTTCTCAACTACACTTTCTCCATTCAAAAATTAATCTCCACATGATTAATTTGTCATTCTCAAGACACAATATAGTTGGTGAAGCTTAACGAAAAAAAGGCACATGCAAAAGGCTCAATGCAACTTGCAAGAGATAAGTGTTTATGAAAAAGAAACGAACCGGCTCAAAGCACAAAAATGGCTTACTATCATCTCTTAAGGGCAATACAACTATGTAACTTTCCATTTCCAAAGGAAGAAATAATAGGCATGCAATAAGTCCCAATACTTGACGACAAATTAAAGATAATGAGATCGACAACGATTAAGCTTCTTTCTCTTTCTCTTTCTCTTTTTTTTTTTACGACAAACGAAGAGTTTATGTGACACCACTCCAAAGAAAGATAAGGCACTAAAACTCACATGGGTATAAGTCTCCACTAATCTAGCCATTGAAAGCACTCAAGTCACAACTCACAAGCAATCAAGGTCCAAAAAACGTGCAGTGCAAAGATGCTAAGAGTGTATTCCAAGACAAATTTCTACCACCAAGTTATCAAAAAGAACTACCTTGCAACATCAGATTCAAGTAATGCCCAACAATTCTTAACATTAGCAACCTAAAAATAAATATCGCAATCTCCAAGTCTCAAGTAGAAAGGATCCAACAAGTATTTTTTAATTTTCAAAATTTTTTTTAACAAAATAACGAAAAAAGTGATCTCTCCCCCCCCTAACTTGAACTATTCAATATCCCATTGAAAGCATAAAAAATAAAGATAGGACATAAACATAAAAGAGAGGAGAGATATCGATCACCTCGAAAAGGAGGGGCTAAGCAGAGTAAACTAAAGAGAGAGGGAGACCGCCCAACTTGGATCGAACAACCTGCAAAATGTTAGCCTCCAAGACAACAAGAAAAACAACTAAAAGCAATAAATAAAGCAAGAAATAAAAGGAAAACAAAAATAACCATCTACTTTCTTCACGCGAAAGATACTGGTATTACTTTTCTCCCCATTTATCAAGCGAGAAACGGATGGCTATACCAGACAAAAAAAAAAATCATATACGAACAGCCAAATGCAGGTACCGAACATTTATTATGCTAACGAGAGTTAAGACAATGAACATAGCACTCCATTCTACACCTTTTATCAAAAATTGAATTCGACCATACCACAAGATAAGATACTTCGAATAGCGCATTTGCCGAATTCGATTTAGACACTTAAGTTCAACCAAGTGCTTAGCCCAAACTAGATCAATTTTCAAAGCATTGACAAAGTCCACAAGATATGAATGACAAACTAAATTAAATTCATCAACACAAAGAAAATCAATCTGCTCCACATTTAAAACCCCTTGCGAAAATGGAGACTCAGAAGGAGGAGTGACACCATCTAGAGCCGAGAGTATTTGATTATTTAGGGCAATTATTGGGAATGACTCCTCAAAAACTATTGCCAATGACTCCTCAAAAGCTATTGGCAATGACTCCTCAAAAGGCATATAGCCTTCACTAATGACAAGCGGCTCAATTTTCTCTTTTTCCCTTCCATCATAATTCGTATCCTCAAAAAGCGGCTCTGTTTCTTTTTTTTCCCTTGCATCAGAATTAATATCCTCAGGAAGCGGCTCTATTTCCTCTTTTTCTCTAGCATCAAAATTGGTATCCTCAGAACTTTCAGTCAAGTCACAAAATTGGAGCTTTTGGGTTAATTCATCTAAGAAATTCCAAGCATCTTTAGGATTTTTATCCCAAAATTCATCAGTAGACCTAAAATCCACCTCGCATATCTTAGGATTTAAAGCATGGCAAAAGGTAGCCAGAAGACTGCCAATCTCACAATTAAAACTCGACCAAGAGAATACGATAAATTTAAATCGCTCCCAACACTGTGACAGACTCATCATCTTGTTGAGAGAAATCTGATAGTTCTTGTAAAAGCATATGAGTCTCATATGAGGGATTGAAAGTTTTGAAAAACTGTATTACAATCTTATTCCATGTCAATCTGGGACTCAAACAATTAAACCAATCTAGAGCACTATCACGCAAAGATGCTGAAAATACATGTAACAGAGCCACTTCATTGTTAGCAAAAACTTCCTCAAGTTTATGAATATGCGAAAAATGATTTTCTGATGCAAAACCATAAAACATAGGAAGTGACACTGAACAATTAAATTGTTTTGCATAACCTCCATACCTCCTTGCAAAATGGGTCATTTTTTTTTTCCTTTTCAATGATAAAAAAAAAAGAACTAAAAAGAAAACAAATAAAAAATAACTACCCGAATTCTTAACACACGTTACCGTCCCCGGCAACGGCGCCAAAAATGTTTGACCGATTCCTAGACCTAAATTAATGGGTTGCCCCAAGCGTAGGGCTGAGACTGACGTAGCACAATACCCGGTAAGATCGGAGTCGAATCCACTAAGGACGGTGAAGTGTGTGCTGTGAAAAAAACTTGGGTTGTTATAATTAAAACTGGCTCTTAGGTAGCCACCCCTTGACGGTTGTTTGAGATTAACTAAAACCTAAAAATTGATTGGTATTTTTTCAAATAATAAAAAGAAAGGTATGGTCGTATGGTTCATAGCACTCGCAACCGATCTGGACTCATCTGCTCCATTCGGTGTTCTTTAAAACGTTCAACTTTGGATTGAAAAAGATACCCTGCAAGATGCGAAACCTTAGGGTCGCCGTTCACCCATGCGCAACGAAAAATGAGTTTTGGACCCCCATTCTCCCGTTCACATGGGCTCCGACAATACCCGGGTTCGTCTGCAGGAAGTATTTTACCAATCTAAAATTGTTTTTCATTGTTTGAAAATATGAGCAGTGCCCGAACTGGCCACGGTGTGCTAATCATCCCGCGACCCTACCTAAACAACTACTCACTAATCATTGCACATGAAATAAAAGAAACCCTAACTTGAAACATGCTTCTATTATGCGAAATGAAAAATAAATAGAAAAATATAAACTAATCAAATACCAACGAACAACTTTAATTAAGAGCAGAAATTAAAATTAGTTATCAAAATACGGGTAATTGAACAAAACATCAAAAACTTGAAAGGAAAAGAAAACTGTGAATGAAAGAACGGAAATCCGAAACTGCCAAGTAAAAACCGAAACAATCCTGCAGTCGGCAGCCCCGTTCTCCATTGCCTCCTCCTGCTATTTCGTCCGTGGCATGCGTCCGTCCTTGTTTCTTTTTTTCCACGGCAGGTTTCTCTGTAGCAGCTAGGGTAAATAGTTTATATAGGGATTGAGCCATTAATCACACAAAAGCCCTTGAATTTCAGGAAATAATAAATGAACTACTCAATTTTGGATCATTTCGCATTTTAATCCTAAACTTCTTTAAAATCTTCTTTTTATCCAAAGTCTCAGACAACGGGCTCGAACAACCTATAAACAACAAAAGAACAAAATAAAAATCAATTAATCAAAATAAATGACTAACAAATATAGTTTGGAGGGCTAAAATATGTATATTTTGGCACTTATCACCCTGCCAGCTCTATGGCAGCTAAGACAGAATCAACAAGGCTTGAACCTCGTCATCGAACTCAGTACCAGCAGAGACCAATTGGTCCACTATTGTATTGAAATTAGTGAGATGCTTTATAAACGAACCTCCTCAGGCATCTCGAAGTTGAACAACTTCTTCATCAAGTGCACCTTGTTTGCCGCGGACGGCTGTTCATACATCTCCACGATCGCGTCCATCAGGTCGGACGCGGTTTTTTCTTTCAATATGTTGTGCGCGACTGACTTCGAGAGTGATAACCGGATCAGACCCATTGCCTTCTGATCAAGAACATCCCATTATTCGTTACACTATCCTGTTTTCTTCTCTTTTTCTTTACCCAGCAACGGCCGGTAAAGATCCATCTGCATCTTCCAGAAAGCAAAGTCCGATTCATCGAACTTCTGGATCTTCAATTTTCCTTCTGCTAAATCCATAGCTTCCTTAGAAATCTGGACTGCCCAAAAGTTTCAATCAAAAAACTGTTGAACACCCTTATCGCAACCGCGGCTCTGATACCAGTTGTTAGGAAATCGGAGCTGTGGGCTCCCTGACCGGTGGTGCGCCCTCGAGAGTCGCCACTCGGATTTTTGAGATGGATGATCCGAGAAACCGAGAGTTTGTTTGAAAGGAAAGGCTTTTGGTCTAGCGAAAATATTTAGATTTTGGGTTCTGAAGCCACGTTACGAATGAGGAAGGTTTTGTTAAAAAAGCACCTCATTCACCCGGTAAAATCAGTCTCTACTAAACATTCAAAAAGGGGAAAGATTTCGACCATCTTTTGGAAAATAGAATTCTTTAATAAACAAATAAAGGGAGAGGGGACATGGGAAGATATATTCATATTGGCGTGCTTGTGGTGCGAACTGTACAGTATGAAATGGATGAGTAATGTACAGAAAGTGAAATAACAGCATAACAACAATCTGTCAATATCATGTGAAATGCCGCGCGACGGATTGGTTACATCGCACGGTGTGACTAAAACACCGGGCGGTATACCTGCACATTCCAGGATCAGTTTGCTTTTACATGGCAAAACAAATCATAGGCCTGCAAAATAGTTTTTTATATTTTTCGAATCTTTGAAAAATGATTTATGAGAGACCCTTTTGTTTATCTCATCATGTAAAGCAATGCTAAAAGCTTTTTGAAATGTTAAAAGATTTAATAAAGTAAAAAAGAAAAACTTTTAACATGAAACTTGACTCTGGAATGTACTCGCACAGAAAAATAATAAACAGACTAAACAGAATAACATAAGAAGGAATATGTACAATAAATAAAATAATACACGGTGTAATACACTACGCCGTGCGGAGTTGTAAAACACCGCACGATGTAGCGTATCCGGTACAGAAACTATTTTTTGGTGCTTTTTGAATATAAAGCTCGTTTGAGACCTAAACCCGGTATAGAAAGACCGAGAAGGGTTTCGATCGGCTCCCCTCAAAGCTAAACGTGGTTTAGCCTAAGGAATTTGTTTATACCTTTTGATCGAAGCTTGGATGTGCTTGAAGATGGAGGAATGAATGTTGATTTGGATTGAAAATACCTTTTGAGTTTAAATGGGGATTGAAGGATGTGAAGTTGTTTGGAGGCTTTGAGGTAGATGTCCTCTTAAGTCAGTAGTTTACTGGACTTAAGATGAGAAGAAGAATTGGGATATTTTTTTAGAGGGAGAGAGAGAGTAAGAGTCTAGAAAATGGCAGAGTAACTTTATTTCGAGTTGAAGGGGTTTAGAGAATGAGTAATAAAGGAGCAACAATCCAAGCCTTGAAGGTATATTTTTCCTTATTTCATCATCGAGGAACTTAAAAATTATTCGGAAGCCCAAATTGGAGTGTCTACAGGAGCCTCGCACTCGACTCAGAACGAACAAAAACACTTCAAGATCTTGGGATACTATAGTCACAGAAAATAAACCAGAGAAAAGGAAGAGAAAGAATAGAAAAACAGAACACACAGATATACGATGTTCGGCAACTTACCTACGTCCCTGAGAGCCACGCCAGTCCACTATGAACGAAAGAAAACGAAAGATTACAAGTCTTTTCCATCCTCTCTGAGAAAAGTTTCTCTTGCACTTTCTCTCACTAGAAACCCTCTCTAGAAATTCTCTCTCTCTCTCTCTCTCTCTCTCTCTCTCTCTCTCTCTCTCTCTCTCTCTCTCTCTCTCTCTCTCTCTCTCTCTCTCTCTCTCTCTCTGTGCTCTCCAAAAAATAATTAATACATCAACTAATATTTATAGGCAAACCCTAAGTGATAGCTGGACCCTCCAACCAACTTCGGCCGTGGCCCACGGCCCATCTCAGCCGCGAGCTTGCCTGCCGTGAGCCTGACTGTGAGCCTACCCGTCGCGGAACTCTTCGCGCTGGTCACGGACCACCTACCGCGGAACCCTCTGCGCGGGTCGCGGATCTCTGTTTCTGAAAATTGTCTACATCCTTAATAAATATTTAGGTGGATTTTTGGTGAAGGACAAGGTGAATTTTGGGTGATACACCGACTGGTGTATGAGGCCAAGGGAAGACAAGATAAGTAATTTTTTAAAGAGAGAGGATAGCACAAGAGAGACTAAAAGGAAGGGACAGTTTTACTCTGTTTTTTTCATGTTTTTTCTCTTCACCTACATATCAGGCGCACAAGTGTGCCTTATATATAAGGCTTACACATTACAGAATAATAAAAGCCATACATGGGAGCCATGCTCCTTAGTTATTACACACATGGTGCACCATACTGCACATTATTTCCTTTAGACAGATCTCTGCCATTCAGTGGCACTTTATTCAAGACACAATTACAAATTACTTATTCTAATAGATAAATACAGTATTAATCAGTATAACAGCGGGCCATGATGAATTTCTGGAAGTTTCGTCGCAAACCACCCTTTCGAGCAGTTATGCGGCGTCGGGGCCGAAAATCTTGATGTACGTGTCCCAGCATATGGATGCTCGTATACAAAAATTCTGTCTCTGCATAATAAAAGTTCTGCGCTTGTCAAAAACACGTCGTACTAAAATTTTGCTAAACACAAACACCCCATACTGTGATGAAATTTGTAAAGGATAGAGAGTATGGAACCGTTTACCTCACAATTCACTAACATCTTATGCTTTTGAAATACATTATTTTTGCAAATGCTTGGAAATTGTAAAAGAACCAAAAAAAGAATTTCAACTATCTCATTTAATAAATTGCGACCTCTCTTCATTTTTTACCTTTAATTGTACTACACCTTATTTATTACTTTACTGACCAATTTTCCATATATGATCAATTCCAAAAAAATCGGCAAAATTTCATGAAGCATATTTCAGAACATGCTGGATATTCAAATCGACATGTTTCTGATGCTCAAATCCACCATGTTTATCATGATTAATTTCTGCAAATTCTCCATGAAAATTTAAGCTCAATTACAACAACCAATTCATGAGTAATTTCTACAAGTATACCATATACTATCATGAGATATTTTTGCAATTTTGACCATGCATGTATTTAAATCGTGAGCGGTGGCGGCAGGTTGGTTTCAGATTTCAAAAAACAAAAATTTTGTGATGAATCTGTTCCTTGAAGTGAAAACAAAAAATTGTTACCAGTTTGTGCCTACATTTATCAAAATAAATGGAAGGAAGCAATGGGCCTACGTAAACACTCAATCCCATTCGAAATGAATAAGAATAAACGGCCTTTGACGATTCTCCTGTTACAATTCTTTCTAGCTACCGCCATTATCATCTTCATTAGATCGTCCTCAGTTTCTTGCACCATTCCGATTGAAAGCAAAATTCACGTTGTTGCAGACCAAATCGTAAGCTTTGCTGGTTTGTTCGCTGCGCCGCTCAAGATCTCATAGGGTCCCATGCTTCTAGGTCTCTATTGATGGCGGGAGAGAAGAGAGAGAGTGGGGGAGGATACGGCTGGCGTGGACCCCCGGCGTTGGGGCGGCAAGGGTGTTCGAAGGGAGGAGAGGTGTTGGAAAAATAAACTTGTTTTAATAAATAAATAGGGAGTTATATTTCCCTTGTGTCGTTTCATGTCTTGATAGTGGAAGTTATATGAGAGTTACAAGAGTAATGGAGTTAGGATTGTGAAACGTTCATATTAAGAGTGTAGAGGGTTACATGTTGTGTTTAGTATAAATTTGCATGTAATCTTTGTTTTCAAGTATGAATGAATAAAAGTTTTCCAATTGTTCTCTGAAATTATTATCTTCTTCATATTGTGAGTTGTGTGTGTGTTCTTGTCTCCAACAAAGTGGTATCAGAGCTAGGCTCTTAGAGTCAAAGAGAAATGGCTGCTGCTAATGGAATGATTCCATTTTAAATGCCACGGTTCACCAAAGACAATTATGAGAATTGGTATATCCGCATGAAAGCGATTCTTGGATCGCAAGAATTGTGGGAGCTTGTTGATACAGGCTTTACACAACCAGAAGATATAGCTGCTTTGACTCAAGTCCAAAGGGATTCCTTGGCGGTGACGAAGAAGAAGGATCAGAGAGCTCTTTCACTCATCCACCAATGTTTGGATGATGCTTTGTTGCAAAAGATTGCCGCAGTAACAACTTCCCGGGAAGCATGGGTGATCCTCCAAACTTCCCACGGTGGAGTTAAGAAGGTGAAGAAAGTTCGCTTCCAAACATTAAGAGGTGAATTTGAAGCTTTGAAGATGAAGAAGTCCGAATTGGTTTCGGATTATTTCACAAGAGTTTTGACTATTGTGAATAATTTGCGAAGGTATGGCGATGATTTGAAGGATAATCGCGTGGTAGAAAAAATCCTTTGTTCCTTAGACAAGAAGTTTGACTATGTTGTTGTAGCCATTGAAGAGTCTAAAGATTTAGACACGTTGGCAGTTGACACACTCATGGATCGTTGCAAGCCCATGAAAAACAACTTAACAAGAAGAAGCAATAGTTGTTAGAGCAAGTGCTACAAACAAAACTTTCCTTGAAGGAAAAAGAAGGAAGGCAAGAGCAAAGTCAAAGAGGTCGAGGTGGAGGACGTGGTGGACGTGGCCACAGAGGACGCGGTGGACGAGGCCGTGGTAGAGGGAGAAAGCAATTTCAGAAATTCGTCCAACAAGGATGAAAGAGGTCAAAATACATTTCATCCAAGAGGGCACGGAAGAGGAAATAGCTATAAATTTTCTGAAAGAAGGTATAATAAATCCTAAGTTCAATGTTACCATTGCAATCAATATGGTCACTATGCAGCCCAGTGTCAAAATGAAGTTTTTGAAGAGCAAGTGAACCTTGTTGAAGACAAATATGAAGAGGTGGAGCCGACTTTATTGTTGGCATACAAGAAAGAAGAAAAAGGAGACATGAACTTGTGGTATCTAGACAACAGCACAAGCAACCATGTGTGGGGGCAAAAAGATGTTCATGGAGTTTGATAAATCCATCATCGGAAAAGTCACTTTTGGAGATTCTTCTCAAATTCCGATTGGAGAGAAGGTAATATTTTGATTCGTTTGAAGGATGGAAGGCATTAAATAATTTCCAATGTTTTTTATGTGTCCAACATGAAAAGTAATATTTTGCGTTTGGGGCAACTCTTGGAGAAAAGCTATGATATTTCTATGTGAGATCATAGTCTTTCAATAAGAGATAAAGTTGGAACATTAATTGGTTGCAAAAGTACCCATGACAAGAAACCGGATGTTTTTGCTCAGTCTTCAAAATGATGAGGCTATGTGTTTGCAAAGTTGTGTCAAGGATCCTTCTTGATTGTGGCATCTTCGTTTTGGGCACTTGAATTTCGAAGGACTAACGGCGTTGTCTCAGAAAAAGATGGTAAATGGACTACCTTCCATTAACCATTCACATCAACTTTGTGAAGGATGTCTTTTTGGCAAACAATCAAGAAGAAGTTTTTCAAAAGAAGCAATTTCAAGAGCTAGTAAGCCCCTCCAACTTATTCACTTCGATGTTTGTGGGCCTATCAATCCACCCTCATTAGTAAGAGCCGGTATTTTCTGCTATTTATTGATGATTTTAGCAGGAAAATGTGGGTGTATTTTTTGAAGGAAAAATCTAAAGTTTTTGGAGTTTTTAAAAAATTTAAGGCTTTTGTTGAAAAGCAAAGGGGTATGAAGTCAAGGTAATTGGATCCGATAGAGGTGGTGAATTTACATCAAATAAATTCAAATGTTTTTTGCAAAGAAAATGGAATTCACCATCCTCTAACGGTTCCGAGATCACCGCAACAAATTGGGGTTGCGGAAAGAAAAAATCAAACCATTCTCAACATGGTTCGGAGTATGTTAAAGAGCAAGAAAATGCCCAAGGAGGTTTGAGCAGAAGCCATTGATTGTGCAATCTATTTGTTGAATCGGTGTTCTACTAGAAGTGTTAACAACAGATCGAATGCCGCAAGAAGAATGGAGAGGATTCAAGCCAAGTGTTTCTCATTTGTGCATTTGAGAGTATTGCATATGCGCATGTACCGGATGAGAAACGAACCAAGCTAGATAACAAGAGTGAGAAATTTATTTGTACCGGGTATGATTCAAGAAGCAAAGGTTACAAGCTTTACAATCCAAGCAATGGAAAATTGTAATTAGCAGATATGTGGAGTTTGATGAGGAAAGTGAATGGGATTGGAATAATTCCGAAGAAGACTATGATTTTTTCCCATTCTTGGAGGAAGAAGAGCAAGGTAATGATGTCATAGAACCAGCCATTTCTCCCCCACCTTCACCACCAGGTCCAACTCATGCACAGGCCAATTCATCATCTTTCGAATCGGGTTCAAGTGCAAGACCGCCTCGCATGAGAGACCTTCAAGAAATCTATGACACTTTGGAAGAGGTACCCCCAATAATTAGTGATTTGACACTTTCTTGCCTCCTTTTCGATAATGAGCCTATAGATTTTGAGGAGGTGACACAAAACAAAAGGTGGAGAGATGCAATGGATGAGGAGATACAATCAATTGAAAAGAATGATACACGGGAGCTAATCACACTTCTGAATGACCAAAAAGCAATTGGAGTTAAATGGATGTACAAGATAAAGAGAAATGCAAAAGAAGAAATTGAAAGGTACAAAGCAAGGTTGGTCGCCAAAGGTTACAAACAAAGACAAGGTATTTGCTCCGGTTGCCTATTTGGAAATAATTCATTTGATTATTTCTTTGGCCGCTATTAACGGTTGGAAAATTCATCAAATGGATGTGAAATCTGCTTTTTTGAATGGTTTTCTTGAAGATGAGCTATATATTGATCAACCGATGGGATATTTTGTGAAAAATCATGAAGATAGAGTGTTGAAGTTGAAGAAGGCATTATATGGTTTGAAGCAAGCACCAAGCGCTTGGAATAGTAGACTTGATTGCTATTTTTAAGCTCATGTTTTCACCAAGTGTCCCCATGAACATGCTCTCTATGCAAAGGTGAATGAAAATGGAGATGTGCTCTTTGCTTGCTTGTATGTGAATGATTTGATTTTCACAGGAAATAATCCCAAGATGTTTGAGGAATTGAAGAAAGCAATGGCTAAGGAGTTCGAGATGACGGATATTGGGCTCATGGCATATTATCTTGGTATTGAGGTGAAGCAAATAGATGAAGGTATTTTTATATATCAAGAAGGTTATGCTAAGAAAATTCTAAATAAGTTCAAGATCGAAGATTGCAAGCCGGTGGACACACCCGTTGAAGTTGGAATAAAATTAACAAATCTTGATGATGGTGAAAAGGTGGATTCTACTATATTCAAGAGTCTTGTTGGGAGTTTGAGATATCTTACATGTACCCGGCCGGATATTCTTTATGGTATTGGACTTGTAAGTCGCTATATGGAATTCCAACTATGACCCATTTCAAAGCGACGAAGAGAATACTACGTTATCTTAAAGGTACTCTTGATTTTGGGTTGATGTATTATTTTTCTAAAGATTCCAAGCTAGTGGGTTATTGTGATAGCGATTGGGCCGGAGATATGGATGATAGAAAAAGTACTATCGGGTTTGTTTTTTTCATGGGAGAGACGGCATTTGCATGGAATTTAAAGAAGCAACCTATTGTCACACTTTCAACTTATGAAGCCGAATATGTTGCTGTAGTATCTTGTGTCTGTCAAGCTATTTGGCTTAGAAGTTTATTGAAAGAACTTCACTTGTTTCAAGAGGAGCCAACAGAAATTTACATCGACAACAAATCGGCACTAGCATTGGCGAAAAATCCAGTGTTTCATGATCGAAACAATTGCACATTGATACAAGGTATCATTTTCTTAGAGAATGCGTGACCAAAAAGGAGGTGGAGCTCAAGTTTGTGAAGTCACAAGATCAAGTTGCCGATATTTTCACCAAGCCCCTCAAAGAAGATGTTTTTCACAGATTGAGAAGTTTACTTGGAGTAATGAAAAAGCAAGTTTAAGGGGGTGGGGGTGTTGGAAAAATAAACTTGTTTTAATAAATAAATAGGGAGTTATATTTCCCTCGTGTCGTTTCATGTTTTGATAGTGGAAGTTATATGAGAGTTACAAGAGTAATGGAGTTAGGATTGTGAAATGTTCATATTAAGAGTGTAGAGAGTTACATGTTGTGTTTAGTATAAATTTGCATGTAATCCTTTTGTTCAGGTATGATTGAATAAAAGTATTCCAAGTGTTCTCTGAAATTATCATCTTCTTCATATTGTGAGTTTTGTGTGTGTGCTCTTGCCTCCAACAAGAGGGGGGGCCGGGCCGGGGTGGGTCACCATTTTTTGTTCCAGAGAGCAAGTTGGTCAATTAAGTAGGGTTTATAGTGAAATAGGTATAATCATTCAAACCTATAGTAGGAGGAGGACTTAAGTATATATCTATATTAATCAGTATACTGCTTATATTGCGTTATTACAACACACAGCATAGGAAAGTAAGGGAAGGCAATACCCAAGATTCCAAACACATAACATTAACATATAATACTAGTAAGTCGTAATCACGCACCTGCTTCATGAGTACCACAGCAACGGTACATGATAAACTTCTCCATCTGACGGCCACACTCAGCGCAAGCCGCCCTCTCAGGGATTCCACAGGTGGCCTCGGGCAAGATTAGACGGCTGCAGTGATGCGGGGTGTGAAGGTCGTGAAGATTCTGATTGAGCGCAGCCACAAAACCGGCTTGTCCAGCTTGTTCCTTCCACTGTTCGAACTGAGTCAAGCTTTTTAGGATAGTGTCCCCATTGGCTTTTGCCATCTCGGCTGACCCCCGGCTGATCACGGCCCACCCCTGATCGCTCCTGTCGAAACTCAGCATTGCCATGATCTCCTGCACTATGGTGTCGTTTTCAATGGACTTACCTGTTGTAATTTTGAGAGAGAGACAGAACACAAATCAATCAATCAATCTATCTATACTATATTATACTATATGCAAATGTAGTTGGACTCAATATACTCCAAACTCCTAATCCTCAATTCTTTTACAAATTTGATTTATTTTAAAATAAAATTTGAGAGAGAGAGAGAAGTGGGGAATGGGATGTGAATAGGGGAGAGAGATTTTAGGAGAATTGGAAATTGCGTTTTATTAGATAAAGAAGGATAAATAAAAAATCATACTTTTTAGTTTTTCTTGATTTGGTTTGTTTATCCTACATTTTTTAAAATGCAAATTAATTTGATTTAATATTTTTCATTTGAAGTAATTTTTTTGGTTATAAATTGATGGTCCATATATATATATATTCCCATTCAAAAAAAAGTCAATGTTTTTTTTCTTAAACTGTACTCCCTCTGTCCAATTTTCACTAGCCATTATTCTTTTCATCTCTTTTGTGTCTATTACTTATATCTTTTAATGTGGATCTTAAAAAATATACAATATGGATCTTATTTGATAGATTTTAATATTTCTAGAATACAAAGCTGTCGATTTCATGAAAAACATTATCGATTAAAAGATGTAGGCAATAGACACAAAGGAGATAAAAAAAGATACTCCCTCCGTCCCCTTTTTTTGTGTCCAGTATTTCATTTTGGGCTGTCCTTTAATAAGTATCCATTTTGTAAAGTTAGGGGGATAAAAGTTGGTGTATTGTCTATTTTGTCCCTAAAAGTATATTTTATTTTGAAAAGTTAGTGAGTAAAAGTATAATGATGATGGGTAAGTAGGGAAAGAGGAGGAAAAAGTTAATGTGAAAGGTGTAATGATGATGTTTTTTTAATAAGTTGAAATTACGAAGTAGGACACTTAAAAAGGGACGGAGGGAGTAATAGACAATGCAAATGGAACAGAGGGAGTATTTTCTATTAACTAGCAGTGTCACCGTTCGATCCTCAAAGGAACAAAAAAGACACCAATATAAATTTTTTTGGTCCCGTTAGGGCTGTAAATGAACCGAGTAGCTCGCGAGCTCGGTTTGGTTCGGCTCGTTAAGACTCGGCTCATTTAGTAAACGAGCCGAGCTCTATTCGGCTTGTTTACTAAACGAGGAGAGTGGAGTTCGGCTCATTCGACAAAAGCTTGACTCGTTAAGGGAGGCTCGACTTGATTAAAGAGGCTCGTTTAATAAATAACTAAGCTCGGCTCGTTAAGGCTCGAGCCGAGCTCAATCTCGAGTTTTTGGCTCGTTAAGTAAACGAGCCGAGCTCGAGCTCGCCAAAACTCGGCTCGGCTCGGCTCGTTTACACCCCTAGGTCCAGTGCATCAAACTAGCACAAAGCTAGTATACATATTATAAGCAAATGTGTTTTGCTTTATATCAATTAGTGTTGTGCCCGTTCGATTCACAACGCTTGAAAAATCAAAAACTTTTTTTCTCGTGCATCAAACCGTCACAGACGTTAGTACATACTCTAAACAAATGTGTTTGTGCCCTTCAAGACTCCAAACCCCTATCCCTAATTTTCTAGATTTTTATTTTCTTTTAATTTTGTACTCCATCTGTCCCTTATTTATAGTCCAGTATTTTATTTTGGGCTGTCCCTTAATAAGTGTCAATTTTGTAAAATTAGTGAGTAAAAGTTGATACATTGTATATTTTGTCCCTAAAAGTATATTTTATTTTGAAAAGTTAGTGAGTAAAAGTGTAATGATGATGGGTAAGTAGAGAAAATGGAGGAAAAAATTGATGTGAAAGGTATTATGATGATGTTTTTTTAATAAGTTGAAATTATGAAGCAGGACATTTAAAAAGGGACGGAGGGAGTAAAATTTAGAATTAGAAAGAGAGGGAGGGAGAGAAGACCGTGGGAGGGAAATTGAGAGAGAGAGAGAGAGAGAGAGAGAGAGAGAGAGAGATTTTAAGGGAATTACGGAAAAATTATTCAATGCTCCGGTGATATTTTTATGTGGTGGCCCAAGTCATATCTCCACCATACATTTGCGTAGTTTCCACTAGTATTGAACCCGTACAAATTAATTTTTGTCCCATATATCGAACGGATATAACGCTTGATATATTATAAGCCTAACGACCTCAACGCCCACTAATTTCCACGAGAGGCGTAGCCATGAATTAAAGTTGCACACTTATGTCTTTTAAGGTTCGGGGTGGTTAGCGCCGATTTCATCGTTGGAGCACAAGTTGGAACACAAGTTTCATTTGATAATGCACTTTAATGCAAAGTTACAATTATTTTTATTAAAGTAAAAATTGAGTTATGGCAAAGTCTTAAAATTGAAAGATTAATTCTGGATCTGGGAGCGCTATAGTGAACCCCTGTGTAGTGTGCCTGTAGGGCGGCTTACAACCGTCGATCTCATCAATCAACGATCTAGATCAAAAATCAATTATTAAAGGTTGGGGATCAAGGAAACTCAGCTTAAAAAAAATTAAAAATGAATGTATTTATGCGTATTAATTTGAAGGTAAAAAACCGATTGTATGTAGGTACCTACCGTACCTTGAGTACACTAAGTTAAAACTAATAAAACCCTGGGTAATGTATGGTTTAATTAGGTTACTAGTGGTTACCAAGAACACCTTATTTAGATGCACTCAAAAATCATTCTCTGCCCAAAAATAAACTCCCCATTATGGTTTAAAGAAGTAGGCATGCAATGAATGGCTTCAAAGGAGTGTGATTGCTAAGCTATCTCCAGGAGATCAATGGCATTGGTACAAGATCAGCTTACAAAGTTTGGGGTACGCAAATATCACAGTACGGGTCATGGGTGGTGACTCTATTGTACTAACATTTGAAAGCATAGAAGAATGGGACTCAATGTTCAATGGTGGGAAGATGGCCTGGCTTAAGGACTGGTTCCTGGAGTCTTACAAATGGGAAGAAAGCACAATCAAACCAGCATCTTGTCGTTTAATTTGGATCAATTTTTATTGTGTTCCTATCCAGCTTTGGAACCTGGGCAATTTTAATAAGCTGGGGAAGCTGGGTAATGTCATTACAGTCCCTGATGAAACAACAAAATGTATGTCTTTTGCTGTGGGAAAAGTACTGATATCTTCGTCCCAAACTGAGATGATCAACGAGGTGGTGGAAAGCAAAGGGAAACTCCATCAAATCAGAGCAATCGAAGAACAAATGGTAATCAACACCTTCCGTCGAACAAACTGTTCTTGTCCAGGTTGCGATGTCCAGGAAATGCAGCACAATGAATGGGAAGAAGATGGTGACGTGGATGAAGAAGATGGTGAAGAAAATAGTAGAAAAGAGGGGGATAATGAGTTGTCGCAACCTGATGTGGTGGCAGAAACAGAGGGGAGCAAAGTGGAGGAATTAGCAGTGGACATCGTGGAAGTGGTTGCTGACTCAGAAAGATTGAATGCAGCTTTGATTGTATCAAATAAAGCTGTGAAGGAATGTAATCATTTAGCTGTATTTTCAGAAGCCATTGTCTCGAGAAGCCGCTGCACCTAAGAAGGGTGGCACAAGAAACAAGCAAAAGCTGCTGAGGAAATTCTGGGTATTCCGAAAGTTGCTGCACCTAAGAAGGGTGGCAGAAGAAATTAACAATCAAAAGTGTGGTGTTTAGATCGGCTCTGGCTGCTGTAGCACTTTCAGTCTCAACTTAAGGTATAAATATTATAAGTAAAATCATGATCATGGAGGAACATGACGAAGAAAGAGCTAGATTGGCAAATGCTAATCTTGCTTAAAACTCTTTCAGAATTGTACGATCAGGGTGGTGGTGAGTATTGGGGTGAGCCATTAAAATGAAAATTCTCTCATGGAATGTGAGAGGTCTTGGGAAGAAGGAAAAGTTAGGAAAACTCAAGCAACTCATCAAACAAAGAAAAGTGGATGTTCTACTCATTCTAGAGACAAAACAAAAGACAATAACCAAAAATTTCATCAATTCAATATGGGATGATTCAGAATGTGATTATGCTGAAGTGGATGCTAATGGGACTGCTTGGGGGCTGTTGAGCATATGGAGCACTGAAGTTTTTAGCATGGAAGCAATGTGCAGCAACAAAAATTTCATTATAGTGAAAAGTACTCCTACCATTATGGAGTGGGGTTTGATGTTGGCTGCAGTGATGCGTAGCTAAGGCTTGATGTTTGTTTGGGCTTTACTTGTTGGGCTTGTCCGATGTTATTTGGACTTTTAGGCCTCTTAGGTGCTGGGTTGCGTCCCATTTGTATTAACTATTTTATCTAGATTTTTAGGTCTTTAGGTGTTAGGGCTTTGATTCTTTTGGGTGTTATCTTGATTGGTATTTTGCCAATCTAGGGTTTAGGTTTCAGATTAGACTTTTTGTTCTCTCCTTATTCTGTTAATCTTTGTAAGAATTTCAAAGGTTAATAAGATTTCTATTTTGTCGTTCAAAAAGAAAAAGTTAAGACTGCATATTTAATGGATGAGAGAAAAAAGTGGAAAAGAGCATGAAACAAGACATAGAGTATTACAGTCATTTAAAGTTTTCTATTAACGGTGTTAGCATTAGCACTTTAATCCAAAACCATAAGGTGTGGAATTGGCTATTTTCAAAAGTTAGGGAGGTGATATGCCAAAGCCTGTATTCACAAGGACATAGATTTGTAATTTGTCTTAAATTTAATACTCCATACATTTGGGTCAATGATTGACCATATGGACTGACTTCGGTGTCTCCCCTCTAAAAAGAGACACCGTAATTTTTGAAATAACTGAACCATTATAAGCATAAACTAAAACCAATTATATGTATAACCAGAACCATACCAAGGCATAACCAAAACCAATTTTTTGGTTATGCCTTGATTGGTTTTTGGTTATGTCTTGGTTATGGTTCTGATTATGCTTGTAATGGTATTGGTTATACTTGTAATGGTTTCGTTATATCAAAAATTACGGTGTCTCCAAAAGGAGTACATGTGGAGACACTGAAGTCGTTCCCTACTATATAAGAGCCCCTTAGAAATCCTTTGTGCATGAATAAGTTTAGCTACAGACAGGGGCAGACCGTGTAAGGGGTACGTGGGGTCACATGCTTCCACCCTATCCCATCCCCTTTTTTTTAAAATTATAGTTCATTTTTTATGCAAAAATCAATGTTTTTTTGTGTGGCAAAAATGAGTGAGAGAACGAGAAATCCACACATGAAACTCAATGGGGAGAACTTGCTCGATGCTTGATTTACTTTGTCATTGTCGATCGCTCGTCTCTGTTGTCGTTGCCCGTCACCTCACCTTTTTTCTCACCAATCATCAATTAAATTTGCGGCTACATAGCAAAAGTAACATTTTATTGAAAGGACTTTTAATTTAGGGCTACATAATTTAGGACTTTTTATTCTTTTCTTTTAAGATTCGTAATATATATCTTCATTGTTTGGGAAAATTACACCCAATAAATGAAATTTACAATTCAATTTTTCATAGTTTGTGCTTTTGCGCTTAATTTCGATTTTTGCTTAAGATTATTAATATAATGTGCCCCTACGTGAGGTAAATTCTTGGTCGGCCACTAACTACAGACTAATTTACTGAACTGGTCTGCACATATCATAGCCAAAACGTAAGCTACTGTAAGAAATAATAAATTTTCAAACATGCATTACCGTGTTTGGTCTTGGAATGCCACATGTTTTCAAGCCTGACCCAAAACAACCAGATACGATCGAGATCCGGCACAATGTGACTGAGGTTTTCCGCAACGATGGTGGTGTTGTTCTCTAGGACTTTCATCCTTAGGTAGCTTTTTCCCACGTAAAGCATCTCCAACGGGATACGGGCGGCTTGTGCCACTGCCTTTGCAGTTTTTGTGAACTTCCGTATCCATTCTATGTCTTCCCCTCCGTACAAGCAGATATACTTCTCCTCGCTGATCTGAAGTATACCATAAAACTCCAACATGTAATGTGACTCCCAGTGATAATATTAGGTTATAAACCATTAGCTCATCTAAAAGCTTAAGTTATTAGAGAGAGAAACAACTTTATTATTTATACCTTTAACACGCCCCCCTCATGTGTAGTCAGATTCTCCTCTATAAGCGGGCTATACACATGTAAAAATTTTAACATTTGGTAGGCGGTGATGTTCAAATACAGAATTTATTGTCTGTTCTGATACCATATTAGGATCTTAACCTCCAGCTTATTCAAAAGTTTAAACTATTAGAGAGTGGAGCATCTTTATTTATACCTTGAACAGACAATATATATTGCAAGCATTTGTAACTGACTTGTGCGTGTTTAAGTTTCATTGTTTCGTACTCCCTCCGTTTTTAATTGAGAAATCATTATTTCATTTTGGATTGTTCCAAAATGATGGTCATTTTCCAAAAATAGAAGGAGAAATTTGGTAATTTTTCAAAAGTGTAACTCAAAGGTGAATATAAGTGTTATAAGGTAAGTAGAATATAGGGGTAAAAATGAAAATGATAGGTATTAAATTTGAATGTAGGCGTAATCATTGTATTTCTCCTTAAATAGTTGAAATTTCTAAAAAGGACTCTCAATTAGAAACGAAGAGAGTATGATTTCTTTAGCTCCCAATGGAGACTGGTTATATAAGGTATTAAGGAAATGAAATCTCACATTGCTTGGAAATGGAATTTCCCCACTCATTTTCAATTGATTTTGAGTTGAATATAAAGTTTTCATTCATTTTCTTAACACTCCCTCACGTGCAGTCACATTTGAGGTCTGTCTGTTTACATCCAAAAATATACCACTTAATGAGAAAATTACACATAGCACCAAACAGTGTGTGGATCAATCAAAACACATATTCATGCCCGAGATATAGAGAATCGAAGGGTTTAATTACGATATTATTTTAGTACTAAACGGTATCGTTTAGATTGGAAACAACCACGTTTGGTCACTAAGTGACAGATATTAAGATGATAATTAAGCATAACCATTGATTTCCTCTTTAGACCATCGAACGGTGTCATTCGAGTTTCGTTTTATAAGAGGAATCAATTGTGTTTTACTCATAAATCTTCCGAATAGCCTATTTTGAAGCACTAACCCATGATTGCACAAAAGTAGGAAGCCATTATCCAAGTATTTAGCCACGATCTACAACATCAAACGTGGAAAGGAGAAGAGTTTTTGAAAAGACCTAGTCGACAGTGTTCGAAAGCAGTTACTACCGTTCTTGGAGGGAATTGTGACATTTCAAATCAAATTCAAATGAAGATTCAGCCATTCAAGGAGAATGTAGAGAGCAAGAGCCATGGACAGCCTCTTTGTCTATAAATAGAAGAAGGAAATGAAGAAGAAGCCCCGATAAAAAATCATCTGACTTCCCATAAATAAATAAAAAGATTGTTCAGAGATCTAAAGTAGTTTAAGACTTAGAAATTAATATAGTTGTAGTTTAATATTTTGCAAATTTGAAGACTTGTTTGAATGTAAGCTTACTTTTGATTAAATTGAAGCCATATTACATCGTTTTGTCTTGTTCTTGCTAAAAGAATAATCATCTATAAGCTTGCTTTCGATTATATTCAAGTGTGTATATATCTTTGCCTTGTTCTTGTTGAAGTCTTAAAAGTAATCGTGTATAAATTCATTTTTGATTAAATTCAAGCCTATTTATACTCAGTTATATATCTTTTTCGATTTCCCTATCTGAATCACGTCGATTCAGTTTAATTGATCCCTTTAGAAAAATCCTTTGAAAATGATAATTTCTATTCTTTTCTGGCATGCCTGCACTGAAAAGGATAATTTTATGTTCTTTTTTGGCTCTTCTGTACACAATCATTTTGCCAAAGGTTGAGCTAATTTAGCACAAACACTGTCGCGTCAGTTTTGCTGGTCTGTTATCTTGGGGTGTTGATTGTAATTTTTTTTAAAATGTGAGGTGGAATGGGCTCCGCTCTGATTCCATTTGAAAACTTTATATTCATCTCAAAGCCAATAAACAATGAGTGAAGAGGTCTCAAATGTTATTAATCGATCACCTATTTCATTCCTTAGCAATGTGGAACTCTATTTCCTTAATATAAGGAATTTTAAACCGCCAAATCAAGTGCCTAAGCAATGTATGCTAATGAGATGAAAAACTTAAATCTGGTACGTACATACTCTAATGCCAAGTAAAATAGTTTGAGAGGTAGTCAGAGAAGTACAGTTACATACCCAAGTAGAGATCAACGGTTCAATAGAATCAGCCAAGAGCTCAATCAGAGAAGTCGCTTCCCTCCACAACCCATCCTCCCTTGCCGTAGTGAACGGGAAGGCCAAATTCCCCCAAATCCACATCATGTGGATCGCGTTGGTGTTGACAACATTCCCTAGTGGGTCGAGTGCCACGAGGAGAGGCTTCTTGTTGAAGTGCCACACTTCCTTGAAGTACTTGATCACGGATGGATAGAGCAACGAAGGGTCGTAAACAGAGTACCACGGCATCGATGCTTTGCTACTGTTGAACTGCATCGCATTGATCCTCGGGGTTGATCGGTCTACGACCGGGAGCCACACGATCTCGTACTGGCTTTCTAGCCGTGATGGGTGCTGTCGGGACGCGTTGTACATCCAGTGGAGAATCAAAAGGCCTTTGTCATAGGAGAGGTCTAGCTCTGGCTCTGAAATGAGTAGCAACACGTTCTTTCTCCTCAGCACATCAAGGCTAACCTGTTGTCATTCAAGTGAATCAGTTTATCGAAAAAATAAAATCCAAATTTTCTTCTGTTGGGGAAAGGCCATATTGGCGATTCTTTACACTTACTTTTTTGATATTTTGGAGAACAGAATTTTTGAGAAAGCATAAGAAAGATATTTTTTTTCAAGTTCATGAAAACTAAGTGATGTGAAATACCGAAAATCTATTTTTCCAACAGTTATGAGATATATGAGCAAACCTGTCTCTTCGAGTGACCATCCCAGAGAGGCAGCTGATCCTTCTTGTCATTTATCAGACACTTTAGCATCTTCATGTTATCAATGTGGGACATACCGACAATCCGAACAAGCGTTTGATACGCTTCAGCGTCTCTTTTCTCATCTGCAACAGACCAAGATTTCCTCCATGTCAACCCCATTCAATTTACACAATATTATCCTGTAGTCATGCATCTCAATAGTCCAAGTAATGTCTTGGACTAGCAATATACCACGCGACTGTTTTTCCGCCAATGCATACGCACCTCTCTCTTCTTCTTTTTTCCTTGTGAACAATTGGATAATTGACTCTCTCTCCATTGAGATAATCTATCACTTTTTGTGGTCTAAGTTTATTTCACGACGTATGATTTTTGCAATATTATTGAAGTGGGTTGGACTAATTACCTATGTGCTGATAACAAAGAACCAGTTGCCCCTTGAGGTGGCTGTGCATGTTGCTGACCATGTCGGCCAAGCTAGAAAGCTCCCAAGCCTCTGTAGTCGATTCTATGTACCTAACAATAGTAGTAAAATTCAAAAGTTCTGCTTGCACTTTCGATATTTGAAGTCAACATTTGTCACAAAAGCAAATACATATACAGACCCAAAAATTTTTAGACAACCGTGTCTGTAGCAATGTATATATTAGTTCATTCTGAATGGATCGCGCACTCCACAAGAGTGAATGCAATGCGACAATATTGCGTTTTGATCGCTTTTCTATGAAATCTTTAGTATCTAGTGTTGGGAAAAAATGTTTACTTTTTGTGATAAAATCAAAGTAATATGAGTACAGTAAAAAAGAACTCAAAACCTGAAAATTGATGACAACAAAAATAGCGATCAAGGCGAGTGTGATACTCTATACCTAAGACCAATTTGTCCCCGCTACAGTGTTTACGGTTTGCATGAACATTTATCGCCTAGCACTACTTGATCGAACTCTCCACATAAGCAGCACTAAATCAATTGGTTTGTTGAACATCCTTGTATTTTTACTCTCTCATATGGATGAACTCGAATGGAAGGAAAAATTCATAACAAAAAAGAATGAATGATGCAATATGTATAGAGAAACTGGTGACTCTACGAATGGTCACCAGGAAAAGGGACACATTTGTTCGCAAAGGACGCATTTGTCCACGGCAAACAAGTGTCAATAAAAAGATGCAACTCCAAAATAAATCAATTTTCATTCACACTTAAAATAAATTATTATATTCAATAATATTTTCCAACATCTAGAATTGCTCATATATTTTTTTTGCCAATATTGTATATATCAGTAGGGGTTAGCGGGAAATTAGAGTATTAACAACCACAGGGGATTTGATGTCTATCCATAGACTTGACCCCCAAACCTACTCTTGCAAGACAAGATGTACAGTCAATTAATGGGCAAATAGCCACATCTCAAATTATTGTTTTCACATGAACAAGTGATATTAAGAGATTTACTCTAGAAAAAATGCTAAGGAGAAACATACTCATGCCCCATGTCAATGAGGCTCATGATTTGCGATGCACAAGCCATAATGCTCCTAATAGTCCAATAAACCGCCAAGGGAATGTGGGCAGTGGCATTAACCAAGGCTGGGGTTTCCGGGGTAATGTACAGGGACGGGAGCTCCTTGAACTCGATGATGCAGTTGGTCATAGCCAGCATGGCTTTGATGAGGTTGGTCAGGGCTTCGAGAGGATCTGTCAGTACTAGAATGTCCAGTGATTCTTGAATGACCGGAAGTTGCTTGAGGAATGCAACGGAGTCGGCGAGAAGGTTGGTCGGGGAAAGCTTGGTGACTAACCAGAATTGGCCATAGTTGACGGCAAATGCTGCTAAGGCTATCACCACCTTGGCATCCCACATATAGCTTGAAAGCATATTGAAGAGGCCTACTGTGATTGCATGAGCGTCGGAGCCCCCTAAACACTTGCAGGAGATCTGTTACAAGAACAGCATGTTCATGGTTTAATTTGGGGATATACCCATTGAATTGAAATCTAGTTTTGGGTTTCACAGAAAACACAGAGATACAAGTAGGAGTGTTTGTGGTGGCTGGTTAGAATATATAGTGTTCACGAGAAAATGCTTGCAGTCTAGATTTAACTTTGATGTAGTTTGGGCCCCACCTAGAATGAATTTAATGCACAAAGTTGATTTTTTTAACGATAGCATTTTACTTGGGAGCTATATGCAATCCAAAATCAATTGGCAATAAATGGAATCGTTTCTCATGTTATTAGGTGATTTTTCATTCTACACATAAGCAATGTGGTACTAATCTCTAACACCTCTCATATGCACGTGTAGCAACTTTTGGGTCTATCGGCCTGCAGCCTTTTTTGAATTTGTCATGGTGGACTATGGCCTATTTTGACTTCTAATTTGGGATGAAATGAATCCACTATGATACCGTGTGAAAACTTTATAATGAGTGGAGATGTTCCTCATGATGTTATTAAGTGATGATATCTCATTCCATAACTAAGCAATGTGGGACTAATCTCTAACCTTTCATGTAGTTAGACATTTAGAACCCAAACTTATACTATAACTGTTTTGGCATTAAGAAACATGTATACCTCGCAGGCAATTCTATTGATTGGGTATGCTAAAAGTTCAAGCATGTCACTAAACCCACTCTGGAGGGCCATTTCATCCAATGCCTGTACTTGTGCTTGTGTTGTTGCCTGCACAACAATTTCAGTTGGTTAGGCACTCGTACTAATCACGAAGCCACAAGCAAAAATAAATTATTCGTCGGTCCAGACTGGACTCTCCACGGCCACACTGTTGTGGATCTCATATAGTACTAGTAGTCTAGTAGACCTAACGTGCAACAATTATGTGGCCGGCCGCATAGAGTTGGGACCAATCTAGTAATTATGTTACAAGCAAACGCTTGGAACATTAATAAAGAGCACTGTATGTGTATCAAACATAGCAAACGCAGGAAGTTAATGCGTGTGTCCGTGTATACATACAAGATCAATGCCAGGTTTGCTAGGATTGGCATGGTGCATGACGACCTTGATGACATGGAGCAGAGGCTTGACGTCAAATTCGCGGCCGTCAGGAGTGTGTGTGGCCATGATTTGCTTCATCATGACGTTGACGTCGGAGGTTATGAGCAAGCCACGGTCGTCCCCGCTCTGCTGGTGGATTCTGGTCGGTAACATTGCGGTTGTGCCGGCCATGGAGGGAAAGGGTAACAAGGCCTTGGGTTGAAAGATTAAAGAGGGGAGAGAGCGCTATTGACGGATTGTGGTGGTTTGGAGTTGGTTACCGTCGTAAGTCTTTTATACTCGTTAAAGAAGAGGGTAAAAAGGACTAGTGGCTGAATCAAGTACCTTGCTTCCAATGTGGGTAAACACTCAAGACCTTTATAAGGATTATAATTTTGAAACATCTGTTCGAGCGATGCAAGAGAATAAAACAAAACTCCGAACTAAACTGTATTTATAGCCGTTCGATGCACATGGGCTAACATATATCGGACGGCTCCAACCACAGTTGTGTTCGGAAGTTGTGTTTATTCACTTTTTCTTTCTTAATGATCCATGCACAAGGAATATTAATTAAACAGAGTACGTAAGTGCCCTGCAAAAACTAAGCAAATATAGTATGACTTCATTAACCAACACTAAAAGTTGGTATGTGTTCCTCCAGCTGATGAATTGATTTTCTTGATCTTGATCAGTTGCCACTGCATTTATGCAACAATTTAAATAGCGTGGCTAAAGTTTGGAAGATTAGATTTTCCGTATAATCAATATTCCAAAGTTTGGAAGATTAATTTTCCGTACAATCAATATTCCATTTTAGCTTCTTGCACTTTTTACCAGGTTCTGTTTGGAACTTGTGGAAAGAAAAGAAAAAAAAGGAAGAGAAAATAATTAAAAGGGAAAGTAGGAGAGAAAATGGGATCAGGAAGATTGAATTCATTTGGTTATTTTCCCTTCTCTTTCTATAATAATCCAAATAAGAGAGGAGGGCGTTTTTTAATTGGGAAATGATAATGCCAAAAATATTTTAATTTGTTTGTGTCAAAATTCTAGTAGTATATAAAAGTATTGTACCCTGCATATGGTACAAAAATTTTATACACTACATTTTTGTTACAAACAAAAACAGTTGTCCTTTGCAACGCCTCCCTCGTCTTCTCTTCTTTTTCACGAGTTTCGGACAAAGCATTAGCCTTCCATTGGGCGGAGAACCGTAAGATGCTCAAAGTAAAGTGTCCATATTATTTCTCCAATAATAGGGGAGCCAACGATTTGTGCTTTGACTCTTCAAAGGGTCTTTTCGCAAAATAAATTAATTGACTTATTTTTTATTTTTATTCAAAAAAATTACATTTTTTAGTTTTTTGTTGATTTTTTTTTTGTGTATTGTTACTTTGTCATGACGAGAGTAATCTAAAAAGTAAAAAATTATAATCGAAATCTAATTTTTTATTTAAGAGAAAAATAAGCAAATAAGCCAATTTTTTCGTCTTTATCAGTCTTGATATTGTCAGCCCACTAGACTAACAATAAGCACATTAGAAGGCAAGAAAAATATGTATTTCTATTTATTTTTTACACTCTTTTATACACATTCACACACCTATTATTGTCAGTCCATTAGGCTGATTTTAGAATTTTCCTTTAACTTACAAGTTCGTAAAAAAAAAATTACCTACAACGGTTTCTCCGTATGTTTCTTTCGGATGAAAAATGCATTTTGAAAACATAGTTGCCGATATATGATCGACTTAAATTTTTACTTGGACTACGTACTTAACAAGACGAATGTGGCCTTGAAATTAATAGGCCGATGTTTAGATCAAATACCGGGACCCCAAGGTGGGCTCCATAATGCGTGCACAGCACACATCCGCAACCCTAAAAAAGAAACTGTAATATTCCGGTTGTAAGTTTATTGTGGCTACTTACTGTAAATGTTAATCTTTTTTACCCCTAATTTAATATACATAAATGTAGAAGAGCCCCTTTCATTCTGTTTATCAAAATTTATTCCCACGTTTTTCGGCACTAAATTTATATTTTATATTACTGCTATATCTTATGTTACTTTTTCACATTCTAATGATCCTACTAAAACGCAATAAATTATTGAACCTACGACCTTCCTTTTTTAGGAGGTTTTGGTCTCAACCTTTTTTAATTTAATATAACTGAATAATTCAGTTTATGATTAAAGCAAACAGAATTTGGGGACCTTATTGTAATTTGCAAAGACAATCGTGGCCTTGAAATATGCGAAAGTGTAGATAAGTGGAGCCCCTAACTTATCTTATTCAACCAAAAAAAAATTAGAAGCAAAAGGGAAATGCCAAAAATGCTATTCTAATGGAGAGTCGGAGACATAGAGTTAAAGGGTTGGGGTTCGCTACTTGGAAAAGCACAACAAGGTTAACACTCCTGGCCCAATACTCACTGGGCGAACACCAATTTTTCGCGTCGGTGGAATCTCCTACTGGACTCATCTTTTTCTCATAGCACCCCCACACATAATTGGTGAGTGACCAGTTGTTCTCCGAACGATCTGGGATCCGACCCACAGTGAGCTGAAACAACTTCTCAAGCACAAAGAAAGGAATCTGATTCTCCAAAAATACCAAGTCATTTTCTAAGGTGTAGACGGTCATACTGTTACCAAAAATAGAATCTGTCTCTTGTCCCTGCTTTTGAATATGCAAAATCATTGGAGTTAAGTTTGTACATCCTTGTTTATCTACTAAATTTATTTGGATTAATTTGATATTATAATTAGATCCTATGATCGATCACCTAAAATATTTAATCTTCACATATATAAAGCATGCATGCACTAGCTAGTATGAAGAGTATTTTGAATTGAGCTACTTAAAAAGGATGCTAAAAGAACCAAATGAGGGAATTCAATCCCGTTCTGTTAAATAAGTCACCAAGTGGCTTATTTTTTTTTGTCCTTATTCAAAAAATTTCGTATTTGTTAGTTTTTTGTTATTTTTTGGGGATTATTGCATAATCATGACTAGAGGAATCTAAAAAGTAAAAAATTATGATCAAAATTCAACTTTTTTAATAAAGATGAAAAAATTGACTTATTGGCTTATTTTTGTCTTTATTCAAAAAAAATAGGTTTCGATCGTATTTTTTTACTTTTTAGATTCTTCTTTTCATGACGATGCAATAATTTCCAAAAAAATTGACGAAAAATTAACAAATACATAAAAAATTTGTATAAGGACAAAAAAATAAGCCACTGTATAAAAGAGCTGATGCTTTAAGCTTCCTTACCTTTGAGTTGCTATTGTCTCCTCCATCAGTAGGCTTCTTTTCTTTCTTTTCGGTAATTTTCTTAAGTTCAAGTGATCGTGATCTGTAGAGAAATTCAAGGATGAAAGAACCATCGACCAACAACATTTCCTCATTCAGCAAAACGTCTTCTGCGTAGCATTTCTTTGCATTGTCTAGCAACTTCTTCATCTCCGCTACACAATCTTGTAACACCGCTTTTTTCTTCTCCGCTAATTCCAGGCCCTTCATTCCCATTGTTAGTCGAAAAAGCAGGTTATCCGTGTAGCTCATCTTGACGTGTTCCATGGGTTTTTAGAGGTGTTCTTCATTTCGGTGAAGAGGGCCGACGGCGAAGAGGCGATATCCGTGTTTTTGGCACCCTGCAAATGCAAGCTGAAGAGAAGATTTTGGTTTTCTGGGCACCTTTGTCGATATTCTCACTGAGGGTCGATGTTAGGCGCTGAAGAACGTCATTCTCCCCTTGCCTTATTTCAGTTGGGTGGATTTGGATTTCCATTTGATCAATGATATCAAGTTGCTGTGGAGTTATACATGGTGGTAGCTAGAGTTTTGGGTGAAAATGGTTTTGGATCTTCCTTATATATATATATATATATATATATATATATATATATATATATAATAAGGCTCATAGTCTAACTCCCTTTTTTTTTGGTGTGTGTGTCAATAAGTGAGATGTAAAGATAATAAGCCTAACGACAATTATTCGAGGTAGAAGGCTAATGATTTTGGTGAACACTTGGATGTGTCTTTGGGTGTAATTTTGTTTTACTTTTTTCCTGGGGTTGTGATGAATTTTCTGGTTCTCCCTTCCCTTCTGCTCGATATACCCTTTTAGAGTTTAATAAATTTTTTTCCTTTGCTGAGCAAAAAACTCACAGTTTAATTGGTGACTCAAATATTGACCCTCTTTTCAAAACCGTCCAAGACTTACAATTTAATGTGTAGGTGTAATAACGAGTAGCACGTGTAGGATGCACGCGAATTTGTACCAATGCAAGCATTTTCCCTTGAATTTCTATCTAGAGTCTTCTCTCTTTTTTTCGCTTTTATCCTTTAAACTATCCGCATTTTCTACTTCATCCTTAAATTATGTAAATAATAATTTTGTCTCATCAACTTTCTAATTTGCAATCTATTTCATCTTAAATAGTATGAAATTGGACAAAATTTTGTCTTGAAATTGGAGGAAATGGATTGCAACTAGGAAATTGAGGGACAAAATTATTTTTTCCATAGTTTAGGAATGAAGTAGGCAAAATGGGTATAGTTTTGGGGAGAAAAGAAAAATTAAGTCTTTTATATATAGATAAATGAGAAAAAGATCTTACTCACATAAATGTTGACCATATCTTAATGAAAGTTCGGAAGTACTTATTAAAAAAGTATTAATAGCAATAATTCATGAGAGCCATTTTGTTCACACTCGCCTTGAATGTATAAGGGCGAATTTGCCTAGTTTTCATGCATCTGTTGAAATTTAAATCTAGACCGCTCTTCATATGTGGAATGATTTCTAACGATTTCTAAAGAGAAACAAACCGCTCGTAAAGTTTCGAATGATTTCTATCTATTCCTAAAGAGAGTGAGGAACATCTCTTCATCGATTCCTAATTTTGAGAGGAAGGATGTCCTCCTCTTCGTAACTTTTTTGTTTTACAATTTTCATCTTGCTTTTCTTACCCTAAAGGTGTAGGTGAACTGTCGTAATTTATGCATCTTTCGATTCAAATCCTTTTCTCTAGTTTCAACTTTTCTGAAATTTACATCTAATTAAACCGCTCGTCAAGTTTGGAATGATTTCTAACAATTTCTCTAAAGAAATAGACCTCTCATCAAGTTTAGAATGTATTCCTAAAGAAAAAGAAAAGAAGAAAGCGTACAAATATTTCTTCATCATTAGATTCCTAATTTGAAAAGAGGAAAGAATAATTTTGTTTGGATGTCTATTTCCGTAGCACCATTGATCACCAACAAAGCCCCAAATGACTTTTCATCTTAGCCCATTCCCTCTCTCTTATAACATACTGTACTAAAGAACATATACAATATTAGGCTGACAAAAGGAATAGAACAAGAAGAATCTCCAAATGAACAAGCTAGGCTGTTTAACTGGGAAAAAGCGTATATAATTTTTTTTTTTAAATACAACTTAAATGTCACAATTTTGGTAGTCCCGAAAATAATCTAACTCAAGACATTGTACATACATCACCGAGGTAACATCTATGTCGCAAAGTGAGAGGTCACCCGTGAACTGTCACCAACCAATCCTCGGGATGTTTGTGCCAGATGTACCCCTGGCTCCGTCAATATCTTCTCATTGAGTGTTGCTTCATTTCTGGTCATTGATTAGAAGCTGCTTGGGTAGAAAATAGAGCTACTTTGATGAATCGAATTACCTCGTCCTCTGGGTATCCACTGAAATCAAAATTAACCAACAATATCTTCGTTATACTGGAAATTAAGTGTTTGGGTTGGAAATTAATGGTTTAGGAATTATGTCCGAGTAAGTAATTACAGTTGGCTGCTGGTAACTAACTGTATGCAGATGATCACCACCAGCACCCGAAAAGTCTAAGCACACATATAAATAGGGTACATATTCTACACATATTTTTTGTGGGGCCTACCTTGGGTTCCACACAAACGATCTGAGATGTTCATTAAATGTAAAATATTTTTTCAAGGGCTCCCACTAAAAATCACCTCAATTCAATATCTATAGATGCTTGATCAAATCAACTAACTATTCATTATCCGAAAATCAAAATAAAAAATTGGATGATTGGATCGAGTATCTATAGGTATCAAATTGAGCTGATTTTTTGCGGAGACCCTTGAAAAAATATTTTACATCTAATGAACAGCTCGAATTGTTTGTGTGGGACCTGATGTGAGCCCCACAAAAAATCTGTGTAAAATATGTACATATTTATATGTGTGGGTAGCATCGTTGGCCAGCACCATGGTATCAAATTCACATGCTTGAATTGGACCCAATTGAAACTGGAAAGCGTCTGACCAAGCATGTCAAATTGGAGATTAACTTCTTTACAAAAGGGTGGTGTTGAATCAGGTGCTAATCAACTTAACTAAAAGCGATTGCTGCTAGGAGAATGTGCAACTTAATCTTTAAAGGGCGGCACAAAGCCCTAAACTTAGCGGCAGGCGGACATGAGGGGCTTCACAATCCTGCCCATACAACACCGACGAGTGAAGGCGATTAGTCCTCTCAATACGCTTGGCTCCCACCAGCAGGAGGCATCTCGAGTATAGGGTGGATGCTGGTCTCTATGAGCCAATAGGTGCAAACGTGGGGTTGGGGTTCAATAGGACTAGTGTGTTTGAGATTGAAGATGAAGCTATGTGGAGTGACGTTGGTTTAACGATGAAGTTACAAAAATACCCCTGCACTTGACAGTGAACATAGACGGAGTAAAGTCTCAAGGACCATTTAAATACACATTGTAAACATTATGGATGCAATAGACACGTTATGTACAATGGGGATGAAATTGAAAATTCGGAAATACATTGAGGACCATTTGTAGAAAAAAAGCCATAACTTCACCTTGATAGGTTTTCAACTAGCATACAAATTCGATGTTGAAGAAAAGCGAAATGGAGCTATTGTGCTTTGAAAAGTTTACAAGCACGACCTTAAAATACAAATCCGGACACAACATTATGTATGTCCAGAACTATTGGAAGCAAGTGGGAACCATCCGGACACAAATTTGCATCTCTTTCATCGTAGCCATCCACTGATCAGAAAACATTCCCTTACAGATACTCTTACAATTCTACTTGGAAAACATGACAAAATGTTGAGATCAGAAATTTTCACACAACACTCTTTTTTCTTTTTTTTTTTGCTCGACAAAACGAAATAAATTATTCCAACTCGAAAAGATGCATCGAGGGCTAGACCAAAGTAAGTAAAACTTACTCGATCAAGTAAAAAGAAAAAAGACAAGGAATCCAAAACTCCCTACAAAACCCACCAACAGGGAATTGGCGAGCCCCCCTTAAAGAGACCCCCCTCAGCCAGAAAATAATTTACAATTTAAGCAATCTAATTCCATTCAAAAACACCTTAAATTCCTCCATCGTATGTACCTTAATATTGAATTTTGCCTTCATCCACACGGCGACTCGAGTTTTAACCTGCTCCCCAATGTCTCTAGCTCTCGTTGCTACATTGTTGAACACATAATTATTTCTCACTAGCCACGAGGACCACACAGTAGCAAAAAAGGTAACTTCCCACACACGTTTCTCCAAATTCCTGAACCGGTTATCCTCCCACCAAATGAAATGGGCTTCCAACGAGGCAGGGCACACCCATCTCATATGCCACCAATCCAGAATATGCGACCAAACACCCCATGAGAAGTGGCAATGCAAGAACAAGTGTTGGGGAGTTTCCAACTGAGAAGCACAAAGCGGGCAAAGGGGAGATTGTCCCTCTGGAAGCAAATTTCTGTCCAATAACACCGATCTTGTAGCCACCTTGGATTGAATAGCCATCCACGCAAATATTTCCACTTTAGTTGGACTGAGATTTTTCCAGAGAGAGATTCCAAACTCGGGTTTCTAAAATTTTGAGATCTTTCCCAGTGGAAGTATACTGACTTTACCCAAAAAAGATTATTAGAGGACCATGCCCAACCTACTGTATCACGATCGGAAGAGTTGAGGGTTACTAGCAGTAGCTTCTGTTTTAGTTCCGTCACTTGGATTGCCTCCCAATCACGGAGGTCTCGGCCAAAACATAGGTTCCATCGTTCAGTTCCAAAGCCACCCCACACCGCACTGACCGTCTCCTCTTTTTGAGTGGAAATTAAATAAAGATGAGGATATTCCTCCCTAAGCGTTGTGTCACCCAATCAGATGTGATTCTAGAAAGATATCTCTAGTTCAGATCAAATCTGCAATCGAAACCCCTCCCGGATGATAGACCCGATACAAGAGGACAGGTCCCCAAGAGCACATATATCCCTCCAACACTCATATTATTACCACTTCTTCCAAAATAATACAACACGCAGACAAACCAAGTTATTAAAACAAAAAAAACAAATACTAATACAACACACATACTAATACAACACACACAACACTCATATTATTACCACTTCTTCTAAAATAATACAACACGCAGACAAATCAAGTTATTAAAACAACAGAAATAAATACTAATACAACACACATATGATCACACATCTCTCTCTCTCTCTCTCTCTCTCTCTCTCTCTCAATACAGTAAGTACATATACATCACACAAACACACAACTTGTAGATGCATACCTACTAATACAACACACATATGATCACACAGCTCTCTCTCTCTCTCTCTGTGTCTCTCTAAATACAGTAAGTAAATATACATCACAAAACACATGACTTGTATATGCACACCCAATTTTTGACCCACATGATTTATTAATTAACCCCGGCCATCTCTTCGTTCCCTGATCGACATGCATGCAGCTACATCCGCCTTTTCAATATTTTCTGAAGAAACTGCGGGCGAACTGAACAACAGAGATGACAAAAGAAACGAAGCCAACAAAGAAAGCTCTGAATATCCACGGGTTACCATAAATCTTGGATGCCGCTATATTCCTCGGCCAAAAGCGCTTGCTATACTTGGTGGCGTGGGAGCACGTGCCGGCGAAGAAGAAGTCTCCGCCAAGCGCAGCTTCCTTGCATATCCTGTTGAATACACGGGTGGCGTCCTCTCTGGCACCCAAGTAATTACTCATGACCTTGGCCTTCTCGAGCACTTTGATGTCGTCGTCAGAGTTCACGAGCGTGTCCATCACGAACACGTAGGACTTGACGTAGGCCGGAATGCCAGGGCAGGACTGTTCAAAGGCAATGAGGTTCCTGAGGTACAACTCCGTTTCGTTGTACAACGTGAGCGTCGGGATCTTGAAACGAGGCCTACCGCACATCCTGAACAGGCCTTTGGGCTCACTGAACTTGAACAGATTCTTGTTTTTTTGGTCGGGGACAAACTTGACTCCTGCGTACTTGAGCTCTGACGCCGAAGGCATGAGTACTCCCTCACTAATCAATGGTTTCCCTGTCAATGTCTCATCAGCAGGACGGTACCAATCTTGTAGGTTATGGAGGATATGAAAGTAACTAATGCTTTCCTTGTTTTTGGGACTCGTCTTGAAGTCATAGCATTGCCGCAAATAATCGGTTAACGACAAGTTCTCGTCGGGGTGATCCCGGATCTGACCCACCGTTAACTGGAACAATTTCTCAAGTACAAAGAAAGGAATCTGATTCTCCAGGAGTACCAAGTCATTTTTCACGTTGGACAAGGTCAATGTGTTGCCAAAAATAGGGTCTCTTTCTTTTATTTTTTTGCTCGGCAAAATAGGGTCTCTTTCTTGTCCCTGCAATTTGAAATGCATGCAAAATCATCAACTAAATTTCCGTAATTAACCTGGTTAATTTATCTGACGAATTATTTGGAATAAATTACTCCAATTATTAATATTACCCTTCAACGAAAAGTAGCTAGCCTATCTAATTTTGAAGTTTACTAATTTTTCTACTTTTCTCTTTCGGTGAACAAAATTCACAATAACAAAAATAACTGAAAAAAGGACCAGACCCATGAAGAGCATTTTAACTGAGCTACTTAAAAAGGTTGCTAAAAGTAGCAATTGGGGGGCGGGGGGGGGGGAGGGGAAACAAGAGTAAGTTTCATCAACTAATCAACTCTAGTTTCATCAACTAATAAAAGAGTTGATGCTTTTTTTTTTTTTTTGGGTGAAGAAGATTACGAAGGTTAAGTGCACACAAGAGCTGATGCTTTTAGATTCCTTAATTACCGTTCGGGTTCGGGTGCGATATCTGTAGAGAAATTCGAGGATGAAACAACCATCGACCAACATCATTTCCACATCCAGTGTAACTTCTTCTGTGTAGAATTTCTTCGCATTGTCTATCGATGCCTGCATTTCCGCTAAACAATTTTGAAGCACCGTCATCATTGTGTGCACTGCTTCATGGTCCTCCATTCCTGCGGTCAGTCGAGAGAACAGGTAATTCGTGTAGCTCATTTTGACGTGTTGCAAGGGTGTTTGGAGGTGTTTGTCTCCTCGGTGAAGAGGGCCAATAGCGATGAGACGAGGGGTGTAAGCGCTTTCTTTCAGCTTACGAAGCTCTTCAGGCACCCTATAAATGCAAGCTAAAGCGAAGACGGACTCAGTTTTCTTGACACCGTCGCCGATTTTTCCAGCGATGGTTGATGTAAGGTGCTGGAGATCATTCTGGACCCCTTGACTCATTTCAGCTAGGTGGATTTCCATTTGATTAATGAAATGCAAGAAGCAGCTGTGTTAGTATAATTTATACTTGGTGGTAGAAGTTTGGCTTTGCGCTAAAGACAGGCGCTCTCTATCTATATATAGAAGGCTCACAGTTTAATTGGTGCACTCGTATATTTACCTTCTTCTTCAAAGATAATTGATCTTGACACTCCACTTTCTGTTAATTAACCACACTTTATTAATTGTCTTTAGTGTTCAAAATACGCATAACATTAACACTAAAAGATAAATATTGAAGTGCAGTTATCAATATATAGAGTGCCAAAATTATTTCTCTTTTCAAAACTATCCAGAACTTGCAATCTCATGTGTAGAAGTACTAATTATTCAGAGAGAGAGAGAGGCACGTGATGCACGCGAGCTTTTGCCCAATACAAGCGTAAGTTTGCCCTTCAATTTAGATCTATTGATAAGTGAGAAAAAGGATCCTACCCAAAGAGTTCGAGTCTTGATAATAAATTATGAAGTTAATTGTACAAGGAAATGATTTTACATTCCTTTTTTTGTAGTAAAATATGGATAAAGTTTTTTTTTTTTTTTTGATGAGTAAAATATGGATAAAGTTATGCTCTTTAAAGGTGTGGGCGAATAAAATTGCTCGTAATCCATGCATCTTTTGGTTCAAATCCTTTTTTTTTTCCAAGTTTTTTGAAATTTACATCTAGATAGCTCGACAATGATTTTTAATGATGCCTACAAGGAAATAGACAGTTTGTCAAGTTTGGAATGAATTTTAGCGATTCCTAAAGAGAGAAAAGAAGAGAGTTTCATCATTAGATTCCCAATTTGGAGACAGCTTCAAGCAAAATTTTGTCCTCCCGTTCAAACCACTTTTTTTTGTCTTTTTTTTGCAAATTTTCTCTTGCTTTTATTACCCTATTTTCTCCCCTCTTTCCTTTCCTTTCACATCTAGCAAAGGACAAAACACTAGATAACAGATAGAAAGAAGAATATTAACTCACATATGCATTCAAGTTCAAGTAGTTTTTCCTTTCCTTTCACATCCAGCAAAGGACAAGACCCGTAGATAAAAGATGGAAAGTAGAAAATTAACCTTCATAAGCATTCAAGTTCAAGTAGTTTTGCTTAAAATCGTAACAAAAGAGAAAACACAAATTGAAAACATCATGTAAAGCCCCTATTTTTTTGGTAAATATAGGAAAAGGAATGGGCGAAAAAGAAAAAAAAAGAGAACTGAAAATCGATCAACAATTTTAAAACCATCAGGTCAAGAGAGAGTCATGTCATTGGGGCATGGTAAACGAATCAGCTCAACAAGGGATATAGATAGACTCCAATCGAATTACGAGACCTCTCAGCTTTTGTTGCACAAGTTCATTCTAAGTGGTGTCATGGTGAAGCATAATCGGGTGTTCTGTCCTACAATAACCATAAAGAAAGCATACTCTTTCTTCCTAGGGTTCTTAAGCCAAAGAGGAGGATCGCTATAAGTGTACCAAGTAAAGTATAAGAAAAGAATTTTAGACCATCCGATTCTAAACCAAACACTCGAGTCCTCCCCTCTCAGTTATGAAGTTAATTGTAAAGAGATCAAATATTTTCTCTCACAATGATCAAATTAAGTTAAATACTCTTCCTGTCCCATATTGTTTGTCCCCTTTTCTACTATCTCATGTCCCAAATTGTTTGCCCATATTAGAAAATCAAAGTAAAATTTTCTACGATTTTCCTCTTTTACGCTTTTTCTATATAATTGAAATTACAGTCTAATTTGGACAGAAGGACATCACTTGGAACGCCCAAAATTTTAAAAATAATAAATTGGATTGGAGGGAGTATTAGTGATGCTATTGCAAATAGAAAATTGCGAAAGCTAACTCCCTCTTTAATATTCCGTGACATAAGCGATAATGTATGTAAGGGACTAGTAATAGTAATGGTCCAGTATGTAATAGGCTAGGCTAAAAGTCTATGTAATAATAGTACAAGGCAATTATATGTAATATTCCGTGACATAAGCGATGATGTAAGCAAGAGACCATTTTATGCTTATAAAAGGAGGTCACCTCTCCGATAGAAAACCCAAGTGAGCGAGTAATGAAATCAAAGTGTTTCTCAATATATCCTGTGTCTTGTATTTACTGTCAATTTGATTCTAACCTTACTCCATTTGTCAACTTCTATGCATCACTCAAAAGGAAATTATTGAACAAAGGAAATTGAATGTTTATTTAGGGCTATAAACGAGCCAAGCTTTGTCGAGCTTGAGCTCGATTCGTTTTCTAAACAAGTCAAAATTTTGAGCTCGAGCTCAGCTTGAGCCTTAACAAGCCGAGCCCTTAATGAGTCAAGCTTAGTCATTTATTAAACGAGCCTCTTTAATCGAGTCTTACCTCCCTTAACGAGCTGAAAACTCTAGCCGGAAACTCAAGCTCAAGCTCATATCGTTTACTAAACGAGTCAAGCAGAGCGTTAACGCGCCGAGCATCCCTCTCCTTTTTTTTCCTTTTTTCTTTTTGTCAAACTAACGAGTGGTGTGGGGGCGCAGGACCACTGAACAATTTTTCTTGGTGAGACAAAGAGAAAATTATTCTTGGGGCAGCTGAGGGAGATCAAATAGAACTGTGAGAAACATACTTCATTTGTATCTGTATTCACCAGGAACCACTGTTCAACTGAAGCAAAATATTGTTCATTAGTTGGACGAAAACACTGTTTAGTGCGCTGCCTCTTTATATATGTTGGAACGAAATGATAGAGGTGTGTATGAACAAAATTTCTCTCGTAATTCATGCATCTTTTAAATTTCAAATTTTAATTCAAATCCTCTTCTTTTGTTTCAAGTTTCCTAAAATTTACATCTTTATGGCTCATCACATTTGGAATGATTTCTAACAATTCCTAAAGAGAAACGGGCCTCTCTCCTAGTCACTTATGTTGTCATCCCGGCCACTTTTTGGAGTTAAGTTTTCATCCGTAATTTTAAAGAAACCCAACTTTACCCTTATTGTGCTATATTACTTATTTTTTCCTTCTATACACGCAAAGAATTTTGAGATTAAAATATAAACTTGGAAGCCATTTCCATTAATTTTTTAGGGATATACACAAGAAACAAATTAACCCACCGCTATCCCCTTTCCATTCTTTCGTCCCTAACGAAGTACCACCAACAATAGAGAAGTGGGGAAAGAAGGAGAATGCAAAGCAGCCTTCCGTTGCTGTGATCCAGGGCCCCAAACCCGGTAAGCCAACCGATCTTTCAAGATTGCGCCACATACTCGTGAAGCTCAAGCATCATCAGAAACCAAAAAAATGGCAAAGCGGGGCCGTCACCTCCGGTTGCAGACAACAATTCTCAGCAGGCCGCTGTTGTAGCTTTCAAGGGTTCAGTTGTTGCATGCTTGAGAAACGGAGAGAGTAGTTGCATGCTATATATGATTCTCTCTGTGAAAAGTGTAGGAATTCACCCATGTGGTTGATGGTGATGGCTGTGGCCAAAGTCAAGAACGGAATTGCTTGAGCAGCCACTGATGACTTTTGGTAGCTATTGGAGATCTTGGATATCTCACGCATGGAAGAGCATTGAATGCTCTTGGACGTTTTCCCCTAGTTTCTCCCTATAAATACATGTGGTATTTGAGATGTTGAGGTGTGGTGATAAGTGCCAAAATATGCATATTTTGGCCCTCCAATCTACATTTATTAGTTCTTTATTTTTGTTAACTAATTTGTATTATGTGTTTTTATGTTTATAGGTTGTTCGAGCCTGTTGTCCGAAAATTTGGATAAAAAGAAGATTTTAAAGAAGTTTGGAGTTCAAATGCGAAATGATTCAAAATTGAATCATTCATTTGTTATTTCATGAAGTTCAAAGGTCCTTTGTGTGATTAATGTTTTCAATACCTATTTAAAAGGTTTAACATACTGTTGAAGGGTCCCAGGCGTGAAAAAAAAGAAAAAAAGCTGCTGCCGTAGATATAGAATGGGGCAGCCGAAAAGATGAAAAAATACGGTGCTGCCGGGTGAAGTTTCTTTTAGTTCGGATTTTATTGTAGCAGTTTTAGACGTACGTTTTTTTTTTCAGAATTTTTCCTTTGAAGTTTTTAATGTTTTGTTTAAGTATTCAAGCATTCGGTAACTCGTTTCAATTTCTGTTCTTAATTAAAATTCTTCGTTGGTATTTAATTAATTGTTATCTCTCGTTTATTTTCTTTCTCCAGTATTAAGAGCATGATTCAAATTAGGGTTCTTCTGTTTTATGTGCAATGATTAGTGAGTAGTCGTTTGGTAGGGTTGCGGGGTGAATAGCACACCGTGGCCAGTTCGGGTGCTGTTCTTTTTTTCAAACAATGAAAAAAATGATTTTAGATTGGAAAAATACTTCCTGCAGACGAATCCGGGCATCGTCGGAGCCCATGTGAACGGAAGAATGGGGGTCTAAAACTCATTCTCCGCTGCGCATAGGTAAACGGCGACCATGAGATTTCGCATCTTGCGGGGTATTTTTTCCAAACTAAAGTCGAATATTTTTTAGAACACTAAATAGAGCAGGTTAATCCAGACTGGTTGCGAGTGTTATGAACCCTACGACCGTACCTTTCTTTTAATTATCTGAAAAGTTTAATTAATTTCTAGATTTTAGTTAATCTCTTCATAAAACGACATAGGAGGGCTACCTAAGAGCCCGTTTAAATTATAATAACCCGAATTTTTAGTCAGCACACATCACCGTCTCTGTGGATTCGACTCCAGACTTACCGGATATTGTGCTATGTCGGTTTCAGCCCTACGCTTGGGGCAACCCATTATTTTAGGACTAGAAAATCGTTGGGTAGAAAATTAGAGAATCAGGAATCAGAGAGTGTAGAGCTGTGAGGGCTTCTCATTCGGGAGGGAGCCGAGCTCCTCCGGTGAGAGAACAGACAGCACCATGGTATCAAAATCACATGCTTGAATTGGACCCAATTGAAAGTGGAAAGCGTCTGACCAAGCATGTCTAATTGGAGATTAACTTCTTTATGGAAGGGTGCAAACTTGGGGTTTGCACCGTCGTTATGTGTAGGTTTCATCGATAGTTTATCACAATAACTGAACCATTCATTTTGTAGAGTCCACAGAATAGTTTGTATATGCAAAAAATTTGTCTGACGTAACATCGATAGGTATATTAAAATTTAATTTTGGTTTATAAAATCAAAGGCCTGGATCATTTTAACTTAAAAACTATTGACAAGATCCAAACTGTCGATTTTATAAACCAAAATTTATAGCCTTACATTTTAACTGTCCGGACACAAATTCATATCTATTTCATTATAGCCTTACATTGATAAGAAATATTAATTCCCTTAGAGATACTCTAAATTCTACTTGAAAATCATGACAAACTGTTGATGATCATCCTAAGGGGAATAAGATAATAGAATTTTCACACCACACTCATATTATTACTTCCAAAATAATACAACACATGTATATCGGGAAAAAAAATCGTAATACAACACACAACTAATCATGCACTCACTCTCAACCTCGCACACATAAACAATTATGGGGGAGGAATGGAAACCTCCAAAGGGGATACTACAGCTCTCTCTCTCTCTCTCTCTCTCTCTCTCTCGTTATAGATGCACGTACAATACTACGTCCTACTACACCATCAATATATATGTGTGTGCGCGCACACCCAATTTTTGAACCCACTTGATTTATTAACCCCATTGATCTCTTCGTTCCTTAAAGGCTACATTAGCCTTTTTTACCGAAACTGCGGATGAATCCAACGAAGGATATGACGAAAGCCATGACGCCGACGCAGAAAGCTATTAACGTTCACGGAGAAGCGAGATATGTCCGTCTCAAGTGCGCCATATTCCTCGCCCAAAAATGCTTGCTATACTCGGTGGCTTTGAGGCATGGTCCATTGAAGTAATGCCCCAACGTGATTTCCTTGCCTAGCTTGTTGAATAGATCGGTGGCGTCCTTGGTGGGACTCATGTATTTACGCAATACTCCGGCCTTTTCGAGCACTAGGACATCTTTATCGTGTCGACGAGCATGTCCATGAGCCTTGCGTAGGACGAAAAGTGCTCCAAAACGCCAGGGAAGCACTGTTCCAAGGCAATGAGGTTCCTGAGGAAGAACTCCGTCGTGCTGTATATCGAGAGAGGCGGGATCACAAAACGAGCCCCACAGCACCACCAAAACAGGCCTTTTGGTTCCATGAACTCCATGCCGAACAGATTCTTTCCTGAGTGCGCGGGAACAAACTTGGCGCCTGCATAGAGGAGTTCTGATGCCGAAGGCATGGGTGCTATTTCACTGGGAGTACTTTTCACGTTTGTTTGATCCGGAGGTGGAAGGTAATTATCATGTAGGTTATGCTGAATATGATAGTACTTCTTGGCAATTTGAACTTCATCTTCTGCTGTTTTTCTTTTTTCTGATAGGCCATCTTCTGCTGAACCAAAATCCTAAGGACACAGTCACCGGGCGAACACCAAGTTTTGGCACTGCTACTACTACTGTTGTTGGAATTTTTAACTGTTGCTGGACTCATCAATTCGCGGTAGTGCCCCACATAATCTGTGAGGTTGCGACTATTCGGGATCCCGCCCACAGTGAGTGACTGAGTGGGAACAATATCTCAAGCACAAAGAAAGAAATCTGGTTCTCGAGGAGTACCAAGTCGTTTATGACGTTGTAATAGGTCAAACTGTACGTTACCAAAAATCGGAAAGCCCAATGGGTACCAAGTCGTTTATGACATTTTTTCTACTACCATTTTTTGTTGAAAAAGAATAAGTTTCATTACGTATATTGTTTTTTAAAACATGGTGATATTTAGCTCATAAAGTTATTCTATCTAAAGTTAGCCATTGCAAATAAAGAATAAGTTTGATCTCGAGGAGTACCAAGTCGTTTATGACAGTTGCAACACTCTTATTATTACTACTTTCAAAATAATACAACACACGCACATACACAATGGGGAGAAAATGGAAAGCCCAAAGGGTATCCCCTCTCTTTCTCACTGCTTATTTTTAGATGCAACACATATATACATACTAGTTCCAAGTTCCAGCCACAACATCAAGATGTACACCCACTTGATTTATTAACAGGCCATCTCTTTGTTCCCTGACAGCTACATCGATCCATGGCCGCCTTATTCTTTTTTAAGGAAATCGCGGATGAATTGAAGAAACGTCATGACAAAAGCAACGAGGCCAACACAAAAAGCTATGAACGTCCACGGAGAATCAAAATACCTGCGTCTCAAGTGTGCCTGATGCTTCGGCCAAAAACGCTGGCTATACAGGGTGGCTTTGACCATCGTGTCATAGTAGTGGTCTCCTGAAAAAACCAAAATGCCTAGCTTGTTGAATAGATCGGTGGCGCCCTTTCTAGCACCCAAGTAGTTACTCACGACTCTGGCCTTTTCGAGCACTTGGACATCTCTATCAGAGTTCACGAGCAAGTCCATGAGCCATGCATAGGACGAAACGTACCTCGAAATGCCAGGGCAGCACTGCTCAAAGGCAATGAGGTTCCTGAGCAATGACTCCGTGTTGTCGAATAGAAAAATTGGTGGGATTTCGAACTGAGCACTACGAAACCACCGAAACGGGCCTTCTGGTTCCGTGAACTTGACCTTGAACGCATCATCCTTTGTCTTGCCAGGTACAAACTTGACCCCTGCATAAACGAGTGCTGATGCAGAAGACATGACTCCTACTTCAGCAGCTGGTTTGGTTGCTATCTCTTTCTTTTCGGAAGAAAGAATAGGTCGTTTTTCAGGAAGGAAGCCATCATGTAAAATATGGAGGATATGATAGTAATTAGCATTACGGCGATCAACAGAATTACCACTTTGAACATTTTTTTCTTCTTCTGCTGCTGTTGTAGAACTTTCCACTTTGTTGCCAAAAATCCTTAGGACACAGTCACAGGGCGGACACCAAGTTTTCGCGCTACTACTGTCGGGAACACTTTCTTCATGAGCTGGACCGCGGAGCAATAGAGACAAGAATTCATCATATAGAAACATGTTGCGAAAGTACTTAAACACATAATCAGTGAGCGACCAGTCCTCGAGGAGACTATTCGGTATCCGACCCACAGTGAGTGAGAACAATTTCTCAAGCACAAAGAAAGGAATCTGGTTCTCCAAGGATATCAAGTCACTTTCTACGATGTAGCGGATCAAACTGTTATCAAAAATAGGATCGTGTCCCTGCTTTTTGAAATGCCAAATCATTAATCAAATTTGTGATACCCCTAAAAAAAGTCAAAATATCAACTGACTTGTGTATGTTAAGGGTGTGAAATTATACAATAGTCTAGTAGTACCGTCACATGGTACTTTGAACTACTTTACAATCACACATTTATGTACGATTTATCATTAAGTGTATGGACTTCATAGGAATATATGATTGTAAAGTGGTCCAGAGTTCTACGTGGTGGTACTCCCGGACTATTGAATAATTACTCGTTAAGGATTTATTATTATTATTATTATTTTGCTCAGCACAGAAAGAAATTCATTAAATAAAGAGAAAGGATTAGAAATAACAAAAACAATGTTGGCGCGACGGCATAACAGCCAAGTCAATGATGCCAACGACGTTCGCACCAAAAGCATGGACAAATCATATGTCGCCCACACCCCCGAAGGGATTGTTGAGGCCAGGGTTTCTTATTGCTATATATATGGGAAATTTTTCTATGGTACACAAATCATTTTTTGGTGTATGGTATCTAAAAAATTACTTTAGTGATAGTACTCCACATTGTGCGATAAGCAGGGTTTTCAAAATGGTCGTTGCATGACATAACGGCCGTTACGTAACGGGTTTTTGAAGGCCCAATACCGTTACGGGTGAAAATAATAGCACTACGAAAAAATTCACGTGCGTATCGATTGTTACACCCTGTTATAGGACCATTACACCTTAAAAAAAATTCACGAGTGCAGTGTCCAATTCCCTAAACACATTGACCGATACTCCTAATATCCGTTACTCGCAACCACGACCGTTACGCCGACCAATACCGCAATTTATAACTATGGCGGTAAGTATTCCAGATGCATAATACTTACCACTTAATGTAGAATACTTACCACTTTATATGAACTAATTCCACACTGAGTGATAAGTATGTCATATGGAGTGGTACGTATTCCATACTGAGTGGCAAGTATTTCTATATTTACATCAGAAATACTTATCACTCAATGTAGAATATTTATCACTTCTTATGCAATACTTACCACTTAGTATGAAATGCCTTACCACTGAAGTGACTTTTTGGTGTGTACCATAGATGGACTCATGTATGGGATGTGTTACGATGTGTTTTAATCTTTACATATACATTCATAAAACATGCACTAGTATATACAAAAGAAGAGTATTTTAATTAAGCTACTACTTAAAAAGGATGCTAAATGTACCAATTGATGGGAAAAGTAAGATTAATTAGTTTTGTCAACTGAGATAAAAGGAGCTGATGCTTTAAGCTTCCTTACCTTTGAGTTGCCATTGTCTCCTCTGTTTTCATTATCTTCGGCCCGGAGTAATCGTGCTCTGTGGAGAAATTCGAGGATGAAACAACCATCGACCAACATCATTTCCTCATCCAGCTTAACTTCGGCAAGATAGCACTTCTTTGCATCGTTTATTGACTTGTTCATTTCAGCTAAACATTCTTGCAACACCGCGTTTTTCTTCTCCACCGATTCCATGCCCTCCAGCCCTACGGTCAATCGACTAAGTAGGTCGTTCGTGTATATCACCTTGATGTGTTGCATGGGTGTTTGGAGGTGTTTGTCGTTTCGGTGAAGAGGGCCGACAGCTATGAGGCGAGGGGTGTAGGCGCAATGATTCACCTTACGAAGATCTTTGGGAACCCTATAAATGCAAGCTGAAGAGAACCATTCGGTTTTCTGGGCACCTTCACCGAGTTTGGCACCGATGGTGGATGTAAGGCGCGGAAGACCCTCTCCATTGTCATTCTCCCCTAGGCTTATTTCAGCTATGCGGATTTCCATTTGATCAGTGAAATTGAGAAGCAGTTGTGTTATACTTGGTGGCAGAGTTTCGGTTCAAAATGTTTTTGGATTTTCCTATGTGGGTTCGAGCTAAAGACAAACTCTCTCTATATATAGAAGCCTCACACTTGTTTTTTTTTTTTTTTTGATCAGCCAACACACAGAGAGAGAGAGAGAGAGAGAGAGAGAGAGAGAGAGAGAGAGAGAGAGAGAGAGAGTAATTGGTGCACTCAGATATTTACCTTCTTTCCAAAACTGCCCAGAACTGTACAATCTAATGTGTAAGAGTAATTATTCAGTGGTAAAGGAAAACAGAGACTAATGAGGTTTTTTTTTTGGATAGTGAGAGACTAATGAGTAGCACTCGGGCTCGTGCCCTATATATCCCAAGCGTAAGTTTGCCCCTCGAATTTCGATCTATCGATAAGTGAGAAAAAATATCCTACTCACAAATTAATTTTCTATCTTGATGAAAGTTCAGAAGTACAAATTGAAAATTATTAATAGCAATAATTCAAGAGAGCCATTTTTTTTGGCAATCGCCTTGGATGCATGAGATCAGTAACTTTACTTAAATTCGGTTAGCCATGTTACGGATCTTCAAAATCTGATTTTTATCTTGTGTAACTTGCATTTGTTAAAAAAAAAAAAAAAAAAAAAAAAAACAGCTCAATTACATAATGGAGTAGTAGGTACTTGATCAAAAAAATTGACTCTTGGCGTATAGAACTGGATAGAGCGAAATTGGGTTGGGGGGGGGGGGGGGGGTGGGGGGGGGGGGGTTGTGGGGCGTGGGTTGGGGGGGGGGGGGGGGGGGGGGGGGGGGTTGTGGGGCGTGGGTTGGGGGGGTGGGGGTGTTTATCAAGTATCACTGATATTTGATTGAAAACAGGTTTTGCTTCATAACTTAATAAATTATTGCCTAGAAAATAAGTGACTTCGATTATTAATTGCAATGGAACTCACAACATTTCTTACCAAATGTGGATAAAGTTACCCTCATCTTTTCTTCGGTCAAGCAGAATTTCAAATTATATTACGAAAGAAAGTTACCCTCATCAAAGGTGAGGGTGAACAAAATTGCTCGTAATTCATGCATCTTTTGGTTCCGATACTTTTTTTTTCAAGTTTTTTGAAATTTCCATCAAGACCACTCATGACGTTTGGAATGATTTCGAACGATTCCAAAAGAGAAATAGACCAATGGTTAAGTTTGGAATGAGTTCTACCGATTCCTAAAGAGAGAGAAAAGAAGAGAGTGAAAAACATTTCTTTATCATTAGATTCCTAATTTGGGAAGAGGAAGAAAAATTTTATACTCCACTTCAGAACATTTTTTTTTGCAATTTTTCTCTTCCTTTTCTCACCTTAATTATTTTCTCCTCTTTTCCCTTTCTTCCCCATCAAACAAAGGACAAAACCTTCGGATAAAAGATGAGTCGAAAAATAACTTCCGTATGCAGTCAAGTTTAAGTAGTTTTCTGTAAAATGTCTACTTCGTAACAAAAAGAGTCTAAGAAATACTTATCAAAAAAAAAAGAGCCTAAGAAAATACAAATTGAAAATATCATGTAAAGCCCCTATTTTTTGGTAAATATAGGGAAAACATGGACATTATCAACAACTTTGGAACTGCCGGATCAAGAGTTCGAGTCTTGATAAGAAATATAATTATGAAGCTAATTGTAAAGTAAGCAAATATTTCTCTATCACGCTACTCGTCGTATTTGTAATAATTTCTAATGATTCTTAAAGATGAACAAACCGCTCGTCAAGTTTGGAATAATTTCTAACTATTCCTAAAGAGAGTGAAGAACATTTCTTCATCGATTCCTAATTTGGAGAGGAAGGAAAAATATGTCCTCTTCAAAACTTTTTCCTTTTGCAATTTTTGTCTTGCTTTTCTTACCCTAAAGGTGTAGGTGAACTCTCATAATTCATGCATCTTTTGATTCAAATCCTTTTCTCTTGTTTCAAGTTTTAATTTACATCTAAACCGCTTTCTCTTGTTTCAAGTTTTAATTTACATCTAAACCGCTCGTCAAGTTTCGAATGATTTCTAACGATTCCTCAAAAGAAATAGACCTCTGATCAAGTTTAGAATGTATTCCTAAAGAGAGAAAAGAAGAGAGTGAAAAAAATATTCACTATTAGATTCCTAATCTGAAAAGAGGAAGGATATAATTATGTCCAGATGTCTATTTCCGTGGCACCATTCACCAGCAAATGGCTTAACAACAAATGACAACCAACTATTAAAACCGAACAGTAAATGATACTTAGATAAGGAAAAGAAGAAAACGATGCATATATGTGAGAGAAACCACATATTCTGGCTGAAATAGTTACACAAAGTAAAAAAGCAAAGCCCCAAATGACTTTTTATCTAAGCCCATTTCCTCACTCTTACTTGACATACTAAAGACCATAAACAACTGTTAGGGTGACAAAAGGAATAGAACAAGAAGAACCTCCAAACCAACAAGGTTGTTTCGCTGGGAAAAGCGTATATATTAATAAAAAAAAAGACGACTAAAATGTCACAATTTGCTAGTTTCGAAAATCACATCTAACTTAAGATACTGTCTATATATCACCAAAGTAACATCTATGTCGCAAAGTGAGAGGTCACCCGCGAACTATCACCAATCAATCCTCGAGAGGTATGTGCCAAATGTACCCCTGGCTCCGTCAATAACTTCTCGTTGAGTGTTACTTCTTTGGAAAGCATCTCCACCACTTGCTTCATTCCTGGCCTTTGATTACAAGCTGCTTGGGCACAAAATAGAGCAACTTTGATGAATCGAATTATCTCGTCCTCCGGGTATTCAGTTAGTTCTGGATCAACAATGTCTAATAACCTACCTTCCTCTGTCAGCTTCCATGCCTGCATCTTTTTCTTTTTTTTCTCGGCAAACGGAATATTTTTATAAAATTCGAAAGGGGTACATCAAGGAAGATCAACCTAAGCCAAAGCTTAGTTGAGCCCAAATTTACAAACACATCCAACCGACAGTTGGAGCTTGTCCTGAGAGTTGGGTTACAATTTTAGTTTGCAGATACCATCTAAGAAAATCTTGAACTCCTCAACGGTGTAGACCTTGATGTCAAACTTCACCTTCATCCACATCGCCACTCTAGTTTTTACTAAATCCCCCACCTCCCAAGCTTGTTTCGTAGAATTGTTGAAAATAGTATCATTCCTTGCCAACCAAAGAGATCACAACATAGCACAGAAGCAAGCTTCCCAAACATATTTCTCCAAGTTGGAGAAACCATTAACAAACCACCAGTTTGCTAAGTCTAGTACCGAACTTGGGCAAATCCATTTGATATTTCACCAATCTAGGATTATCGACCAAACACTCCACATGAAATGACATTGAAGAAACAAATGCTGGTGAGTTTCCAGATTCAGGGAGCATAAGGGGCACAAAGCTAAATGAATTTCACTGATCAAAATTTCTGCTGAGAAGGACAGACCTGATTATTGCTCTTTCCTTTACTGCCATCCACACAAAGATTTCCACCTTTGGGGGGCCCAGATTCTTCCAAAGAGATCCAAGCAGCGCACTACTGGAGTGGGATTGCAATTACCATTGCCCATAGGCTAACTTGACCGAAAAAATTCCATCACTTGACCATCTCCATTGCAAAGCATCCGGTTTCGTCGGATCTATGATAACCCGTTGAAGTCGCACTTTTAGATTATTGAACTCCTGCTTCTCTCGCCCAAATAAATCTCTTCGGAACAATAATTCCCATGCTCCCCCAACCCTCAAATTACTGATCCGCATTTCCTTTTGGGTATAAATAATAAAGTCTAGGATAGTCTTCTTTTAATGGGGATTCACCTAGCCAAACATGATCCCAAAACACCGTAGCCTCGCCCGAATTTACTTGGACTCGAAAGCTGTCCCGAATGGAATAGCCCAAAGGAGATGAGGGATTATCCAGAGAACAAATATCTGACCAGATGCTTGACGTAGTGTCAGCGCCATGACCATAGGGTAACCAACAATTAGCATCCAAACCGTATTTTCCCCTAATCACCTTCACCCATAGGGATTCTTTATCCTTACCAAATCTCCACCACCACTTTGCCAAAAGAGCAAGATTTTGTTGCATCATTTTCTTGACCCCCAATCCCATGCCTGCATTTTTTTGTTACTCCAGTTCACATATCACTGAGATAATGGCTCATGAGTCGTCAATATTACCACTTCGAACTTCTGTTGTTGTAGAACCAAAAAGCCCAAGGACACAGTCACTGGGCGAACACCGAGTTTTCGCATTGGCGGATTTTCCTACAGGACTCATCTTGTAGCCATAGCACCACTGCACATAATCGGTAAGCGACCAATTCTGGTCGGGACGATTCGGAATCCTAGACACCGTGAGTGGGAACAATTTCTCAAGCACAAAGAAAGGAATCTGGTTCTCCAGAAATACCAATTCGTTTTTCACGTGGTAGAGGGTCAAAAGGTTACCAAAAATAGGATCCATCTCTCGTCTCTGCGCTTAATTCAGAAATGCAAAATCGTTAATTAAATTTGTATAGCCTGGTTTATCTGACAAATTAAACGTTACGTTTTCATATAAATGAAATCTTCTACCATTTTGGAAAATAAAAAATGCAACGAAATCTAGAGACAATATTATTTTCCCTTGCAAATGGTTGACGTCTGGCGAGTTAAAACTTTTTTAACATTTCACCGCAAATTGTATCCTTTCGATTATGAAACGTAAATTTTGTCAATAATATGTATTTTTTCGATGCAAATTGTAATCATTAGGTGAGGAAAAAAACTTTTCCCGCAATTTTGAAATTAAAACAACTTATTAATGAATTCCCATCACGATGTTTAATCTTTAGGCGTATCTTTGGATGTTTGTTTGCTGCGTTGGATTTTGGGTGTGGTATTTCTTTTTGGGGTTTTGGTCTTGGTTGGCTTCTTGCCAATTAACCTTGAATGGTTTTTCTCTCCCTTAGGATCCTGGTGGTATATGATTGTCGGAGTTAGTTCTGCTCTTGCTCCGGTTTAATATATGCCTCTTTCTCGGGGTCATTTTAATCTTTGTAATCTGTTTTCGAAGATTTATAAATTTCTTTGGTCATTCAAAACAAATGTAGTTTTCAAGTTTACTAATTTTTCTATGTTTCTCTTTAGGTGAACAAAATTTACAATAAGAAAAAGAATTTTTGACAAAAGTAAGCTTAAAAAGTTAATACTTGAATAAAATTTGTTTTTAAAATTTAGTAAGAATTGTTGTATAACGACAATGTCAACCGTAAAAAGGACCAAACAAACAAATCGCGAGTTTGTGTATTGAAAGCTATGCAAAGAGAGAATATTTCTATCTACATAAAAAAATTTACTTTTCTACTACATAATCTTCGATAATAATCAGGGGCGGCTCCAGAGTTTTATTTCAGCAGTGACAAATTCCATCTCAAAGCCAATTGGTAATGAGTGGAGAGGTTCCAGATGTTTTTAAGTGATCACCTATTCCACTCCCAAGCAATGTGGGATTCAATTCCTTAACATCCCCCCTCACGTGCAGCCACGTTGAGGTCTGTCACGTGTGGCCACTTTTGGGTCCTATCATCGTGCAACATTTTCGCTGGTCTATCATCGCAGGGTGTGGATTGTGAATTTTATAAAATGTGGGGTGGAATGGGTCCCGCTCTGATACCATATGAAAATTTTATATCCATCTCAAAACCAATTGGCAATGAGTGGAGAGATCCCAGATGTTATTAAGTGATCACCCATTCCACTCCCAAGCAATGTGGGATTCAATTCCTTAACAAAAGATGTATGAATTTTCTTGCATTCAAAATACAATATAAATAATCATATTTGTTATGATTGAAAGTTTATCGGGCCCTAATTTTATTTTATTTTTTTGAGCTACTTATAATTTACTTACAAATTTAAGTGAATTTTTTTTATTCCAGCTTTGGACGATTGATCTAGTGCAGTTAGAGAGAAATTAAATTACATGTAAAATATTGGACAATATTAGATGTATATACACGTTTGATTAATTACAAATGAGGAATCCTCACCTTCCAGTTGAGCAAGAAGAACATAAAAAGTTCTTGAATATTTTATGTTGACTATCGTCAAATAGTCATGTAATACTTTCTTTCTTTTTTTAACAGCGAAAGGCAAAATTTTTATTGATATGGAAAAAAGGATTACAAGTGAAACAAGAGCGATAGCATCACAACGCAAAGGCAACATCCCAACTATATTGACACCCTGCCCTGCGACAATCATCTACTACACAGTCCGGAGCTGGTAAGAGATCAAATCAAAAGGAAATAAAAACAAGGACATGCATGTATATAGTCATGTAATACATGTATTTATAGAAAACAAAAGGAAATAAAATAGTCATGTAATACATGTATATATAGAAAACAAATCATAAGGGACCTTAGGCTAGCACCTAAGAGCATCAGCATTGGACTCTTTAACGGGAAACAAATCATATATCAACTCAATTGTGTATGTTAAGGGTGTGTTATTATTATTTTCCACTTGGCAAAGAAAGAATTTTTTTTTAATAATGAAAAAGGATTACCAATAATAAAAAGAATGCAGATACGATGGCATTACTAACAAGTCAATGATTCAAACGACTTGCCACCAAAAGCATGGACAAATCATATGCCATGCACCCACACCCCGAAAGGAATGTTATTTTTAATCTTTATATATAAAGCATGCATGCACTAGTATGAAGAGTATTTTAATTGAGCTACTTAAAAAGGATGCTAAAAGTAGCAATTGAGGGGAGAAAAAATAACAAGATTAATTAAGTTTTGTCAACCGATAAAAGAGCTCATGCTTTAAGCTTCCTTACCTCAGAGGTGCGATCTCTGTAGAGAAATTCCAGGATGAAACAACCATCAACCAACATCATTTCCTCATCCAGTGTAACTTCTGCTGCGTAGCTTTTCTTTGCATCGTCTATCGATGTCTTCATTTCTGCTTAACATTTTTGTAGCACCGTGAACTTGTTTTGCTTTTGTAATTCAAGGTCCTCAATTCCTGAGGTCAGTCGAGAGAGTAGGTAATTCGTGTAGCTCATTTTGACATGTTGCAAGGGTGTTTGGAGGTGTTTGTCTTCTCGGTGAAGAGGGCCAACAGCGATGAGGTGAGGGGTGTAGATGATTGCCTTCAGCTTATGAAGCTTTTCGGGCACCCTATAAATGCAAGCTGAAGAGAAGAAGGATTCAGTTTTTTGGGCACCTTCATCGATTTTCTCAGCGATGGTCCATGTAAGGCGCTGAAGAGCCTCCTCCCCTTGACTCATTTCAGTTGGGTGGATTTTGAGTTCCATTTGATCAACGAAACCAAGAAGCAGTTGTGTTTATAGTTGGTGGTAGAGGTTTGGGTTTGAGCTAAAGACAGACCCTCTCTATATATATACCGTAGATGGCACGAGTGCGTTGGATGTGAGCTAGTGCCCAGCACAAGCGTAAGTTTGCCCCCTCGATATACCCTTTGTCGAGTTTAATTAGATAGCAGTAAGTGTTTGACAAAAATTAATACTTGATAAAATTGATTCAAGTTTTCCTTGCATCTAGAGTTTGGCCTACTCAATATACCCTTTGTAGAGTTCAATAAAATCTTATTGTCGATCAAAGAAAAAAGTACTCCCTCCGTCCCATGATATTTGTCCGATCCCCAAAACGAGGACTATAAAATAATGTATTTCTTTCAAAAAAAATTCAAATTTTTTTTATAAGTTAAAAAAACTCGTCAAGATCTAGTAAATTGTTAAATTTTTTTCCAACTTTTCTTACAAAAATTGTATTATTTTTATGTCTCCGTTTTGCGGATCGGACAAATATTATGGGACGGAGGGAGTACTTGACAAAAATTTTAATTCTGGTAGAATTGGATAGAGCAAAATTGAAGTGTTTTTTTTATCAAGTATTACTGATCAATATTCGATTGAAAAGGAGTTTTGCTTAGTAACTAAATAAATTAATGCATAGAAAATAAGTGACTTTGATTATTGCAACAGATAGAACAAAATTGCTCGTAATTTTTGCATCTTTCGGTTCCAATCCTTTTTTCTTGTTCAAGTTTTCTGAAATTTACATATAGACTGATCGTGAAGATTGGAATGATTGCTAACAATTCCTAAAGAGAAATAGGCCACTCATTAAATTTGAAATGATTTCAACCGATTCCTAAAGAGTGAAAAGAAGAGAGTGCAAAACATTTATCATCACTAGTTTTTTTTTTTGCTCGGCAAACGAAACTTTTATAACACTCGAAGGGATACATCAGGCGGCTCGAACACAGTAAGATTACACGCTTACTCGATCAAACCAGAAGAAAAGGAAAAAAAAGAACAACAAAACCACCTAAGCACTGCCCTCCAACAGAAAGTTGGAATAGCAAAACACCTCACCCTCAACCAAATTACAACTTCAACAATCTAACTCCATCCAAAAATATCCTAAAATCCTCCACCGAATACAACTTTATGTCAAATTTTGCTTTAACCCACATTGCAACTCTAGATTTAATCAGCTCACCTACTACCCCCGCACTTGTAGAAACATTGTTGAACACATAGGCATTTCTTGCCAGCCACAAACACCACAAGGTCGCGAAGAATGTAGCTTCCCACAAGTGCTTCTCCCATTTTCGAAATCGATTATCCCCCCACCAAATGAAAAGATCTTCCAATGATTCAGGGCACACCCATCTCACATGCCACCAATCCAATATCCGAGACCACACCTCCCAAGAAAATTGACAATGCAAGAATAGGTGGTGAGGAGTTTCCAATTGCAGCGAGCAGAGAGGGCATAGAGTTGATTGACCCTCTAGTTAGATTCCTAATTTGGGGAGAGGAAGGAAAATTTTGTCCTCCTCTTCAGAACCTCTCTTTTTTTTGTAATTTTTCTCTTTTTTCTCTACCCTCTTTTCTCCTCTTTTCCTTTCCTTCCACTTCCAGCAACGAACAAAACCTTCAGATAAAAGATGGAAAGTCGAAAAATAACTTTCATATGCATTCCAATCCAAGTTGTTCTCCGTAAAATGTTCCACTTAGTAACAAAAAGAGTCTAAGAAAATACAAATTGAAAATATCATGTAAAGCCCCTATTTTTTTGTTAAACTAATGTGTGGTGTCGGGGTGCCGCTAAATAATTTTTCTTCGTGTGTCAAGTTTTAATAAAAATTTTTGCAGATCAAAAAATAATAATTTTTCTTCGTGAGGCAGAGAGAGAATTATTATTGGGGGCACCGAGAGAGAAATTAAACTGTAAGAAAAGAAGCGAGAGATGTACCTGCTGGGTACTTTTCACGTGGGACCACAAATGAAGCGTACTAGTATTATTTTCTTGATTTGCAAATTGCAGCACATAGGATAGTTTTATTTACTTGGCATGTCCAAATCAAATTTTAAATAAAGACAAATCAATGAACGATAGAAAATATAGATCATTTGCAACTGTATTCATTAGGAACCACTGTTCAAATGAAGCAAAAATATTGTTTATTTCTTAAACGAAACACTGCATTTTTTTTTTTTTGGGGGTAATTGAAAACACTTCATATTTACATTTGCCTCTTTATATATATAATAATAACGAATGCATGCAATGATAAAAGGGTGGATGAACAAAATTGCTCTCATAATTCATGCGTCTTTTGATTTCAGTTCCTAATTTTATTTTGTTTTAAGATTTTTGAAATTTACATCTAGACTGCTCGTCAGTTGATATATTTGGAATGATTTCTAACGATTCCTAAAGAGAAACAAACTGCTCGTCAAGTTTAGAATAATTTCTAACTATTCCTAAAGATAGTGAAGAACATTTCTTCATCAATTCCTAATTTGGAGAGGAAGGAAAATAATCAAAATATGTCCTCTTCAAAACTTTTTTTGCTTTTGCAATTTTTGTCTTGCTTTTCTTACCCTAAAGGTGTAGGTTAACTCTCATAATTCATGCATCTTTCGTTTCAAATCCTTTTCTCTTGTTTCGAGTTATGTGAAATTAACATCTAAACCGCTCTTCAAGTTTGGAATGATTTCTAACCATTCCTCAAGAGAAATATTAGACCGCTCATCAAGTTTAGAATGTATTCCAAAAGATAGAGAAAAGAGCTGAGGAAGGATAATTTTGTCTGGATGTCTATTTCCGTCGAACCATTCACCAGCAAATGGCAACCAACTATTGAACCAAACGGTAAATGATACTTTGACAAGGGAAGGAAGAAAAGATGCATTCATACATTTGAGACAAACCACATATTCTTCTGCCTGAAATAGTTACACAAAGTAAAAAAGCAAAAGTCTATGGGTGTTGGCCATCTTAGGATCTAGTCTACGACTCTCGTAGTCTTTTTGAACCTTTATGAATGCCGGTTATCTGGCTTGTAGACTTTGATCGTCTAAGTTAATGTATGATTTTCTGCTTGACCAAAAAAAAAAAAAAAAAGCCCCAAATGACTTTTCATCTAAGCCCATTCCCTCACTCTTATATACTTGACATACTAAAGACCACATACAACTGTTAGGCTGACAAAAGGAATTGAACAAGAAGAAACTCCAAACGAATAAGGCAGTTCCGCTAGGGAAAAGCATATATATTAAAGAAAAAAACGACTAAAATGTCACAATTTTTTGTAGTTTTGAAAATCATCTAACTTGAGATATTGTACATACATCACCGAGATAATTAACATCGGTGTCGCAAAGTGGGAGGTCACCCGTGAACTATCACCAACCAATCCTCGGGATGTATGTGCCAGATGTGTTTTTTTTTGAACGGCAATGAAGAAATTTTATTAAGAAGGAAGAGGTGATACAGGAAATAAGGTAAAAGAAAAGGAAAAACGGCATCACAACGCCAAGGATACATCTCAACGAGATTGACACCTATCCCTGCGACAATCGTGTGCCGATTACCCCAAGCAAGTTGATAAGGAATCAACCAACCCAACAAAGATGGGCCCAACAATCAATACAAAGTACGTACATAATTGGAAATACAACCACAAAACAACAAATATAGTAACTCCAATGAAGCCCAGAAGAAGCGAAATATGCCAGAATAGCAAGTGATTCCTGAATCACAGTAACGTTTGAGGGTCCACAGCAGTTTTCAGCCTCTGAGTAATCGCTGAAGTCTCTAAACATGTCCCTCATCTCCAGGTTGACAAGGTGAATAACCTCTGCCGGAATCAACCGGCTTTGAGTAATCACTGAAATCTTGTAGCCATGACCTTCCACAGAGTGTAATCATTGAGTTGTAATATACACAGCAAGTTCGGTTTGAACTCCGAAATGAAAAGAAGTTCAGATTATATAGAAACCATAGCTGATAGCTAGCTCCGTCAATAGCTTCTCGCACCGCTGCCATGTGTGATTGGAAGCTGCTTGGGTACAAAAGAGAGCTACTTTGATGAATCGAATTACCTCGTCCTCTGGGTATTCACTTAAATCAAAACCAACAATATAATTAATGACAATTGGCTGCTGGTAACTGTCCATTTGTAGATCACCATTGTATAAACTCACATGCTTGAATTGAACCCATGGCCGATTGAAACTGGAAAGCGTCTGACCAAGCATGTCAAATTGGAGATTTATGACTTCTTTAAGGAAGGGTGCGACCGTGGGGTTCGCACCGCTGCCATGTGTGATCCCATTGAAAGTTTATCACAAAAATCTGAATCATTCATTTTCTAGAATCAAAAATTAAATTTTGGTTTATAAAATCAAAGGCCTGGATAAAAATTATATATTGACAGGATCTATTTCATCGATTTTATAAACCAAAATTTATAGCGTACATTTTAACTGTCCGGACACAAATTTGTATCTATTTCATTGTAGCCTTACATTGATCACAAACATTCCCTAGAGGTACTCTCAATTCTACTTGAAAATCACGACAAAATGTTGATGATCATCCTGAGGGGAATAAGAGATGAGAATTTTCACACCACACTCATATTATTACTTCCAAAATAATACTACAACACACATTTATCAAAAAAAAAAAAATAGTAATACAACACACATCTAATCACACACTCACTCTCAACCTCGCACACATACAATTATGGGGGAGGAATGGAAACCTCCAAAGGGGATACCACAGCTCTCTCTCTCTCTCTCTCTCTCTCTCTCTCTCAATATACATCACACAAACACACTAGTTATAGATGCACGTACAATAGAACTTCCTACTACACCATCAATATATATATGTGCGCGCACACGTGCAGACCCAATTTTTGATCCCACTTGATTTATTAACCCCATTGATCTCTACGTTCCTTAACGGCTACATTAGCCTTTTTTACTGAAACTGCGGACGAATCCAATGAAGGACATGAGGAAAGCCATGACGCTGACGCAGAAAGCTATGAACGTCCGCGGAGAAGCAAGACACGTCCGTCTCAAGTGCGCCATATTCCTCGCCCAAAAACGCTTGCTATACTGGGTGGCTTTGAGGCATGGTCTGTTGAAGTAATGCCCCAACGTGATTTCCTAGCCTAGCTTGTTGAATAGATCGGTGGCGTCCTTGGTGGGACCCATGTAGTTATGCAATACTCCGGCCTTTTCGAGCACTAGGACATCTTTATCGTCGTCGATGAGCATGTCCATGAGCCATGAGTAGGACGAAAAGTGCTCCAAAACGCTAGGGCAGCACTGCTCCTAGGCAATGAGGTTCCTGAGGAAGAACTCTGTCATGCTGTATGTCGAGAGAGGCAGGATCACGAAACGAGCCCCACAGCACCACCAAAACAGGCCTTTTGGTTCATGAACTCGATGTCGAACAGATTCTTTCTTGGGTGGGCGGGAACAAACTTGACGCCTGCATAGAGGAGTTCCGATGCCGAAGGCATGGGTCCTATTTCACTGGGAGTACTCTTCCCGTTTGTTTGATCCGGAGGTGGAAGGTAATTATCATGTAGGTTTTGCAGGATATAATAGTACTTCTTGGCACTCTGAACTTCATCTTCTGCTGCTGTTTTTTTTTTTTTTTTTTTTTGATCCGCGTTTTTCTTTTGTTTGATAGGCCATCTTCTGCTGAACAAAAAACCCTAGGGACACAGCAGTCACCCGTCGAACACCAAGTTTTGGCACTGCTACTACCTTTGTTGGAATTTTGTACTGTTGCTGAACTCATCAATTCGCGGTAGCACCCCACATAAAACGTGAGGTTGCGACTATTCAGGATCCCGCCCACAGTGAATGGGAACAATTTCTCAAGCACAAAGAAAGGAATCTAGTTCTCGAGGAGTACCAAGTCATTTAGGACAATGTAATAGGTCAAACTCTTACCAAAAATAGGATCTCTTTCTCGTTCTCCCTGCTTTTTGAAATGCAAAATCATTAATTAAATTTGTATAACGTGGTTTAATCTGACAAATTATTTGGATTAATTTGATAGTATTACAATTCAACAAAAGTAGCCTAGCAAATGCGGCAAAATCTATAGACAAAATTATTTTTCCTCTGAAATCGTACACATTTGGTGAGGGAAAAACTTTTTTTTTGTGGTTTTATTAAACCACCAGCGAGGAAAATACTTCTCGCCGTAAATTGTATCCGTTCGTTGATGAAACCTATTTTTTGTCGCTTATAAGTATTTTTTTCCATATTGTATGTAAAAACCTTACAGATAAAAACATATAGACAATATTTTGAGACCTCCCAAATACTAAAAAGGGACACTTAATTTGGAACGGAGAGAGTAGTAAACGAGGAAAATATTTGTCGCTTATTTGTCATAAAAAGCGAGGCAGTATAGGCGAACAAAGTTGACAAGCACTTGAGCATATATCCTCACCTTCCAGTTCACCAAGAAGAACATAAAAATCTCTTGAATATTTTTATGTTGACTATCGTCAAATAGTCAAGTAATAAATTTATATATAGAAAACAAATCATGAGGAATCTTAGGTTAGGACTCTTTAATGGGAAATGTGTGCTATGTGATAAAAAGCCAATATATCAACTCAATTGTGTATGTTAAGGGTTTGTTATTATTAAATAATGACAAAGGATTACAAATAATAAAAAGAATGAGAGCACGATGGCATCACGTCAACAATCCGAACGATGTTGCCATCAAATGCATGGACAAATCATATGCCACCCACACTTCGAAGGGGAATATTGTTATTTTTAATCTTCACACATATTGAGCTACTTAAAAAGGATATGCTAAAAGAAGCAATTGAGAGGGAAAAAGCAAGATTTTGTCGACTAATCAAAGAGCTGATGCTTTAAGCTTCCTTACCTTTGGGATGCCATGGAATAATCTGTAGAGAAATTCGAGGATGAAACAACCATCGACCAACAACATTTCCTCATCCGGCTGCGTACCTTCTTCTGCGTAGCATTTCTTTGCTTCGCCTATCGATGTCTTCATTGCCGCTAAACAATCCTGTAGCACCGTGAACTTAGACTGCTTTGCTAATTCCAAGTCCTCCATTTCTGCGGCAGTCAAGAGAGTAGGTAATTCGTGTAGCTCATTTTGACGTGTTGCAAGAGTGTTTGGAGGTGGTCGTCATTTTGGTGTAGAGGGCCAATAGCAATGAGGCAAGGGGTGTAGGCGTTTTCCTTCAGCTTATGAAGATTTCACTTTTTATAAAAGCATAATAAAATGGTATGAACTATAGTTTTAATCTCAGTTATTGTCACGACCCAAAACCGACCTAGGAAGTCGTGACCGGCCAAGTGGGTGTTAAGCCGCCGAAGGCCTGCTTATAATCTAGTTTAGGGATTTCTAACATCATCTTTTTAAACCATAGAATTCAAAGTATGCGGAAGCATAGAATAAATAAGACAATCTCAGAGCTTCTAAGTGTACAAGTACAATAAATACAAGCCATTGGACACCACTTGAATCTCCACGGTTATTCTAACACTTCAATCGGTCCACAACTTGCTATCTACCTTAACTTGAAAAATTGGAAAAGGTTTTCATAAGCCGAAACTCGGGTGAGAAACGTATACTAAAATTACAAGTTTGACCATGAAAATACCCCACATTATAAAACAACTCAAAGCTACAATTCAAATATTTCGTTGAACATCCAGTATATGCATTTTAGTCCGAAAGCTCATTTCTTCGGTCCAAGAGATGGACCCTTTTCATTTCATTTCTCTTTCAACTTTTGCACTTTTGAGCGATAATAGCATTCAATGGTATTTTTGCCAATCGGTTGGGGAGCGACCCCATTAAAGAATGGTAAGATATCATTACCCGGTGATGCCTGGCTGCATCTCCTACCTTATTACTTCAAGCTACTAGTATCTTTACCCATCCCCTAGCGCTCGAGACACCGTTCGAATGAATCATATTATCACAAGCATGTGCTAGCAACCAGTAAAACTCAAGTTTCCAAAACATATTGCCATAGTCTAATTTAACTGAAACTCAAAAGATTTATAAACCAGCCATCACATGCATTAACTTCAATTAAACCAAGTAAGAAGTTCAAATTCCATATTTTGCAGCAAAATCAAGCAATGGCATCTCATTCCAAAATTTCAGAAAATACATGTAATTAAGATATGCGCAACTCACCAAAAAGAAGTAGCAGTCACTTTACACACGTCACCTCACTTCACAGTACTTGCACCTAAACACATAATTATCGTGACAATTACTCACAAAATTACCTTTACTATTAACTTAGTTAAAACTATAGTAATATCATTTTTATGACTTAGTTTTGGGCATCAATCTTGCAACCCATCTTAGGACACAGTTCACAATTTAGGGGCTATTTTTCCGTGTTCCAAACTCGGGGTCTTACTGCCATAACTAGAAGGCTAGAGTTAAATTGCGTCTTCTTCAATTGAGTAGGAACTTCAATAGGATTCTTGGAAGGCCCCAAATTTGTTTCAGGAATTCAGTTGATTTTTATATTTCCGGCATCGGTGGTTAACAAAGATTGGATAATCAATTCAGACACCCAGATTCCTAATAAACCATCCTCTTATGATTATTTTAAATAGATAATTAGAGGCCGGTCCTCCTTTCTAGCCTCGGAATGATCCCAACCCTGAAATATTTTCCCGAAGCTGAATGGCTCGGGTATGTTGGGTGATGGACGTTTTTGCCCTTTTTCGGGTTTACTATATATAGGCTTGTTTTCAAAAGAATATTGACGGAGAGAGAAGACAGATAGAGAGAGAGAGAGAGCGCGATCGCGATCGCGATCGTGAGAGCGATTTCGAGAGAGAGATATCGAGATCTAGGGAGAGATTGCGATAGAGAGAACGATTGATGTCTAGCTTGAGCGATTGATGTTCGATTGAGAGGAGGAATTGCGTTGGATTGAGATTCAATCGATCTGTTGAGGTATTTTTGAGTATGTTGTTAGATTTGATTAGTTATTCAGTTGATGTACTTTTCATTTAGTAGTGATGTATGTTGCTTTGTGATTCGTTGTAGCTTTGTGGTGCGTGAGGAGATGCAGGTTGATGGTGTCGAGCAGATGAGGTATTTAATGTCGTTTTTGTTGGTAGATTTGTTTATTTTTCAGTGTTTATGTGATTGTTTTGATGTATGAGAACTGTTTTTAGATCTATGAGAACTGGTTTCTGAATTACGAGAGCTGGTGTCTGAACTATGAGAACTGGTTTCTGAACTATGAGAACTGTTTTCTGAACTATGAGAACTGGTTTCTGAACTATGAGAACTGTTTTCTGAACTATGAGAACTGGTTTCTGAACTATGAGATCTGGTTTCTGAATTACGAGAGCTGGTGTCTGAACTATGAGAACTGGTCTCTGAACTATGAGAACTGGTCTCTGAACTATGAGAACTGGTTTCTGAACTATGAGAACTGGTTTCTGAATTACGAGAGCTGGTGTCTGAACTATGAGAACTGGTCTCTGAACTATGAGAACTGGTTTCTGAACTATGAGAACTGGTTTCTGAACTATAGTTCTCATATGAATTTGATGTGATTTGTCGTTTTGTGTATTATTTAAATGTTGTTTTTGTTGTTAGATTGAGGCCTAGCTTGAACTATCATTGTGTTTGTTTGTTAGATTTTGATGTGAAGTGTCTTTTTGTGTTTTTTGCATGAGAAGTGTTTATGAGAATTGTGTTTTTAAAATGAGAACTGTGTTTATTTATATGAGAACTGTGTTTTTAATAGGAGAACTGTGTTGGTTTATGAGAATTGTGTCGTTTTCCTTTGTGTGAATTGTTTGTTTTTTTGTTAGGGAAACGGAGAATTCGTTGATTTTGTTTTGTAAATACAATGGATTGTGTGCTGGAATAAAGTTGTCTCGGTCGTCGAGAATTGGAGATTTTATGAAGATATTGTGTGGCAAGTTTAGTGAGTTGAGAAGACACTCATTGCAACTCTTTTATGCTATACGTGATCATCCTAGTACCATGTTATATAATGATGAAGATTTGGAGGTGATGTTTGCTGTAGCTGATAGTATTGGATTGAATTGCATTGAAGTTACAGTAGTAGATAGTCGTGGTTTTGATAGTGGTATTAGTGGGTGTGGTGTTGATGTTGGTGCTAATAGTAGTGGGGTTTTCGATAGTGGTGGTGCTAGCACTAGTAAGGGCATTTGTTTCAGTGGGCAAGGGTTAGTCGGTTGTCGGTTGGAATCAATGGAATATGTAGGTAAAGAGGATGATTTGGGAGCTATGTTTTGCCCGCATCAGCATCGGCCAATGTTGTCGGACGCGTGGAAAGAGCTTATTAAAAGTGTTGGTCAGTTGTTTGTCGGGGGTTCGGAAGGTTTTCGTGATGCATTGCGGAAATATTCAATTGTTCATTCTTTTGAGTTTGACTTTGTAAAGAATGAAACAGAGAGAGTGACTGCAGTTTGTAAGGTAAAATCTTGCAAGTGGAATATCCATGCTAGACTTGACAAGGTCAGTGGTTGCTTTTACATCAAAAGGTATTATAATGTTCATTGTTGTGGTGTTGCTGGGCGTACGACAAAGAACTGTCATGCTAATTCATCTCTGATTAGTCAATTGATAAAGGATGATGTTCGAGACAAGTCAAAGAAACGTCCTGTTGATGTTGTTGATGATTTGAAGGAGTATTATGGGGTGGATGTGTCATATAATCGTGCTTGGTTAGCTGTCCAGAAAGCCAAGTCAAGTGCATTTGGAGATTATTCAGATTCTTTTAATCAACTGCAATGGTATCGTAATGTTGTTCTGAATTCGGATCCTACAAGTGTTTTTGATGTTGAGTGGGATCAAACCACAAATCGTTTTTTGAGGTTGTTTGTAGCATTTGATGCATGTGTACAAGGATTTAAGCACTGCAGGTCTGTTTTATCCGTTGACGCAACGTTCTTGAAGGCCAGGCATATGGGATGCTTGATGTCTGCTTCAGCTAAAGATGGTAATGCAGGTATGAAATAGATCACATATACAATTCTCATATGAGTACTTACACACATTTCACATAGGGTACAATGCAGTATGAGAAATATGAGAACTGTTTTCAGAACTATGAGAACTGGTGTCTGAACTATGAGAACTGGTTTCTTATAGTCATATAGGATGCTTGATGTGTGATTGAGCTAGAGATGGTAATGCAGGTATGAAATAGATTACATATACAATTCTCATATGAATATAACATACAGTTCACATAGGCTATAATGCACTATGAGAAATATGAGAACTGTTTTCAAAATTATGAGAACTGGTTCCTGAATTGTGAGAACTGATTTTGTCATATGTATGAACTGGTAACTGAATTATTTTTTCCTTCTCAGGTCTATTTCCATTGTGCTTTGGTGTGGTTGATTCTGAGAATAATGATAATTGGCTTTGGTTTATGGAGAAGTTGCATGGTATTTTGGATGAAGACAGAAGGGTTTTTGTTTTTATATCTGACCGTCACAGAGGAATAAAAGAGGGTATTGCTAAGGTGTTTCCTTCAAGCTTTCATGCTTACTGTCTCTATCATTTGAAGGGTAACTTGCGTACTGCTTTGGCGTCCACAAATGTCAAGTATAAAGAGAGTTTGATCAGAGTGTTTTCAAAATGTGCTTATGCTCCCACTGTGGCAAAGTTTAATCAGCATATGGGTAATTTGCTGAAACACAGTGGTGCAGCTGTTGTTCATTTTCTGTCGGAGTTGCCTAATGAGCGCTGGGCAAATGTTTTTTTCCCGGGGCAACGTTATGGAGCAATGTCCTCTAGTCTAGCTGAGTGCTTTAACTCATGGATATTGAAAGAGCGTGAATTGCCCGTGGTGGATATGGTTGATCGTATAAGGAAGAAGATGATGAAATCAATGTGTTTGAGGAGAGAAAGGGCAAGTAAATGGGATCAGGTGATTTGTCCTTATGGGGAGTCTCGGTTGGAGAAGTTATATGATTTAGTTAAAACATGGAAAGTGATTCCTTCAAGTGCTGATATATTTGAAGTTGACACGGATCCGTCTGTATGTGTTGATATTGGGAGGCGTACATGCAGTTGTTGTTGGTGGCAGTTGAATGGATTCCCTTGTTGCCACGCTGTCTGTGCTATCAAATATAGTGGTAAGGATTTGAACTTGTATGTAGAGCGTTTTTTTCATGTTGAGAGTTATCGTCAGGTGTATTCAAAACCAATTTACCCAGTTGCGTCATTGTTGAAAGGTGATGTGGTTGATTGTGGTACTAGTATTCTGCCACTATTGTCAAAAAAGCCTCCAGGGCGGCCTAAGAAGAAGAGGATTCGTTCGAATGGGGAGAAGGTTAGAGAAATGAAGTGTGGTAGGTGTGGGAAGATGGGGAATCATAATAAACTTACTTGTAAGGAGGATTTGAGGCCTGGTTTTTAGTTTTTAATAATTGAGTTGTACAAAAAATAATGTTATTGGATTTGATTCATGAAATAATTGTTGAGAATAAGATTTTTTTTTTGTGTTTTTGTTACTAATTCTGTGTTTTGTTCTAGCACTTTGAATTATGTGAAGTATCTAAGCAACCTGTGTGTATAGCTCTATGAGAACTTTGTATTTTCTATGAGAAGTGTGTATTTTCTATGTGAAATGTGTATCAAAACTGTGTTTTTAGTATATGAGAACTTTGTATGAGAAGTGTGTTTTTTTCTATGAGAAGTGTGTTTTTTTCTATGAGAAGTGTGTTTTTTCCTATGAGAAGTGTGTTTTTTCTATGAGAAGTGTGTTTTTTTCTATGAGAAGTGTGTTTTTTTCTATGAGAAGTGTGTTTTTTCCTATGAGAAGTGTGTTTTTTCTATGAGAAGTGTGTTTTTTTCTATGAGAAGTGTGTTTTTTTCTATGAGAAGTGTTTTTTTCTATGAGAAGTGTGTATTTTTCCATGAGAAGTGTTTTTCCCCCCTATGAGAAGTGTGTATTTTTCCATGAGAAGTGTTTTTCTCCCCTATGAGAAGTGTGTATTTTTCCATGAGAAGTGTTTTTCCCCGCTATGAGAAGTGTGTATTTTCGATGATAAGTTAAATTCTAACAGAACATGCATCAAATTGACATACACCAAACCATACTAACAAATAGCAAACGATTGTTAACATAGATGAAATCCAGCTTAACATTCAGAAGACCCTAATTATCATCAGAGTCAGATAGCACTAATTACAGCATCAGTGGTTTAACACAACTACAAACCCTAATTTTCATTGGAGTTAGATTCCTTAATCATTTGAGGAAGGAGCCAAAAAGTCGCAAAAAATTCCCAAAATGTTGATGAACCCCAACTAGAAACCCTAATTTTCCAAAAAGTAGTTGAGGCACGAAACCCTAACTTCTACTGTGCATCTTCCTCTTCCTCGTCCTCCTTATTCCCTTCTGCTCTGTGAGCGTCCATCAATGCCTGGATTTCTAACCTGAGGCGGAGAAGATCGATGCTCTGTATCCTGTGCTGGCGATGCAGGCGTTCCACTTCAGCTTTGAGAGGAGCCACATGCTCCTCAATGATCTTCTTCACAGCATCCTCCATGGTTGAGATTTTCGGAGCGTTGTTTGGTGGAGTGTCGTCCGGAGCGTTCTGATTTGGGGCTGCCATTTGGTGGAGTGTCGTCCGGAGCGTTCTGGTTGAGATTTCTTCTCTCTCTCTCTCTCTCTCTCTCTCTCTGGAAATGAAAAGCCGTGTGCGGTGTTTAACCTTTCAGGTATTTAAGGTGGTAGTGATACACGTGGTGAACAGTTTAAAGTGCAACGATTTTTGGTATAAAAAACAAAACAAAAACAAGAAAAACAAAAATATAGAGATCTTTGTTTGAAAAATAATAAATAATAAATATAATAAATAAAACAAAAAATAGAATATATTCGAGATTACTAATTAATTGTGACTGTTTTTTTTTTTTTGGTTTAAGTATTTTTGACAATTAGAAATATAATAAACAAGGAAAAACATCCAGATTTATAAGACATACATCGTTGGATACACCTGACGATCGAAGAAAGTAAACATTTCAAACATCCTAGATGAAATTGATAGATCCAAATACAAGGAGAAAAAGAAAGTAGCAGATTTAAACAAGAGATCTACTAAGAAAGAAAGAAAGAAAAAAAAAAAAAAACATAGAACAGCCAAACTGAAAAATTAGATCCCTAGTTAGTTGGTGGTTGTCTTCTTGGTCGCACGTTTCTGCTAGTAGTGGCTTCTTCCGCTTCCGCTTCCTTTGCCAAATTTTTGGCAAGTTTCCAATCTTTGAAGATCTGCACTTTTTTCTTGAGAAGGTTGATGTTGTCCTGGTTTTCGAAGAATCGGGCTTGGGTTTCATCAAGTTTTTCACTGGTCTCTTTGACTGATGCATCTACGGCATCTTTGATGAGTCTTGCCAAGTCTTCTGCCATTTTTTAGGATTTTTTTGTTGTAGTTGTGTTGAGGGTGGGAAATGAAGAAACGGGAAGAGGAAGAGGGGTATTTATAGGCCATATAAAATAGGGTTTCACGTTGAAGATGTAATTTACAAAAATACCCTTTACATTTTTTATGAGAATTGGTTATTTTCTATGAGAATTGTGAAATTTCCTATGAGAACTGTGTTTTTTCTATGCGAACTGCAAATTTTTCTATGAGAACTGTGTTTTTCCTCTATGCGAAATGTAAACTTTGAACAATGAAAAATGGAGTTTAGAGAAAGATGATTGTATTATGAGAATTGGTTATTTTCTATGAGAATTGTGAAATTTCCTATGAGAACTGTGTATGAGAATTGTGAAATTTTCTATGCGAACTGCAAATTTTTCTATGAGAACTGTGTTTTTCCTCTATGCAAACTGTAAACTGTGAACAATGAAAAATGGAGTTTAGAGAAAGATGATTGTATATGTTGATTAACCAGTAAACTAAACAATTCATTAACCAATATACATGTCATGAACAACACCTCCACCACGTCATTACCCATGTGCACTACTTCCACATCCAAAACTAATATTTTTGCAGTGGTTAATGAGGTTTCTGCTATGTTAGGTTTCTATGAGAATTGTGAATTTTCCTATGAGAAGTGTGTATGAGAACTGTATTTTTTCTATGCGAACTGCAAATTTTTGTATGAGAAGTGTGTATGAGAAGTGTTTTTTTCCTCCAATGCAAACTGCAAACTTTGAACAATGAAAAATAGAGTTCAGAGAAAGATGATTGTATATTTTCATTAACCACTAAACTGAACAGTACGCATTAACCACTATACAAGTCATGAACATCACCTCCACCATTTCATTACCCATCTGCACTACTTTCACTTCCAAAACTATTTTTGCAGTCTGAGATTGTATATCTTCATTTACCAGTAAACTAAACAACTCATTAACCACTATACAACTGATGAACAACACCACTACCAACTTTGATGAGTAAGTTGAATCTATGCCTTTTTTTTCTTCTCTTCAAGAAGCTCCTGGTCGTCATAATATTTTTGCAGTCTGAGATTTTCCATCCTATTATGATAGATTTCTGGAGTCCATGATCTCTTGGGGTCACTGACAAATGCTTGCACAATATCAGCTCTCATTTGAAGGCATTGTTGCTTTGTAAGGTCGCTTTTAATTGGTTTTTTCATTAGCTTTTGGCGAATGATGTAGGCAACAACAACTGCACAATCAACCCTGTGAATACAAGACTAATGTTAGGGGCTTATATAAGATGCAGTGACGAGTTTTGGTAGTTGAAAGATACTTACGAGCCTGGTTCTTGTTGTGGTGCATTGTCCACGAGCTTTGCAGAGGTTTTAATCTTCTTCTTGCATTGTTGGTTGATGTAGTTCGTGACATTCTTTCTCTGTTACAGAATATGATCATGGATACATTAACGATACACATTTCACATAGTTTGTTCACATAGACTACAATACACAGTTGAAAGAGTTCATATATTTTTCTTAGAATACGGAGGGATTATGTTACCAGATTGGCAGTTGCTTCACAGTATTTATCTCTTCTCCCTTGTCTGTGGATGGAGTTGTAGAACCTCCATTCTTGGTCAATGGTGTCTAGCTCAAGCAAAGTATAATGGCTTGAACCATATATTGGGATAAGGATTGTTCTGGTGTTCAAAATCTTTGAGCGGACGACATCAAGTGCTCTGTTAGCTGAGTTTTGATCACCTCCAAGGAAGGTCTGTTTTGAAAGAAGATAATTAGGCAACCTCTTAACTGTGAGTGTATGCTACATGAATTGTGAGAGAGTGCTTCCTTTTCTTACTGATGAAAAGCTGTTGAAGACAAACGGCATATCTTGTTGGGAATCTTCTATTCCCAATGAAAAGGATGGTCCAGATGTTGGTGGTTGTAGTGTTGTAGTCAGCAAGTGGACGTAGGCATCTATTGGCTGTATCAGAATGTAAAAAGTATTTGTTTATCACGTACAGTTCTGATATAAAAAACAGAGTTCTGATAGAAAAAATACAGTTCTCATACAAAAGCACAGATCTCATATACATTTCTCTTAAAATATAGAAAGAGAGTTGCTTCTTTTTTTATTGTGTTACCTGGCCTGTTAATTCTCGATCACATAGCAGAAACCTCACATCTTCTTGATATATGCGCAGGTCATCTAATTCACAATCCCATATGTGCATACTGCATGATATACATAACATTAGCCAATCTGAAATGATTTAAAGACAGTAAATTGTTGGGTTTAGCATTTTTACCATCCCTCCTCGAGTTCCCAAAATTTTCTGATTGTTTCTTGGCATTCGTCAGGTAGCAATGCAAGGACAATGTCTGCCTTTTTTCCTAGGGGAGGAATCTTGTCATCAAGTTTCTTGATTTCTGCTTGTGGCTTGTCACTTTCGACAAGGACAATTTGTTCTTTTTTGCGACCATCCTTTGTGATTGAACCATAGTAATACTTGTCAACCATTTTTTGCCTTCGTGGTCTTTGTTTTGCATTATCATCTTTGTTGTCCTCTTCAGAATCTTTCCCTGCATGAGCATATAGTTGTGTAACTTCATGGACCACTTGCTCAATCTTCTGATCAGTGTACGTTTGTGTGATGTTATGTATTGCTTCCTCACTTCTTTGTGTGAGCAAAGAGGAATCAGTCTCGAGAACCGGTAAATGCTTTTGAGGTTCTTTGGTATGTTGCGGTTGGATGGAAAGCTTGCTGGTGAGGGAAAGCTTGTTGGTTAGGCTGCGTATTTCTGCATCTTTTTGAACAATTATAGCCTTTTGCCTTTGTTCAGTTGTGCTCAGATACTTTTGTAGCTGGCCCTTCTCGGTCATTAGGGATTCAACTTGCATTGTAAGGGCCTTTTTGATTTTGTTCTTCTCAATTTCAAATTGTTCCAGCATCATATGTTTCTGTTTTTCAAATTCATCCCTTTCTTTTCCCATTTCCAGCAGCTGCTTTTCCATTTCATCCCTGTCCTTTTTGAAAACGTTTGAGATTGTATCCATCTTCTGCAGCTTTTGTTCCAGTGAATCCCTTTCTTTTTCCATTTCCAACAGCTGATTTTTCATTGTATCGCTGTCCTTTTCCAAGACTGCAGTCTTCTCTATCAGGAACTTGTGTTGTTCTTGGGCCTGCAACATTGTGTTGGACATAGTTACGATCTTCTGCAGCTTTTCTTTCATTGCATCCCGTTCTTTTTGCATTTCCTCCAGCTCATTTTTCATTGCATCCTTATCGTTTTGCAGTCCGTGGTTTTGTTGTTCAAGTATTTGTTTTTGATTCTGAATATATTGGACTTGTTGCTGGAGATCCTTGATGATAACTTGATCATTGTTCTCCAGTAAGCTGTCACAGAATTTACCCATCTGGTTGTGCTCTTTAATTAGGCCCTGACTGAAATTAATGGAGTCCAGAGGTTGGTAGGTACTTGGAACCATAGTCTCGCCTGATTGTGATTGTGAGAACATTGCTTGTTGTTTCTCAGTAGATGATGTTGACACAAGAGGAGATGGTTGCTGTTTTTCAGTTAAGTGTATCTCATCAAGTCGTAGTGCCGGACTTTGAGGAGATTGTGTATGCTGCATCATCTGTGATATAGTTCCCCTGTCATTGTCATCTACAACTTCTGGGTGTGGCATGCTGTAGACTTGAGCCTCTTGGCATGTTTCTTGAAGTTCTTCCTCATATACCTGAAAGATGTGAACTCACAATCAGAATTGTGTTTTTCATATGATAACCATGTATGCACTTTTCTATGAGAAGTATGAGAAGTGTGTATTTATCTATGAGAAGTGTGTAATTTTCTATGAGAAGTGTGTAATTTTCTATGAGAAGTGTGTACTTTTCTATGAGAAGTGTGTAATTTTCTATGAGAAGTGTGTAATTTTCTATGAGAAGTGTGCACTTTTCTATGAGAAGTATGAGAAGTGTGTATTTATCTATGAGAAGTGTGTAATTTTCTATGAGAAGTGTGTAATTTTCTATGAGAAGTGTGCACTTTTCTATGAGAAGTATGAGAAGTGTGTATTTATCTATGAGAAGTGTGTAATTTTCTATGAGAAGTGTGTAATTTTCTATGAGAAGTGTGCACTTTTCTATGAGAAGTGTGTATTTTCGTGTCCAAGTTAAGCAATTTGATTAGTGTATATACCGTAATGTTGAGATTGCTCAAATCTTTAAAATCATCAATTCTTTTTTTCAGGTCTGAGGTGTTCCAGTTTAGTAGTCTTGGAATTGCTTCATTTTTTGGTCGTGCAATCAAATCCGTGTGTTCACAAATCCAGTACTGCAAAACAGGTAAAAGAAAATTATTAGAATACCCAAAAATACTTCTCATAGCAAAATAGATTTAAGTTACCATCAATGCCACCACACATCCTGTTGCATCTCTTGGTTTGTCATGGAACTTGTGCATTGATGTATTCAATGTTTCTGCAATGGATTGTGCCCAGTCGTAGTCTTTTATTTCTTCTATTTTCTCCATGCAATGCACATATGTCCATGCAATGGTGACTCCTGATGTGGAGAAGAACAGCGTCAGGCAAATGAACATGCATACAAGGCGGACTACATCTTGGATGTCTTCTTCAGTTATGGATTCCTCTTTTTTTGAAAGTATTTCATTGATCATATCTTTCATCTTTTTACTACCAATCCTTGCCTCCTGTATCCCCCTTCTTTTTGCAAATGCAACATCACTTTTCTTCTTGTTCAAATCTCCTATTTGTTTGTTCCCACAAGCTATTCCAAAGATTAGCTTGATGTCATTCCTTGTTATGGCAACCTTCTTACCACCAATGAGGAACTTGCTGTCATTGGTATCATAGTTCTGAATGATACTCAGGATGGTTTTATCGTGCTTCATGCAAGCTTTTTCCGCTAACTTACCTTTCCTAATGGCATCAATCAGCATCCAAAAAGGTGTTTGTTTCAAGAGCTCTAAGTGGGCATTGTTCAAGTTCAGTTTTGACAATAGCCCCACTGTTCCTATTACATTGGACCTGAATGTGCATTGCTTTTGGGTCTGGGTTGGGGAGTCTGGTTGTGATTCTGATTCTGATTCTGATTCTTATTTCATGGCCTTCTTTTTCTGTTTTGGGCTCTGATGTTTCTTTTGTTGGGTTTGCTTTTGGGTCTGGATTGGGAAGTCTGGTTCAGATTCAGATTGTTGGGTAAGCTTTTGGCGTTTTTTGGCGACCTTTTCCTGTTTTGGTCTTTGTCGTTTCTTTCCCTGAGTTTGCGAAGGGTTCTGTGATGATTGGCTAACTAAGGAGGTTGCTGGCCTGTCAGGTTGAGTTTTCGATCTTGTAATGACTCCTGCCTCCTCCATTGTTAGTGTTCTTGGTCTGATCTCGTAAGAAGTTTTCAAATCTTGTGTGTAAGTCTTCTCATGCCCTGTTAAATATATGAACAAAATTGAGATAGAGTTTTTACATTGGCTCATCATAGGTATAGTACACAGTTCTCATAGAAAAATAAACAGTTCTCATAGAAAAATACAATGTTCCTGTAGAAAAAATACACAGTTCTTATAGACAGATGTCATGTATAATACACAGTTCTCATAGAAAAATACACAGTTCTCATAGAAAAATACACAGTTCTCATAGAAAAATACAATGTTCCAGTAGAGAATTCACAATTCTCATAGACAAATCTCATGTATAATACACAGTTCTCATAGAAAAAAAAACAGTTCTCATAGAAAAATACAATGTTCCAGTAGAAAATACACAATTCTCATAGAAAAATCTCATGTATAATACACAGTTCTCATAGAAAAATACACTGTTCTGATAAACAGTTCTCGCAGAAAATACACAGTTCTCATGGATAAGTATGATGATGTGTAACTTTAAAAATGTATTCTTTCGGAACAGAATACACAGTTCAAATTTTGTAAGTCTTCTTGTGTCCCGTTAAATATATGAACAAAAGTTAGATAGAGTGTTTACGTTGTCTCATCATAGGTATAGTACACAGTTCTCATAGAAAAATAAACAGTTCTCATAGGAAAATACAATGTTCCAGTAGAAAAATACACAGTTCTCATAGACAGATGTCATGTATAATACACAATTCTCATATTAAAAACTAAAAAATGAAAAACCTAAAGCGAAACCATCAAATGTGCTTATTATCCTGACCTCTTCGCTGCTGGATAACTGGCCAGTCTCCTCCTTGAAGGAGCTGATCGAGAACATTTCACATAGAACCCTACACACAGTTCACATAACTCGAAAACACATACTTCACATAGACGCAACACGTTTATGAGAGTTAGGGTTCTCATATACATATTTTACAGTTCGCATAGAAATTTCGCATAAACGTTCGACATTCTTTAATGTACATACCTTTTTTTGCCATATTGAAATGTTGTTGCCTGATCGATTGCACGAGAGAGAGAGAGAGATCGAGCGAGAGAGAGAGAGAGCGAGCGAGAGAGAGAGCGAGCGAGAGAGAAAGCGCTGTTGAGCGGAAGAGTTAGGGTTCTGTAGCGGTAGAGTTAGGGTGGTTCTGTAGTGGTTGGGGGGAGAGAGGGTTTTGTTTAGCCGTATGGAGAGGGTTCGGGAACGTGACCCGCGAGGTGTATTTTGACCCGCAATAGGATCCGGGATGCTTGTTTTGACCCGCGAGGGGTATTTTTGTCCACAATGTAGCGCCGGGACTAAAGGGGGTATAGAATATTTTGTGCTGGGCTGAATTAGGTCCGAGCCTAATTTTTTGGGCCGGCCTAAAAATCCCCCTATTTTAAACTAACAAAGAGTTGCGGCGGCGAGTCCTGAGTCGAAACTCTTTGCCGGAAATAGTAGTTTTACTCTTTAATTAAGTTCTTCGGCACGTCAGATGCGGTAAAGTTCTTGCGCGAGAAAGAGAGCGAGAAAGAGAGTTGTTCTGTGCGTGAGTGTGTGGTTGTATGTGATTTGTCCCAACTCGACTTCTTCCAATACACATATATATATGTCTACTGTTTCCTCCTCCTTTTTTTTACAAAGCAATTAATGCTACTTAGATCCTTATTGTATACATGTATGTGTATTTTACGCACCTAGCGTGCACATCGGCGGCGACCGTGCCGCTACTTGGAAAAAAGGAAAGGATGATTGGTAGCCATGACCGCCGCTGCACGCAGCGGATGGGGGTGAGGAGGAACAAGACGATAGGCAAAGAGAAAGAAATTACCTAATAAACTTTTCCGGCAGTGTGCGTAGGAAAGTCGGAAGTTGAATTCAACTGCGGGGTGCACGAATCGCTCCTCCCTATTTCCTTCCTCTGTTTTCTTTTCTCCTCCTGATGTTTCTTTTCTTTCTTTTTCCTTTCTACTGAACGGAACCTCTCAACTAGTTTCCTTTATTCTTTTTTTTTTTTTTTCTTTTTTTTTGCTATACCTATTACTCACACCTCCTCTTCCTTAATTTGTTGACAGGTGTACACACATGGCAGCTTTATAGTCAAAAGTAATGGCATGGTCATCCCTTAATCTACAATGAGGTATCACGTACAGTACTAATTTGGATAAACATCACTCTGACTTGATCAATTGTGTTCGCATTTCGATCTTCGAAAAATATTAAAAATTAGACATAGACAAATGAAAATGCTTAGATTATTATGGTACTGTTCGATTTCTAATGAGAAATTCTGAACTCCAAAAATTTTATTGTGCTATCCTCGTATTCCAGAAACTTTTGACTGGAAATACCCTTTTAACTTTAATTATACATTTTAAGCTCTCAATAGATTCAGTACCTTAATTAAAGTCACATAAGTTCATATTTTAGAACTCGGTTCTCACAGTTATACGAAAAAACTGAGATGAAAAGATTTTTTAATCTCAGTAATCTAAAAAGTGAAATTGTAACTTGAAGAATAGATCTCTTTTTTAAAAAGTTGAGATTATATATGAAAGAATATATCTCGTTTCAAAAAAAAATTGAGATGAAAAGATTTTTTAATCGCAATAATCTAAAAGTGATATTGTAACTTAAAGAATAGATCTCGTTTTTGAAAAACTGAGATTGTATATGAAAACATATACTCCCTCCGTCCCTTTTTTTGTGTCCAGTATTCCATTTTGGGCTGTCCCTTAATAAGTGTCCATTTTCTAAAGTTAGGGGGGGTAAAAGTTGGTGTATTGTCTATTTTGTCCTTAAAAGTAGATTTTATTTTGAAAAGTTTGTGAGTAAAAGTGTAATGATGATGGGTAAATAGGAAAAATGGAGGAAAAAGTTGATGTGAAAGGTGTAATGATGATGTCTTTTTAATAAGTTGGAGTTACGAAACAGGACACTTAAAAAGGGACGGAGGGAGTATCTCATTTCAAAAAAATTGAGATAAAAAGAACCTTTAATCTCAGTCATCTAGAAACTGTGATCGTAAATTAGAGAATACATCACATTTTTTTTAGACTTGAGATGTAAACTCTTATATATAAGTTGAAAGTCGCTTACCCCTTAATCGACTCTGCAAGCAATACCCCTAAATAAATGTCACTCTCAATCATTATACAAAAAATATTTTGTCAAAAAATGGGGTACTTTTGATGATGAAAATATATTTTGTTGCCAAATTGGTACATTTGGTGACAAATTTATAAAGGTTGCGTTTCTTCACCAAGGCCCCGTTCAGTTGGCAGGAAAGTACAGGAAATGATGGGAAAATCAACTTTCCCATGATTTTTGTAGTGTTCAGTTGGCAGGAGAGTAGTGGGAAACATGTTTTTAAATTTTCCTGCAGGAATTACTTTCCTGCAAAAGTGATCCTGCAAAAAACACAGGATTTTGCGTCGCGGGAAAAGGAAAATGAGTGAACACTCACAAAATTTTCCCGAAAGTTTCTTTTTCCTGACAAATGAACAACTAAACCTTAATTATTCTTGCAAAATTCTTTTGTCAAATGAACACTCACAGAAAAATAATTTTCTTTTTCTTTTACTTCACCTCACTTCACTTTTTCTAGAAACCAATTTCCTACACAACTTTCTCGACAACTGAACGGAGCCCAAATGTATTTCGAGTATAACTTTATGCTCAGAATTTCATTAATTGAGATAATTCAAATTGAGTTTGAATAATAATACAAAGGGCTTCAACTTTTATATTTATCAAAATTTCTAATTTTAATATTTAAAGGTACAAAATGATATTCGAAATATATTTTAATGTTAAAAGCATATGTTATATATTAAATATTTCAATTATATATTGAAAAGTGTGTGTGGTGCAGTTTTTTTTTTTTGCTCGGCAAAACGAAAAATTTATTATCTCGAAATGGGTATATCGAGAGGCAAGCTCGTTAAGCACAGACGCTTACGAGCACAGGAGACATGAAAAAAAAACAGCGTCCAACAGAAAATTGGACCGCATGACGCCTAAACAAAACATTACACTTTTACCTTCCTTGTCACACCATCAAGATAACCCTTAAAATTCTCGACCGAATACACCTTCATATCGAACTTCACTTTAACCCACATTGCTACTCTGATTTTAATTAACTCCCGAAGATCCTCCACATGCCCTGAAACATTGTTGAAAACAAGCTTGTTCCTTATCAACCATAAAGACCAAACAGTGGCATGGAAGGTTGTTTCCCATAGATATTTCTCCAGATTTTTGAAACCCATACCAAGCCACCAATTGAACAGATCCAAAAGGGAGGCAGGACACACCCAAGAGATATGCCACCAGTCCAAAATTAGGGACCAGACTTCCCAAGAAAATTGGCAAAGTAAGAAAAGATGCTTAGGCGATTCTTCGTGCAATGAACAACGAGGACACAGCACCGATTGGCCCTCGGAGATCAAGTTTCTATGGAGCAATACCGTTCTCGATGCCACTCTGTCTTGGAGAGCCATCCACAAAAAAAATTCCACCTTTGGAGGGCTAATACCTTTCCAGACCGATCCCATCACCCAATATATTGCTCGTGGATCCCAATTCCTCCCATTTGTTATAGACTGATCTCACTAAAAAACCGTTATCTGAAGACCATCTCCACCTTAACACATCCCGTTTGGATTGGTCTAAAATTACATATTGTAATCTCAGGAGTAATTCATCAAATTGCAGTACTTCCCAATCTCGAAGCCTTCTCTGAAAGAGTATATTCCATCCACCATCACCTCTAGCATCCTTGACGTCACTGATCACCATTTCTTTTTGAGTAGATATTAAGTATAGGCGTGGAAACTCCTCTTTAAGAATTGTGTCTCCCAGCCAAACTTGATTCCAGCAAGAAATCTCCTGACCAGATTGAACCACCAATCTAAAACCTCCTGAATAATAGAACCAATACAATAGGAGGTTTCTCCGATCGAACATATATCTCTCCACAAAACTGAAACTTTACTAGAAGACGATAGTCGGGGTAGCCACCAACCTTGCTCCAGATTGTACTTGCTTTTGATTACCTTCACCCATAACAAGTCACGGTCTGTATAGAATCTCTACCACCACTTAGCTAGAAGAGTAAGGTTTTAGATCAACAAATTTTTTACCCCTAACCCTCCATACACTTTCTTTTTAGTAATCACATCCCATTTAACCAAGTGAAGCTTTTTCTTGTCCATCGAATCACCCCAAAAGAATTGTCTCTAAATCTTTGCTATCCTCTTGGCAACTGATACCGGCATTTTAAATAGAGACATGAAATAGACAGGTAGACTGCTAATAGCATTTCCAATCCACCTCTATTTCTCCAAAATAGATGATGGATGTGACACATTGAGGGGAGATTTTATAATTTATTCTCTTTTTTCTTCACTTTTTGTAATTTTTGGGAGAATTTTTGAGGGACCCACCGTCCTTTTTAGAGTTTGATCCTCCAAAAATAAATTTGGTCCTCTAAAAATGGAGGACCAAAAGTAAATTTGGAGTACAAAATTCCTCCAAACTCTAAAAAGGACGATGGGTCCCTTAAAGATTCTCCCAAAAAGTACAAAAAGTGAAGAAAAAATAGAATAAATTACAAAATCTCACCTCAATGTGTTACATCCATACTCTATTTTGAAGGAAATGGAGATGGATTAGAGATGCTCTAAGAGAGGAGTTCATTAGGGTGAGCCTACCCCTGAAGTATTGAATCTCGTACTCCATATACTAAGCCTTTTCTCGATTCTTTCGATCACTAGTTCCCATGATTTAATTCTAGTCGGATTGGCTCCCAGTGGTAGGCCCAAGTATTTGATTGGCAAGTAGTCGACTTTACAACCCAAAACCCAAGCCAGGGATGTTATAACCTGATGGCTAATTTTAACCCCACACAAAGAGCTTTTAGAAAAATTTATCTTCAAGCCCGACATAAGTTGGAAACAGTGAAGAACTCTTTTGATGTTGGCCAACTCTTCCTTGTCATTGTTGCAGAAAATAATTGTATCATCTGCGAATTGAAGGTGTGACACCACAATCCCATTTGCTCCATTCAGCCCAATTCTTGCTCCCATGATGATGTTATGTTCCTTCGCTCTCTCGAGCAAGATGTTGAGCCCTTCAACCACTATATTGAAAAGAAAAGGGGATAAAGGGTCACCTTGTCTCAACCCCTTCTGAGTTTGAAATTCCTTTGATGCGGACCCATTTATTAGCACTGACATAGACACCGAAGACAAACACTCCTTGATCCAATCAGTCCATTTCTCCCAGAAGCCCATTTTTGCCATTAAGTCTAGCACAAATCCCCAATTGACACAATCATAGGCTTTTTCGAAGTCAATTTTCAAAATCAAGCCTCCATGAGAGTTGTTTTTCCAACTATGAAGGACTTCGTTTGCTATAAGAACACTATCCAAAATCTATTTACCCTCAATAAAAGCAGCTTGGGATTCACCAATAAGAGAAGGAAAAAGGCTTTTGAGTCTGTTGGCCAGAACTTTTTGATAGCACCTTGTAAACCAATCCTACCATGCTAATGGGTCTAAATTCTCTGAACGACCTGGGACAATCTACTTTCGGAATCAAAGTTCCAAACGTTGAGTTAATACCTCTAGTGAGTCTGCAATTAGTGTGGAATTCAGTAAAGAATTTCACCAACAGTTCCTTCATAAAACCCCACCCTTTTTTAACAAAAGAAAATTTGAATCCATCCGGACCAGGAGCCTTGAAGATGCTACACTCCTTGACCGCCGCAAGAATATCCTCCTCAAAAAATTTACCAAGCTGATTTGACAAAGCAGATGATAAAATCCTAGGGAAGTCTCCCCCTAACACTGCTCTATTCGTTCGATCCTCCGTAAAATTGTTCTTGAAGTAATGAACGGCAGCATCCTTAATTTCCAATGGGTCTTCAAGCACCCTACCATTCACCTTAATTGAACCCACCATATTCCTCCGGAACCTATTATTTGCAATTGCTTGAAAGTATCTGGTATTTTTGTCCCCCAATTTCATCCAAGTCAATCTCGATTTTTGTCTCCACAAAGTTTTAGCCTGTCGAGAGATTCTCCAGAATTCAGTTTTAGCCTTGCATCTCAAAGCTTTCTCCTCGGCATTAAGATCCCTCTCCTCCACTAATAGATCAAATTGATGAAGCTCAGTTTCTTTGGCCAGAAGAGCGGAGTTTGTATCCCCAAACACCTATTTATTCCACACCTTAAGCTTATCTTTAACAGCTCTCATTTTCTGCAATATTATGTACCCAGCCCATCCACTCACCTGAGTACTCTCCCAAGTTTCCTTGGCAATAACCATGCACTGTGGATTTGAGAGCCATATGCATGAATTTAAAAGGTCTAGGGCCCCAATCTCGACCATCATCTAACAACATAATAGGACAATGGTCAGAAATGGGCCTATAGAGCTCCCATTGGAAAACTTTGAAGCTGTCCAACCACTGTTGAGAGACCAAGAATCTGTCCAGCCGACTGGGGATAGCGTGGTCTTGATAATTTGTCCAAGTATACTTCCTCCCAATCATCCGAATGTCAACTAGCTCCATCAAGTTGCAAAACTCCCCAAAATCTCTCATCCCCCTCTCCATCCTATTACATCCTTTCCTCTCATTAATAGTCATAATTTCGTTAAAATCCCCCCCATACACCAGGGCAGAACGGAGTTCCTTTTCAGACCTAGGAATTCATCCCAGAACACCCTCCTCTCTCCCACCTCATTCGGGGCATAAATGTTAACCACACAACATGGAAATATATTATTATTAATCACACCTTGCATAAAAATGAAAGACTATTGGGCTATGGCGTTTTCGACCGTGAAAAAACCTTTCTTCCAAATAGACAAAAGTCCCCCAGAAGCCCCAGAAGCTTCAGAAAAAGCAAACTCAAAATCACCATTACCCCACAATTTCTGAACAACAAATCTATCGATGCATTCCATTTTAGTTTCTTGAATAAGAATCATGTCCGGCTTCCTCTTTTTGATTAGTTTAGAAACGAATCTCTTTTTTACAGAGCTCCCCAGACCCCTAATATTCCATGAGATAATCTGCATTTAAAGACAGGCCTACATAATAACACCATAATAATAGATAACTACCTTTGAGCTTCATGCTCCAAAAAGGTAGAGTATTCCTGAGCCTCAATTTCAATCATCTTGCCAAGAATCATATCATCATTTTGACGAAAATTAATACCGAGCTGAGCTCCAATCGCCAAAGTTGTACTTACCTCCCTGAAGACTGATGAATCGTTGAGATTTGACTTACCTGAAGAAAATGAGGATATGGACTCCAGCTGCTCGGTATCGAGAACACCCTCCTCGCTTAAACTCACCAAATTTGCCATCTGTCTATGTCTCCTTCTTCTGCACCCAGCATCATTAAGATCCACCATCAAGTTGATACTCAGAAATTGGGACACTCTCACCATATCTGTTGGGATTCCAGCTCCATTTTCCCCTACAATTCCTTCGGCTTCAGGAACTATCGAGTTCGGCTGAATCTCCCCTAGTTCCATGCCTTCAACATCATATGGGTTCCCCTCCTGGTCTTTACCACTGTCACTAGTGGAGGAGGCCCCAACAAAAGGAGGGACCAAAGCTTTCTTCGATATAAAAGGTACAGAAGGCCCATCACTAATAGCAAGGTCCACCACCCCTTCTTGGGCCAAAACAACCTTTGTATTTAAAAGGTTACTTTGGGCCATAAGGCCCCCCTCCATCTTACCCGTTTCCCTATCTTCCACCGACTCATCCACTCTAGATGTAAAAGTCTCATAATTGTCCTTATTACCTGCAATGACAGGCATTAAATGCCCATCTGCAGCACTATGCTTTAAGCCCCCGCCCCCTCCATCAACTTTTCCAGAGGAGTCCCATCTTTCCTCAACCACTCGGTTTCTATTAGGCCCAGCTTTGGAAGCCACGACTTCATCTTCCTCCATCCCTCTACTGAAACTAGACATCCTATTTCCTCCCACCATAGTTCTACCCCCACCACCTTTAACATTGGCCAAAGGGTATAAAGCTTCAACCTCATCTGGAGAGCCAACAGTTAAGGATTCAGAGATCTTAACTTTGTAACACACTCATGAACCATAATCTGGATATATTGATCAATGATAATCCCTTCTTTTATGGCTACCAAAACTTTCCCCTCCGCGAACGACAGGTCTTTGAGAGTAGACTCGTCTAACATAATGAACGATCCCTATAACTCAGCTATTAGTTTAAAAGTTACAGCATTCCATACATTTAATGGAACTCCTTTACAAGTAAGCCACACAAATCTCTCCATGCTGGACGGTTCCCCCCTCCCTGGTTTCACACTTGCAAACCTCACTTGCATCCACTGACTTTTGATCATCACGTCCCTAATCTCTGAATTCTGAAATGTAATTAGAACAAACCTCCCGCCCACAGACCGAAATTGGGCCACCTCATCTGTTGCCAAGCTGAAACTCACCTTCAAAGTTATCATGGAAACAACTCTGTGCTTCACAGCTATCGCACTCCTATGGAGCCACCCATTGCCACTAAGTTTGATAGTTAAAATGCTCTTTTGAACATCCCCTGCTCTTGATGATTCTCCTTTTAGAACTTGAGCAAAAGATTTAGAGATTCCATCAACTTTATCACCAAAGACCTCCACTCTCCTATTTTCAACAGCAGCCTCATTACCAGCTCTCTGAACATGGAACACTTGACTTTTTCCTTTCTCCTTCTGGAGAGGAGTCCTGAGTTGATGCCCACTGGTCTACACTTCATTGAATCCAAAACTTGCTTCTTTAACAAACAACCTAACATTTTCCACCCAAACTCCATTCATTGTTGAGATTGCCATGCTGGCTGCCGAGTAGCTAGCATACCTGACAAACCCAATGTCACGACCCAACTCCAATACAGGTCACGTGACCGGCCGGTGATGGAATCACCAAAGCCTCCAACATTCTTATTATTCAGAGCATACAAAAAAAAAACATATGAAGACAAACAGCGGAAGCATCTATTCGTACAACTCCAGAGTGTCTATACAATATAGCTAAGCATAATTTACAATGACAACTATTACAGTACTACAAGTCTCAAAACTATACAACACTCATGTTCCTTTCTACAGATGTACTATTTACAATAGCTAACTCATCCGGCCACATCTTGCTATCTACGTTAACCTATAAAATTAGAAAATATTTTCATAAGCCGAAGCTCGGGTGAGAAACGTATACCAAAATTACAAGTTTGACCATGGAAAATACCTTACTCAGTAAAACAATTCAAGAACTAAGCAACATTTCAAGTATTCTCATCAAATTTTTCATAAACATACATTTTGTTTCATAAATTCAATTCTTTGGTCCAAAAGATGGACCATATTCTTCTTCCCTTTCACTTTTGCACATTCAAGCGATAATAACATTCAACGGTATTTTTGCCAGTCGGTTGGGGAGCGACCCCATTGAAGAGTGGTAAGATATCATTACCCGGTGATGTCTGGCTGCATCTCTTACCTTATTACTTCATGCCAGCCATTCATATGCAACAGTAAGATTTATTCCACCTTCAAACGTGCGAGGCTTTAATTTCAGGAACTCCTTAAGATCAAGTCCTGCTGCCGGTTGGAGTTGATTCTAATTGTCATTTTGTTCGGGTATTACATGTTGTCGTCGTGGGGGTGGCACATGTGGTGGTTGTTCTTGGGGTGGTGATTGTTCTTGTGGGGGAGGAGGGGATGGTTGGTTCTGTTGTAGATTTTGGACAAGAGTGGTTAGGTCTGCTATTGTCCTTTCTAAGCATTCAAATCTCGTTTGCGACTCAATTTCTGCTTGAGTGCGATGTCGTACCATGGTTACGTCTAAGTAACAAAACAGATTAAAGATGATCACAATCTAGATTTAGTGATAATAATTGAAATAAAATAAGGGCAACACATTCTTTCATCCATAACTAAACACGTTTATATTACAATAAAAGTGAGTACACCATCTTCTTCTTCTTCTTCTTCTTCTTTTACAACACCATGTACAACTATTCACATAGTCAAGATTACATACATTACTTCAGTCATACTTACCATTACATAAGTCCCACCACACGTACTATACACTTTTTACATTTTTAAATGATCAGTTCACTTAGTTATCTCGGCACACTCCTATCGATTACTCCGAGTCGGAAGATATCACAATTATATTGGGATTCTCCTCCTCTGAATCGGAACCGACTCTTTCAACAACCATAGGTTCTCGGAAAGATACTCGTTGTGCCCTCATATCAGGCGCAAGTGCTGAGGTGGACGCCTGTGCCGGAGCAAACGAACAGGAACCCTGAGCTGCGAACTCTCTCACCGCCATTCCATCCCTTAACACCGTATAAGTATCCCGAGAATTAGCCAGTTCCATTGCCGTTTTAAAGACTAGCTTCTGCGAGCGCAACCTATGTCGGACAACCGCTTGAGTCATCCGTGAAGGATATCGATGCTCTCTATTCACCTTTTCTATTTCTTGGCACACCTTGGCCTCTGCATCCCTCCTTACGTTTTCCATATGCTCTGCTATGTCCATAAAGCTACAGTGGTGCACTCCCAGTCCCCGTGAAACCACCTTATAACGACCCCATTCGTCCCTTCCTTGGTGAAAGTGATAATTTGCCATTCCTACAAATCAAAAGGAGAAAGGAACCACAGTAATTAACTTATTTACTCCTATTGGTTCTATATTTAATATATTTGTTGTATGTCAATATATGATGTGTCCCCTATACTCTGGAGTTTTACCCAAATCCCAAACCACGCTCTGATACTACCTCGATACCACTTCTGTCACGACCCAAAACCTACCTTGGAAGTCGTGACCGGCCAAGCGGGTGTTAAGCCGCCGAAGGCCTGCTCATAGTCTAGTTTAGGGATTTCTCACATCATTGTCATTTTAAACCATGTAAGCAAGGTATGCGGAAGCGTAAAATAAATAACATAATCCCAGAGCTTCTAAGTGTACAAGTATAATAATTACAAACCTTTAGGCTACACACAATTCTCCACGGTTATTCTAGCACCTCATTCAGCCCACAACTTGCTATCTACCTTAACCTGAAAAATTAGAAAAGATTTTCATAAAAAAATATACTTCAGACTCTGGTGATCAGTATAAATCTCAAAAGACACTCCATATAGATAATGACGCCAAATTTTCAGCGCAAAAATGACAGCTGCTAAGTCTAGGTCATGTGTTGGGTAATTCCTTTCGTGAGGCTTCAACGGCCGAGAAGCATACGCTACAACTCTCTCACGTTGCATTAATACACAATCCAATCCTTGTTGTGAGGCATCGCTGTAAATAACAAATCCTTCAGTTCCATCAGGAAGTACAAGAATTGGAGCTGTGGTGAGTCGTTGCTTTAGCTCTTGAAAGCTTTGCTCTCGTTTCTCCATCCAAATAAATGGCTACGCAGATGCTAATAGAAGGGAATTGGAATTTCAGGAGGGTGATTGGGTCTTTCTTAAAATTTCTCCAATGAAGGGAGTTTTGCGGTTTGGAAAGAAAGGAAAGCTGAATCTACGGTATGTTGGATCATTCGAAATAATTGAAAGAGTTGGGCCGGTGACGTATCGTTTAGCTTTGACGCTTGAACTTGCAAGAATTCATGATGTGTTTCATGTGTCAATGCTAAGGAAGTATATATCAGACCCGTCTCATGTTCTCACTCAACCACCAGTGGAGTTAGAAGAGAATTTACGATATGAAGAACGACCCGTCAGAATCAAGGATCGAAAAGACAAACAACTTCGAAGTAAAGTCATTCCGTTGGTAAAAGTTTGGTGGGAAAAACATTCTGTGGATGAGGCGACACGGGAAAGAGAGGATGATATGCGACGACAATATCCAGAATTATTTGAGGAAGGTATGACTGATTTATCTATTTTACCTTGAACTCTAATCTAACACTAAGATTAGACAAATTTGGAGGACCAAATTTCCTAAGGTGGGGAGAAATGTAAAATCCTGACCCTTTCTGAAAAAAAAAAAAAAGTTTAGTCACGTGGTCCGAATAGGAACCCGACACACTGTGTGAGTTACGCAATGTTGGAATTTTACCTTAAAAATTCAACACCACCACGATGACCCTTAAATTATTATTAGTCTATGTTGAATTTTTGAAATTTTTTTGGAGATTGAAATCCGAACGCATTTGATCAGAGTTCGCGTTAATGGGACGTGAAGTTTGATGAGTCATGAGGATTATGGCAGGTGTCCTCTTGCATGTTTACTTCAACGTTCCACCGAAGTATATATATACATATATTGGGTAAATATTAAATCAGTAATGCTACACGCACAGCAAATGTGCACAGATTTTGTGCACAGATTTTTTGTGGGGCCCACTACGGGTCCCACACAAATAATCCGAGCCGTTCATTAAATGTAAAACATTTTTTCAAGGGCCCCCGCAAAAATCAGCTCAATCCGATATCTATAAGTGTTTTCCGAAAGATTTCTACAACTCCTATTGGTAATCTTTCTCACCTATTACTTTATTTTACAGTTAGTAATAAGAGTTACGTATACTGTTCATAATAGAGGAATAAATTTGGGGCAAAATTTCTTATAACTCTCTCTCCTCGCACTCACTATACCTGAACCCTTGAAATTTTCACACAAGCAAAACCCCTTTCGGTAAAGAGTTTAGTTCCGAAACTCGCAATCGTAAATTGATTTAAGAGATTGGGATAGCAATTTGATTAAACTAATAAAAGACTCTGATAATTAATTCCTGCGTATTTCCCGTAACTTCACAATAGGTAACAGGTTAAGTATATAATACTGTTAATTTAAAACTATAAAGAAAAACCTGTCCATATGCTAATTCGTTGGCCAGAATTGGAAATTAGTTTACCCCTAAGTTCAACTGTAACAAATGGTAATTTGTGGTACATTTTGTCAGGTACCAGTGCCTTGGGCTAGTTCAGTGCCACGTCAAGTTAGACGCATCCTTTTTGGTGAGTTGCGCATACCTTGGTTACATGTATTTTTCTGAATTTTGGGATAAAATGCCATTACTTGTTTCCGCTGAAGAGCGTGGAATTCGATCCGCTTACTTGGTTTAATTGGTGACAATGAATAAAATACATGTGATGGCGTATTTATTAAATCTTTTGTATTATAGTTAATCTAAACCATGGCAATATGTTTTGGGAACTCGGATTTTACTTCTTGTTAGTATATGCTTGTGATAATATGAATCATTCGAACGGTGTCTCGAGCACTAGGGGACTTGTAAAGAAACTAGCGGCATGAAGTAATAAGGTAGGAGATGCAGCTAGGCATCACCGGGTGACGATGTCTTATCACTCTTCAATGGGGTTGCTCCCCAACGGACTGGCAAAAATACCGTTGAATGTTATTATCGCTTAAATGTGCAAAAGTGAAAGGGAAGAAGAAAATGGTCCATCTTTTGGACCAAAGAATTGAATTTATAGAACAAAATGTATGTTACTGAAAAATTTGATGAGAATACTTAAAATGTTGCTTAGTTCTTGAATTGTTTTATTGAGTAAGGTATTTTTCATAGTCAAACTTGTAATTTTGGTATACGTTTCTCACTTGAGCTTCGGCTTATGAAAACCTTTTCTAATTTTCCAGGTTAACGTAGATAGCAAGGTGTGGCCGGATGAGTTAGCTATTGTAAATAGTACATCTGTAGAAAGGAACATGAGTGTTGTATAGTTTTGAGACTTATAGTACTGTAATAGTTGTCATTGTAAGTTATGCTTAGCTATGTTGTATAGACACTCTGGAATTGTACGAATAAATACTTCCGCTGTTTGTCTTCATATGTGTTTTTTTTTTTTTTTTTGTATGCTCTGAATAATAAGAATGTTGGAGGCCTTGGTGATTCTGTCACCGGCCGGTCACGTGACCTGTATTGGAGTTGGGTCGTGACACCCAAATTGATTGCCTGTACGCCTGCTTCTTTCCCGTGGTATAAAGGCATCCTTAACTTCCCCAAACTTATTGAAAGCCCTCTTTAACCAGATCTGGTCCTTATGCTTAGGAATATTGTCAACAAACAGAGTAAAGGTTTCCTAACTTCGTACCCTGTTTATCTTTGAACCCCTGTGGTTTCTGATCACCGGGATCCAACCCCCAACTTCCCTTCCACCTTGCTCTCTATTATGCCCACGCTCTCTCACACTCTCTCTCTCTCTCTCTAGGATTCATTTAACTTGTGTGTGGTACGGTTGGTTGAAGTTTTTATGCAAAATTCAAGAGCCTTAGGTTCAAAACCCAATAGAATAAATATAGTGGGATTTTTTCCCTTAGGAAAACGCTTATAATAAAACCGAGATGTTAGGCTATTAAAGGTCACGGTTTTGTTATTTTTAATCATAGTTTTTATGTTTTTAGTCACGATTTCAATGAGTTTTAATCACGGTTTTTATCCTGCGGTTAAAAGATATGGACTTTTAATTACACCTTGATAGACCACGGTTTTGAATACGAGATTAAAAGTGAAAGATCACACTAGATGACCGAGATCTTTATCTATTTTTGTAGTAGTGATTATTGAGACGAAACACTATTTACACTGCCTCTTTATACCATAGGAGAAATACAACAATAAATATATGGGTGAACAAAATTGCTCTCGCAATTCATGCATCTTTAGATTCAAATCCTTTTCTTTTGTTGCAAGTTTTCTGAAATTTACATATACACCACGCTCGACATATTTGGAATGATTTCTAACGATTCCTAATGAGAAACAAACCGCTCATCAAGTTTGGAATAATTTCTAACTATTCCTAATTAAAGAGAGTGAACATTTCTTTATCGATTCCTAATTTGGAGAGGAAGGAAAAATATGCCCTCTTCAAAACTTTTTTTTGCTTTTGCAATTTTTGTCTTGCTTTTCTTACCCTAAAGGTGTAGGTGAACTCTCATAATTCATGCGTCATTCGATTCAAGTCCTTTTCTCTTGTTTCAAGTTTTCTAAAATTTACATGTAAACCGCTCGTCAAGTTTGGAATGACTTCTAACAATTCCAAAAGAGAAATAAACCACTTGTCAAGTCTAGAATGTATTCTTAAAGAGAGAGAAAAGAAGAGAGCGGACAAATATTCACTATTATTAGACTCCTAATCTGGAAAGAGCTAAGGAATGATAATTTTGTCCAGATGTCTATTTCCATAGCACCATTCACCAACAAATGGCTTAAACAACAAATGGCAACCAATTAACTAGTAAAACCGAACAGTAAATGAAAAAAGAAAAGGAAAGGAAGAAAAAGATGCATATATGTGAGATAAACCACATCTTCTGGCTGAAGTAGTGCACAAAATAAAAGGCAAAGCCCCAATTGACTTTTCATCTAAGCCCATTCCCTCACTGTTACTTAACATAAAAAACCATATACAACTGGTGGGCTGACAAAAGGAATAGAACCAGAAGAACCTCCAAACGAACAAGGCTGTTTCATTGGGGAAAAGCGTATATGAAAGAAAAAGATAACTAAAATGTCGCAATTTGGTAGTACCGAAAATCATCTAACTCAAAATACTGTACAAACATCACCGAGGTAACATCTGTGACCTCTTTGTCTCAAAGTGAGAGGTCACCCGCGAACTTTCACCAACCAATCCTCGGGAGGTATGTGCCAGATGCACCCCTGGCTCCGTCAATAACTTCTCGTTGAGCGTTAGTACTTCTTTGGAAAGCATCTCCACCACTTGCTTCATTCCTGGTCTTTGATTACAAGCTGCTTGGGTACAAAATAGAGCAACTTTGATGAATCGAATTACCTCGTCCTCTGGGTGTTCAGTTAATTCCGGATCAACAATGTCTAGTAACCTGCCTTCCTTTCTCAGCTTCCATGCCTGCATCATTTTGTTACTCTCAGTTCACATATCACTGAGATAAGGGCTCATGAATTTCATGTCGAGCATATGCATACAAGTATATCTTCAGTTTCTGTTCTAGGTAGTGACCTATCAGCCTCTGAAAGGTTTCATACTCAGCATGCAAACTCGGATACGATGTTGAAGCAAAGCCAAATGGAGCTATTGCGCTTGAGCAGGTCGGACAAATCTGCACAACAAAAACTTTACAAGCATGACTTTAAAACACAAATCCAGACACAAATGTGTCCGGAACCGTTGGATGCAAGAGGGAACCATCCCGACAAAAATTTGTTGGGTAGAGACTCGAGACCCCGACCCCGATTCACACCTCTAAGCACAAGCACGAAAATAAACCAAGCACAAGTGAGAGATATCTGAGGAAAACTCCACTATGTATAAATCACATATACAAGTATGAAAAACCTCACCGAGATAACCACAATCCGGCTTCCCCACTCCTTTCTCTCTCTCCCTCACTCCGGTGGCTCTCCGACAGTCTCTCCGGACATCTCCGAGGAGCCCCGCTCCCCCGAAGGGGAGCCTCTCCGCTCACTCTCTCTCTGCCTCTCACTGTCTCGAGCACACACACACCACTGCCTAAGGCAGTCGACAAAATAAGTGAAAGGGGACCAAGGGGTTTTATCCCCTACAACACACACCTACTTCACTTGGGTGTACCCCAACAAAATTTGCATCAGAGACATTCCCTAAGAGATGCACATACAATTCTACTTGAAAAACATGACAAAATGTTGACGATTATCTTGAGGGGAATAACCGAATAAGAGATTAGAATTTTCACACAACACTCATATTATTACCACTTCTTCCAAAATAATACAACACACGGACAAACTTATAAGAAAAATGAAAGTAAATAATACAACACACATCTGGTCACACACTCACTCTCAACCTCACACACACAAACAATAGGGGAGGAATGGAAACCCCCAAAGGAGATCCCACAGCTCTCTCTCTCTCTCTCTCTCTCTCTCTCTCTCTCTCTAAATATATATACATCACACAAACATGGACACTACTCATAGATGCACTTGATTTATTAAGCCCATGCCATCAGATCTCTTGATTCCTTAACAGCTACATTAGTCTTTTTTAACGAAATCGCGGACGAATTCAACCAAGGATATGACAAAAGCAATGAAGCCGACACCGAAAGCTATGAACGTCCACGGAGAAGCAAAATACGTGCGTCTCACGTGTGCCATATTCTTGGGCCAACAACGCTTGCTATACTTGGTAGCTTTGCTGCACGTGTCAAGGAAGTATTCTCCTGACATGATTTCCTTGCATAGCTTGTTGAATAGATCGGTGGCGTCCTCGGTGGCACCCAAGTAGTTCGTCAGGACTCCGGCCTTTTCGAGCACTTGGATATCTTTATCAGTATTCACGAGCATGTCCATGACGCACGCATAGGACGAAACGTAGCTCGAAACGCCAGGGCAGCACTGTTCAAGGGCAATGAGGTTCCTGAGTGACGACTCCGTGTGGTCATATATCGGGAGTGGTGGGATTTTGAAACGAGCCCTACGACACCACCAGAATAGACCTTTAGGTTCACTGAACTTGAACTTGAACAGATCTTTTCCTGCATCGGGAACAAACTTGACTCCTGCATGGAAGAGTTCCGATGCCGAAGGCATTTCTCTAAAACTAAAATCTATCTGTTCTGTTTGACCATCAGGAAGGTAACCATCATGTATGTTATGGAGGATATGATAGTACTTGGCAGTCCTACGTTGATGATCAATAGTATTAGCACTTTGAACTTCTTCTTCTTCTTTTTTTGCTGCTGTTGTACAACCAAAAACCCTAAGGACACAGTCACTGGGCGAACAGTACCAAGTTTCTGCGTTACTGCTGTTGTCGGAATTTCGTAGCGGACTCATCCATCGCCCATAGCACCTCCCCACATAATCGGGGAGCAACCAATTCTTGTGGGGACGATTCGGGATCTTTTCCACTGTGAGTCGGAACAATTTCTCAAGCACAAAGAAAGGAATCTGGTTCTCAAGAAGTACCAAGTCATTTTTCACATTGTACCGGATCAAACTGTTTCCCAAAATAGGATCTGTTTCTGGTCTCTGCTTTTTGAAATGCAAAATCATTAATTGAATTTGTATAGCCTGGTTTATGTCATGACAAATTATTTGGATTAATTTGATACTTACACTTCTACAAAAGAAGCCTAGCTAACACGAGCAAATCTATTTTCAAAGATTAATGAAATTTATTTTGCTGTTAAAAAAAAAAATGCGACGAAATCTAGAGACAAATTGTTTTTTCTTGCAAATGGTACACATTTAGCAAGGAAAAACTTTTATTTTTTGGTTTTATTAAAAGGAAAATGCATTTCACCGCAAATTGTATCCTTTTGAAGATGGAATGTAAATTTTGTGGATTATATGTATTTGTTCCCACGGTTTTTAAATTAAAGGAAATGATTAACGAGGAAATTCCCCGCCAACTTTAATCTATCGGTGAGAAAAAACACATTTTGTAGCCTTTTCTAATAATTGGCGAGAAAATATATTCGTTACACGGTACTATATTACACTTAATTGTACTTCAATGAGCAAGTGTAAACGTGTCTTTAAAAAAATACTGTAGTTAACAATCTCAGTTTATTAAAAAGTCTAATAAATATTGCTCAATTATCTCAAAATTAAGATGCAGTTTTGGGGTTTCCTAATTTTTCTATGTTACTAATTTTTGACAAAAGCAAACTTATAAAGTTAATACTTGAATTAAGTTTGTTTTTAAATAAAATATTTGGCACTTATTGGGTCATAGCAAACGAGGAAAATATTTTTCGCTGATTTGTTATGAAAACTGAGGCTGTACATATAGGCGAAACAAATCTAATGATTTGTTATATTTTTCTTATGTTTACTCGCAAGGACTATTGGCCCATAAAATCTAATGATTCAGAAACAAAATTTATTCATCACAATAGGACAATATTTTCTTTGCTACGATTTGGTCATTGTGGTTGGCGAGGAATGACTACGAGTTCAATAATGTTTCGACATGAGTAGGGCAAATGGGTGAGGTTATCAAAACCAGAGTCACGATATGGATTAAGGTGAAGTTTGATATCAAGGTATACACTGTGGAGCATTTTAAAGGTTTCCTTGATGGAGTTAGAAAGGTGAAATTGTAACATGTGTTTGAAGTGTGTCAAGTGATCCATTCAATTCTCTGTTGGATACTTATTTTTAGTGTTTCTCCATTTTTTCTTCTTTGTCTGATCTCGTAAGTGTCGTGTGCTTTCGATGTTTCCCCTCGATATAACCTTTCGAGATTTATAAAAGTTTTTTTGTCGAGGAAAAAAAAAAGTTATCAACTCAATTGTGTGTGTTAAGGGTTTGTTATTATTATAATTTGTTTCACGGCAAAGAAAGAATTTTCTTACATAATGACAAAGGATTACAAATAATAAAAAGAATGGAGGCACGATGACATCACAAACAAGTCAATGATTAAAAAATGTTGCCATCAAAAGCATGGACAAATCATATAAAGCATGCACTAGTACGAAGAGTATTTTAATTGAGATATTTAAAAAGGATCCTAAAAGTAGCAATTGATTGAGGGAAAAAAAACAAGAGAAAGTTTTGTCAACTGATAAAAGATCCGATGCTTTAAGCTTCCTTACCTCTGAGGTGCATTGTCTGTAGAGAAATTCAAGGATGAAACAACCATCGACCAACATCATTTCCTCATCCAGTGTAACTTCTGCTGCATAGCATTTCTTTGCATCGTCTATCGATGTCTTCATTTCCGCTAAACATTTCTGTACCACTGTGAACTTATTTTGCTCAGCTAATTGCAGATCCTCCAGTCCTACAGTCAGTCGAGAGAGTAGGTAATTCGTGTAGCTCATTTTGACGTGTTGAAAGGGTGTTTGGAGGTGTTTGTCTTTTCGGTGAAGAGGGCCAATAGCGATGAAGCGAGGGGTGTAGGCGCTTTTCTTCATCTTACGAAGCTCTTTGGGCACCCTCCATATGCAAGTTGAAGAGAAGAAGGATTCAGTTTTCCGGGCACCTTCACCGATTTTTCCAACCATGGTTGATGTAAGGTGCCGAAGATCCTTGTCATAGTCATTCCCCCCTTGGCTCATTTCAGTTGGGTGGAATTGATTTTGATCAACGAAATCAACTTACAGTTGTGTTATACTTGGTGGTAGAGGTTTGGGTTTGAGGCTTTGAGTTATAGACAGAACCTCTCTATATATAGAAGGCTCGCGTACAGTATAATTGGTGCACTCATATATTTGCCCTCTTTCCAAAACTGTCCAGAACTTGCAATATTCTCATGTGGTACAGGGGGACCGTGTTGTGCACGGCAATCGCCTCCACTTCTGTTTCCCTCTGATGATCGGAAACGTTCACTTTGTAGAACTCGTCTAGTCAAACAAGTGTACCAAAAAATCATCTTGATCAGATGGAGTATCATTTAGTACCTCATCGGAACATTATTATTTTGAAAAGAAGGGGTTCGAACAAGAGTACTAAAATCTAATTTTTTTTTAATAAAGACGAAAAAATTATCTTATTGACTTATTTTCGTCTTTATTCAAAAAAAATTAGATTTCAGTCAAAAAATTTTACTTTTTAGATTCTTCTTGTCGTAAGGATGCAATAATCTCTAAAAAATTGACAATAAGCAAAATAATACGAAAAAAATTTAAATAAAAACAAAAAATAAGCCAAAATGACTTTTGTCCGAACAAGCTATTATTATTGGCTGGGGGCACCGAGAGAGAAATTAAACTGTAAGAAAAGAAGCGAGAGATGTACCTGCTGGGTACTTTTAATGTGGGACCACGAATGTAGCCTACTAGTATATTTTTATTTTCTTGATTTGCAAATTGCAGCACATAGGATAGTTTTATTTACTTGGCATGTCCAAATCAAAAATTTAAATAAAGAAAATCAATGAACGATAGAAAATAAAGATCATTTGCAACTGTATTCATTAGGAACCACTGTTCAAATGAAGCAAAAATATTGTTTATTTTTTAAACGAAACACTGCATGTTTACATTGCCTCTTTATATATATAAAATAATAACAAATGCATGCAATGATAAAAGGGTGGATGAACAAAATTGCTCTCGTAATTCATGCGCCTTGTGATTTCAGTTCCTAATTTCCTTTTGTTTTAAGTTTTTTGAAATTTACATCTAGACCCCTCGTCAATCGATATATTTGGAATGATTTCTAAAGATTCCTAAAGAGAAACAAACCGCTCGTCAAGTTTAGAATAATTTCTAACTATTCCTAAAGATAGTGAAGAACATTTCTTCATCGATTCCTTTTTTGGAGAGGAAGGAAAATAATCAAAATATGTCCTCTTCAAAACTTTTTTTGCTTTTGCAATTTTTGTCTTGCTTTTCTTACCCTAAAGGTGTAGGTTAACTCTCATAATTCATGCATCTTTCGTTTCAAATCCTTTTCTCTAGTTTCGAGTTATGTGAAATTAACATCTAAACCGCTCTTCAAGTTTGGAATGATTTCTAACCATTCCTCAAGAGAAATATTAGACTGCTCATCAAGTTTAGAATGTATTCCAAAAGATGGAGAAAAGAGCTGAGGAAGGATAATTTTGTCTGAATGTCTATTTCCGTCGAACCATTCACCAGCAAATGGCAACCAACTATTGAAACCAAACAGTAAATGATACTTTGACAAGGGAAGGAAGAAAAAGATGCATTCGTACATTTGAGACAAACCACATATTCTTCTGCCTGAAATAGTTACACAAAGTAAAAAAGCAAAAGCCCCAAATGACTTTTCATCTAAGCCCATTCCCTCACTCTTATGTACTTGACATACTAAAGACCACATACAACTGTTGGGCTGACAAAAGGAATTGAACAAGAAGAAACTCCAAACGAATAAGGCAGTTCCGCTAAGGAAAAGCATATATATTAAAGAAAAAGACGACTAAAATGTCACAATTTTTTGGTAGTTCTGAAAATCATCTAACTCGAGATACTGTATGTACATCACCGAGGTAATTAACATCTGTGTCACAAAGTGGTAGGTCACCCATGAACTATCACCAACCAATCCTAGGGATGTATGTGCCAGATGTTTTTTTTTTTTTTTTTTTTGAATGGAAAAGAAGAAATTTTATTAAGAAGGAAGAGGTGATACAAGAAATAAGGGAAAAGAAAAGGAAAAACGGCATCACAACGCCAAGGATACATCTTAACGAGGTTGGCACCTATCCCGGCGACAATCATGTGCCAAGAACCCCAAGCGAGTTGATAAGGAATCAACCAACCCAACAGAGATGGACCCAACAATCAATACAGAGTACATAATCGGAAATATAACCACAAAACAACAAATATATGTGTGTGCCAATCCTGTGTTCCACTCCCGCATGAAACACATTGCAATTGACTTCCATTTTGTGTGTGATTTGGTTTCAAAAGGCCTTCTCATAGTCTCTCATGTGGCCACGGCAGACCAGCTAGTGATGCACTCACCAAACCGTTGTCTCGTGAACGTCTATCTCTTCTAGCTATGGTTCAAGATTGGAGTCTCGGATGGGAGCACCATCTTGCGGGGGCGTGTAAAGGATAAGGATCAAAATCCTTCACCATAGCAAAGTCCTTGCATCAAGCTTGTTAGTTAGGATAGAGTACATCCAAATGTAGTTTAAATATTTTGTATTCATTGTAAGCCTTATCTCGTAACCTCTTTATATACTCTAGCAAAAGATCAATAAAATTAACAAAGCATTCATAGCCCTATTACTTTATAAAATGAAGCCCAGAAGAACCGAAATATGCCAGATCGAATAGCAATTGATTCTTGAATCACAGTAACGCGCGTTTGAGGGTCCACAGCAGTTTTCAGCCTCTGATCGAGTAATCGCTGAAGTCTCTAAACATGTCCCTCATCTCCAGGTTGACAAGGAGAATAACCACTGCCGGAATCAACCAGCTTTGAGTAATCACTGAAATCTTGTAGCCACGACCTTCCACAGAGTGTAATCATAGAGTTGTAATCACAGCTGCAAGTTCGGTTTGAACTCCAAAATGAAAAGAAGTTCAGATTATGGAATAGAAACCATAGCTGATAGCTAGCTCCGTCAATAGCTTCTCGTTGAGTGTTACTTCTTAATTTGGAAAGCCGGCGCATCTCCACCACTTGCTTCATTCCTGGTCTTTGATTAGAAGCTTCTTGGGTACAAATTAAAGAGAGCTACTTTGATGAATTAATCGAATTACCTCGTCCTCTGGGTATTCACTTAAATCAAAACCAACAGTATAATTAATGACAATTGGCTGCTGGTAACTGTTAATTTGTAGGTCACCATTGTATAAATTCACATGCTTGAATTGGACCCATGGCCAATTGAAACTGGAAAGCGTCTGACCAAGCATGTCAAATTGGAGATTAACTTCTTTACAGAAAGGTGCGAACGTGGGGCTCGTACCGCCGCCATGTGTGGGTCCCATTGAAAGTTTATCACAAAAATCATTCATTTTGTAGGATCCGCATAGTAGTGTGTATATGTAAAAAAATCAGTTTGACCCAACATTGATAGGCATATCAAAAATTAAGTTTTGATTTATAAAATCGAAGGCCCGGATAAAAATTATATATTGACAGGATCTAAGCCGTCGATTTTAAAAACCAAAAGTTATAGCATTTCATTTTAACCATCCAGACACAAATTCTTATCTATTTCATTTTAGCCTTACATTGATCAGAAACATTCCCTTAGAGGTACTCTCAATTCTACTTGAAAACCGTGACAAAATGTTGATGATCATCCTGAGGGGAATAAGAGATAAGAATTTTCACACCACACTCATATTATTACTTCCAAAATAATATAATACACATCTGATCACACACTCACACTCACTCTCCTCGCACACATAAACAATTATGGGGGAGGAATGGAAACCTCCAAAGGGGACACCACAGCTAGCTCGCTCTCTCTCTCTCTCAATATATGTCACACAAACACACTATTTATAGATGGACGTACAATACTACTTCCTACTACACCATATATATATATGTGTGCACACCAAGTTTTGAACCCACTTGATTTATTAATCCCATTGATCTCTTCGTTCCTTAACGGCTACATTAGCCTTTTTTACGGAAACTGCGGACGAATTCAACGAAGGACATGACGAAAGCCATGACGCCAACGCAGAAAGCTATGAACGTCCACGGAGAAGCGAGATACGTCCGTCTCAAGTGTGCCATGTTCCTCGCCCAAAAACGCTTGCTATACTCGGTGGCTCGGCGGCATGGTTTGTTGAAGTAATGCCCCAACGGGATTTCCTTGCCTAGCTTGTTGAATAGATCGGTGGCGTCCTTGGTGGGACCCATGTAGTTACGCAATACTCCGGCCTTTTCGAGCACTAGGACATCTTTATCGTCGTCGACGAGCATGTCCATGAGCCATGCGTAGGACGAAACGTGCTCCGAAACACCAGGGCAGCACTGTTCCAGGGCAATGAGGTTCCTGAGGAAAAACTCCGTCGTGCTGTATATCGTGAGAGGCGGGATCACGAAACGAGCCCCGCAGCACCACCAAAACAGGCCTTTAGGTTCAATGAACTTGATCTCGAACAGATTGCTTCCTGAGTCATCGGGAACAAACTTGACTCCTGCGTAGACGAGTTCTGATGCCGAAGGCATGCGTACTACTTTTCCACTAGGTTTTTTCTGTTTTCTTTGATTAAAAGGAAGGTAACCATCATGTAGGTTATGCAGGATATGATAGTACTTGGAAGTACGCTGATCATTAATATTACCACTTTGAACTTCTTGTTGTTGTTCTTCTTCTTCTTCTTCCTCTTCTTCACCTTCTTCTCCAACTTCTGCTGCTGTTTTTTTTTGTTTTGATAGGTCATCTTCTGGCGCTGTTGTAGAACCATAAACCCGAAGGACACAGTCACCAGGCGAACACCAAGTTTTTGCGCTGCTACTGTTGTTGGAATTTCGTACTGGCCTCATCTTATAACTGTAGTACCGCAGATAATCGGTGAGCAACCGTTTGTTATCCGGGATCCGACCCACCGTGAGTGGGAATAATTTCTCAAGCACAAAGAAAGGAATCTGGTTCTCCAGAAGTACCAAGTCGTATATCACGTTGTAAAAGTTCAAACTATTACCAAAAATAGGATCTTTTGCTCGTTCTCCCTGCTTTTTGAAATGCAAAATCATTAATTACATTTCTATATGGGAAATGATAATGCCAAAACAATTTTAGTTGGTGCCAAAACTCTAGTGCACAAAAGACTTGTATTATTTATAATGTACAAGACTTTTATGCACTGGAGTTTTGGCACTAACAAAAATGGTTTTGGTATTATTACTTCTCTTGCATATAACCTGGTTTATCTGACTAATTATTTAGATTAATTTGATATTATTATCAACAAAAGTAGCCTAGCTAACACTAAGAAATCTATAGACAAAATTATTTTTCCTCTGAAATCGTACACATTTGGTGACGGAAAAACTTTTTCTTTTGTGGTTTTATTAAAGAACTAGCGAGGAAAATACTTTTCACCGCAAATTGTATCCGTTCGTTGATGAAACCTAATTTTTGTTGCTTATAAGTATTTTTTTTCCATATTGTATGTAAAAAACTTTACAGATAAAAATATATAGACAATATTTTGAGACCTCCCAAATACTGAAAAGGGACACTTAATTTAGGATGGAGAGAATAGTAAACGAGGAAAATATTTGTCGCTTATTTGTATTCATTGCAATAGGACAATTTTCTTGTAGAATTTCATCTAAAAATATATGTTGTAACATAATTGATCCTAAATATAAATTTTAGGTAGAAGAACTTATGAGAGAACAATGTTTGGAATTAGTAGTTTCGACAAAAGATAACATAAATAGGTTTTTCCCCTTTTTCCAAACTTTTCAGGTATATATACGTTTGATTAATTACAAATGAGGTTTCCTAGGCGGGCACCTAAGCATATATCCTCACCATCCAGTTGACCAAGAAGAACATAAAAATCTCATGCATATTTTTATGTTGACTATCGTCAAATAGACAAGTAATACATTTATATATAGAAAACAAATCATGAGGAATCTTAGGTTAGGACTCTTTAATGGGAAATGTGTGCCATGTGATAAAAAGCCAATATATCAACTCAATTGTGTATGTTAAGGGTTTGTTATTAAATAATGAAAAAGGATTACAAATAATAAGAAGAATGAAGGCACGATGGCATCACGTCAATGATCCGAACAATGTTGCCACCAAAAGCATGGACAAATCATATGTCAAAGGGGGAGTATTGTTATTTTTAATCTTCACACATATATAACGCATGCAGGCACTAATACTGATAATGTGGTCAACCTTATCAAACTAAGAGTGGTATTATGGGTTAAAGGGAGATGCAATCTTGTAGCATATTTTGTTGAAGACTTCAGGAGCCATTTGGAAGGCATTAGAAAGCATAAAATCTGATACGTTGTTTTTTTTTTTGTTCCCTTTCCTCCAACTCTTGGTTGGTTTTTTTTTTTTCTGTTCTCTTTTTGGAACTGGTGGCATGCATATGATTGGATTGGTTTTTTCCTTTCAATGATGCTTGCCATTTCTTTCTCAATATACCCATTATCGAGTTTCTAATAATATTTCTTTGCCTATAAAAAAAAAACGCATGCATGCACTAATACTATGTAGAGTATTCTAATGGATGCTAAAAGTAGCAATTGAGAGGGGAAAAACAAGATTTTGTCAACTGATGATGAAAGCACTGATGCTTCAAGCTAGCTTCCTTACCTTTGGAATGCCATGGGATAATCTGCAGAGAAATTCGAGGATGAAACAACCATCGACCAACAACATTACCTCATCCAGCGCAACGTCTTCTGCGTAGTATTTCTTTGCATCGTCTATCGATGTCTTCATTTCCCCCAAACATTTCTGTAGCACCGTGAACTTTGTTTCTTGCCGGTCCTCCATTCCTCGGGTCAGTCGAGAGAGTAGGTAATTCGTGTAGCTCATTTTGACGTGTTGCAAGGATGTTTGGAGGTGTTCGTCTTTTCGGTGAAGAGGGCCAATAGCGATGAGGCGAGGGGTGTAGGCGCTTTCATTCAGCTTACGAAGATATTCAGGCACCCTATAAATGAACGCCGAAGAGACTAAGGATTCATTTTTGTCGGCACCTTTACCAATTTCTTCTTTGATGGTTGATGTCAATTGCCGAAGATCATTCTCCCCTTGACTCATTTCAGTTGGTTGGATTTGGATTTCCATTTGATCAACGAAATCAAGTTGCAGTTGTGTTTATACTTGGTGGTATACGTTTGGGTTTGAGCTAAAGACCGACCCTCTCTATATATAGAAGGCTCACAGTGTAATTAATGGTGCACCCAATATTTACCCTCTTTTCAAAATTGCCCAGAACCTGCAGTCTTATGTGTACGTAGGAATAATAATCGTTCAGGGGGGGAGTGGGGGGAGGGCACGCGAGCGTGTGCCCCTCGAATTTTGATCTACATATCGATAAGTGAGAAAAAATGATGCCGAGCAAAAAAAAAAAAAAAAGTGAGAAAAAAAGATCCTACTCACATAAATGTTCTGTCTTAATAAACGTTAAGAAGTGCAAATTCAAAAACATTAATACCAATAATTCATAAGAGCCATTTTGTTCCCGCTCGCCTTGGATGCACGAGGGAAACTTTACTTACATTCGGTGACCCATGTTACGGATGTTCAAAATCTTTTATTTTGTGCAAATTCATTTGTTATATAAAAATAAATAAAAATAAAGCAGCAGCTCAATTAGACAGCAGTAAGTACTTGATCCAAATTTTTAACTCTTGGGTGTAATTTGGATAGAGCGAAATTGGAGGGTTTCTTATCATGTATTACTGATATTCAATTGACAAGAAGTTTTGTCTAGTAACTAAATAAATTAATGCATAGAAAATAAGCAATCATAACATACCTTACCAAATGTGGATAAACCTACCGTCACTAAAGGTGAGGATGAACAAAATTGATGCATAAGCATACAACTTTTGGTTCCAATCCTTTTTTGTCCCAATATTTTGAAATATAATGATGGTACTCCTTTAATAAGTAGGATTTCAGAAAATCGACAAACAAATAGGTCAGCGGCACTTTAGTGATACTATTGCAAATACTAGAAAATTATTCAACAAATTAAGGAAATCAACTGTTATTAACATCCCTCCCATTGTTTTTCTTATGTTTATTTGTTAAACTATTGTGTGGTGTCAGGGCGCAGAACCGCTAAATATTTTTTTCTTCGTGAGACAGAGAAAATTATTCTTGGGGGTAGAGAGAGAGAGAGAGAACACAGTTCATGTGGGTACTTTTCATGTGGGACCACAAATGTAACTACTCCTATTTTCTTGATTTGCAGCACAAAGAGTTTAATTACTTGGCATGTCCAAATCCAAAAAATTATATGCATGAAGACAAATCAATGAATGATGGAAAACATCATTTGTTACAACTGAAGCAAGAATATTGTTTATTATTGAGACGAAACACTATCTACACTGCCTCTTTATACCATTGAAGAAATACAACAATAAAGATATAGGTCATGCATCTTTAGATTCAAGTCCTCTTTTTTTTTTCAAGTTTTCTGAAATTTACATCTAGACCGCACTCGTCATATTTGGAATGATTTCTAACGATTCCTAGTGAGAAACAAACCGCTCATCAAGTTTGGAATAATTTCTAACTATTCCTGATTAAAGAGAGTAAACATTTCTTTATTGATTCCTAATTTGGAGAGGAAGGAAAAATATGCCCTCATCAAAACTGTTTTCTGCTTTTGCAATTTTTGTCTTGCTTTTCTTTCCCCGAAGGTGTAGGTGAACTCTCATAATTCATGCATCTTTCGATTCAAGTCCTTTTCTCTTAGGAGTTTTTCAAGTTTTCTAACATTTACATCTAAACCGCTCGTCAAGTTTGGAATGACTTCTAACAAATCTAGAATGTATTCTTAAAGAGAGAGAAAAGAAGAGAGAGGACAAATATTCACTGCTATTAGATTCCTAATCTGGAAAGAGCCAAGGATAATTTTGTCCGGATGTCTATTTCCATAGCACCATTCACCAGCAAATGGTTTAACCAACAAATGGCAATCAATTAACTAGTAAAACCGAACAGTAAATGATTAAAAAGAATAAAAAAGGAAAGGAAAGGAAGAAAAAGATGCATATATGTGAGATAAACCACATCTTCTGGCTGAAGTAGTACACAAAGTAAAAGCAAAGCCCCAATTGATTTTTCATCCAAACGAACAAGGTTGTTTCGTTGGGGAAAAGCGTATATTAAAGAAAAAGATGACTAAAATGTCGCAATTTGGTAGTTCCGAAAATCATCTAACTCAAGATACTGTACATACATCACCGAGGTAACATCTGTGTCACAAAGTGAGAGGTCGCCCGTGAACTATCACCAACCAATCCCCGAGAGGTATGTGCCAGATGTACCCCTGGCTCCGTCAATAACTTCTCGTTGAGTATTACTTCTTTGGAAAGCATCTCCACCACTTGCTTCATTCCTGGTCTTTGATTACAAGCTGCTTGGGTACAAAATAGAGCAACTTTGATACTGTACATACATCACCGAGGTAACATCTGTGTCACAAAGTGAGAGGTCGCCCGTGAACTATCACCAACCAATCCCCGAGAGGTATGTGCCAAATGTACCCCTGGCTCCGTCAATAACTTCTCGTTGAGTATTACTTCTTTGGAAAGCATCTCCACCACTTGCTTCATTCCTGGTCTTTGATTACAAGCTGCTTGGGTACAAAATAGAGCAACTTTGATGAATCGAATTACCTCGTCCTCCGGGTATTCAGTTAATTCCGGATCAACAATGTCTAGTAACCTGCTTTCCTCTCTCAGCTTCCATGCCTGCATCATTTTGTTACTCCAGTTCACATATCACTGAGATAATGGCTCATGAATTTCATGTCCAGCTAGCGCATATGCATACAAGTATATCTTCAGTTTCTGTTCTAGGTAGTGACTTATCAGCCTATGAACTTTTAGAAGTTCCAGGTCATAGTTATTACATAACCTATTTTATCTTTACTGCACTTTTTCCAAATTTATTTCATGTTTCTCACTTTCCCGATGCTTCTCGCCTGGACAAATCGGTTTATGAAAACTTTTTGACCAAAATCTTTAAAAAAAAAAAAATCACAGACAACAAAAATAAGCCCTTACGAAGGGATTGCTCCAAACGAGGTCTGATGCATCATCTGTTGGCCAGCATTTCAACATGGAGAAAGGAACAAAAAGCAAATACTCATATTCCTAGAAAAGCCACGGGAAAACTGAAGCCCCTTTACTCAGCGTGGAAAAAACGTGCAGCAAATCAAGTTTATTTGGATGGACACTAGGAATACATAAAGGTTTGAATCTTATAAATGTAACTCCAATTCTGAATTCCCTAAGCATTTTCAATGATATTCTTGACAACAAAATAAATGGAATAATACATGCTATGAACAATGGAGTATGCAATGGCAGAACCTACCCATTCCACCAGAACCAACAGATCCACTCCAAATGTCGATTTACTGCTACTTCTGCCACTTAATATTTCAAGTATAAGCACCCCAAAACTATATACGTCTGCTTTCTTAGTAAGCTGTCCTAACAACGCGTACTCGGGAGCGAGGTATCCCCTGCAAAAACGTAACTGATGAATAGTGAGATACAGAGAGAAAGCAACGACTAGAAACAAAGACGGGACAAGACAACTCAACACAGATAATTATGATGTAAATAATTTCCCATGATGGCGTGGTGATGTCATGATAACTTGATAATAACATGACAAATAAGGAAAATAAAAAAACCATGGAGAGTACCATCTACACTTGCTAGACAGTCATTAAAAGTATCTAAAAATATCTTAAACTATTAGGTAAATCCTAACAAGTTACAGACTTTCCCATGGTTGCTTTTAGCAATAGAGTCGCATAATCAGCAATTAGTTTCAAATAATGCCAACACATGCAAATTTAAGCATTAATTGGATAATGCAGCACTTGCATGCAGACTATGAATCTGCCGTCAACCTTATCTCATCCCACCATGCAAGCAACCACAATCTAAGTTTCAATACACTAAGTAGAACTGCTTTCGAATACCAAACTTGATAATGCATCAGACTACAACCTGTTCATAATTATATTTACCCATACAGACCATATGTCATCCTTAGTAATAACCCAGAGTGGCTACCTAATTCTTTTTCTACATCTTTTAATTACCAGATCAATACATATTCCTAGTAACTTCAACTACGAAGTCTTGAGTCTACCATGAGAGGCCCACTTACGATAATTCAACAGGCAAATAATTCAGGTATCCCATTGGCATATAGTTATACAAAGGGAAAGTAAAGAAAGATAATGCTCACATTGTTCCTGCCACCCGAGTACTAACGTGAGTGACATTGTCAGGAAACAGTTTTGCCAGCCCAAAATCTCCTATTTTAGAATGGAAGTTTCCATCAAGAAGTATATTGCTGGCCTTAATATCTCGGTGGACAATAGGTGGTTCGGCTTCCTCATGAAGAAATGCAAGACCAGAAGCCGTACCCATACAAATAGTGGCTCTCGTAGGCCAATCCAGAAAGATACCTTTACTCTTTGAACCTGCAATTAAAGACTTCAGAAATTAGTTTAGTCTAAAACTCAATAAGCCGTTATTCTATCATATTGAACATATAAAGCAACAAATGTTCATGGCAAACAATTTCAAAAACTTAATCCAATCTAGTAATCTAAAAGCACAGGTAAATACTGACAGATATCACAGATTCTTCTGGGAAGAGAGGAACAAAGAATGAAGGGAATGGAAGCTGGTGTCTTGCTTTCAAACACCCAAATTAGGTTCAATAAACACTAATGTCTTTATTCTTTGACAAGGACTGATTACTTTACTACTATCCGCTCGCCAATTTCCAGAAAAAGGTTGGAGACAACTTGGAGTGAAAAAAGTCTCAAATTTATTACTCCGTAGTATGTTTTACTTTACAATTCCTTTTCCCTCAAATTCACTCCAATTGAATTCAGAATAGCCTCGCATCTAATTTGGATTTTTTTGGAATTTACCAAGCAAAGCACTAGCCAGGCTGTTGTTCTCGAGATATTCGTAGACCAATATCCGATTGCTGCCCTCAATACAGCAACCAATTAGTTCAACAAGGTTTGGATGACGGATTTTTGAGATCATATTAATCTCTGTCAAAAATTCCTTGGTCCCTTGCTTTGACTCAGCAGACAGACGTTTGACAGCAATGCAAGTACCATCCCTTAAAACTCCCTGCAGTTACACAGAGTAAAGATGAATAAGCAGCAAATCCCAAAAATTGTGTGGAAGAAAGCCAGAACCAGGCTACAAGAGCATGTGAGCTATCAACAATTTTTTACTCTCTTTCTCTCCCTTCAGCAACTGATACAAAAGTTAAGTGATCATCAAAAAATCACATTGATCTTACCATATATACAACTCCAAAACCACCACCGCCTATTTTGTTGGATGGATGGAAGTCCCTTGTTGCTGATCTCAGTGAATTATAGCTAAACAGCCTCACATTGTTGGTAACAATCTCTAACCATGCAAAACCACATAAAATACACAAGTGTGTAAAGAAGTGCAGAATATTGAGGACACATCGAAAAAGGAAAGGCAAACAAAAGGGGGATTAACGAACAAAACTAAAAGGAATATACAGGAAAGCCGTCCTAGTTTTCTTATCAACATGCATAGCTAAATCTTAGACAAGTTTTAGGGTCCATATAAACTTGATGCTGACCTCTATGTATAATGTATTTAGTGATTTCAAGTTGCAATTCTTGTTTATCGGACACCTTCAGTGGTTTTCAAAGACACATAAGGTTTAGATAGAGCTCTTGAAGTTTTTTCCTTTCCCATCCGGCCATCATGTGGATTTCAATAAACACTGTCACGTTATCGGCATTATATTTTTAACTTAAACAAGAAGATCAATGCAAACGTTAGTAGCATTCATTTGGTTTCTTGTGGGCGTAAAGTTAAGGCCATGATTAATTAGATAGGCATGCGACCACTCAACAGGCTCATTGTGTTGGCTTCTCCCAAAGGGCCAGAGAGGTGAATCTCAAAACAAAGTTTTTGTGCCCAAAAAGCGTTTGATAGGCATTACACTACAGTGCACATGAATTTTTTATGATTGATACTTTGATAAACATAGGCTAAGTGGCTAACCACCACTAGTTAAAGTCTGAACTGGAACAGTTTACTAAGCTTGTTCTGATAATGGTACAGTTTAAGGGAGTGGACACACAAACAAAAGAATGAAAACGTTACGCCCATAAAGCTATATATTCAAGAACTATAACTCTGGTTAATGGTAATCATTCCACGTGATGCAATAACAGTGGATCACCTTCAAGAAGAGTATATTAAAAACTCATTCTGAAAGCAAAGATGAAGTAGGCACGCAATTGGTTTTAGACACAGACGCATTCCAAAGATTATCCAGGACTCATATGTTGTGTGCCAATCATATGTTTATCGAGCCATCGCTGGAAATTACTTTTTGTCTTGAAAGTGCACAGCTTCTATTTTCCTTTTTTTTTTCGGTCAAGCGGAAAATACAAACTCCAGCTTCTATTTTCCGCTAATGGCAAAAACACAAACTCCATTTTGACTTTTGAAGCTGGAAAATTGAAAATTGCAGCAAATAAAAAAACTGGAAATGAGATTTTTGAAACACTCCATTTTGATAATTGTGGCTTCTGCTTTTGAACAAATAGCTTTTGCTATAAGATCAGCTTCAACAGCACCCACAAAGAATTGCCTAATTAAGTTCAAATTTCAGATTATCAAGAAAACAAACTTCAAACCAATCAGACCCGTCTCTCAAGCTTAAACAACAAGAGTCACAAATCAAACAATAAATTGTGCATACCGATACTCTGGACTATCAATGAAAGAAGTATGGTAATGTGCACAGAAATTGAATTGCATCTCTAGGCTTGCCCTCTCTGATGCCGTTTGGCTTTGATTTGAGGGCATAGCTCTGCAGCAAAATAGGTATAGGGGGCCACTGTTTCAATGGTATTCTGAAAGCAGCCACTCTGTGCATATTGCCAAAAGTTAAGTATGTCTCCAATCTTCTCCATCGTACCCCCAATGATTAGAGACTACACGGGTTATATTGTTGTTGTTGTTGTTGTTGTTGTTGTACAAATCAAACAATAAAAGAAAGCACCATGCTCCAACAAGTACATGCTGAAGAATTTCAGCTAAAAACAGAGAAGTTTCATGAAGCCTTTTGATTTTCTATGTAGGTATGCACAAGGTTCTCAAAACAGAATATATATTTAGTCATGTACCGTATTCGTTTCAAGTATGTAGGATTTGTTAGCAAGTACCAAAAATATATAAAGTAAATAAATACAGCCAAAGCTAAAAGTATTGAATCATAGGATACATATTGCATAGAAAACAATAACTAAAACGTATAGAATGAATTATAAAATTATAACTAAAACGTATCGAATGAACCGTAGGATAAATCTCGTATATCATAGGATTTCGTCATCATGGGTATGCATATAGTTGCATAAAATAAAAAAAAAAACATGTTCATATCTTTACCTTCTGCTTGAGTCTCAGTCTTCCGCTTACGTGATCTGCATACTCCAAAGCCACAGTAATTCATCGCTTTCGCTCCCATAAACTTCAATTGGGCCTCCACAGATACAAAACCTGTAACAGAATCCTCTCTTCAATACAGAACTAACCCAACTCTTTTTATGGGTAATCTGCACCAACCCAGCTTCCAATCGCACAAACAATTTTTGTTGTACGTATATATCAAGTCTCTGGACCAACTTATGTGCACCTCGACTAATCGAGTGTTAACATCTATGCACACAATTATTAGTAACCCAAAAAAGACACACCCAGTAACAAAAGAACTACAAATTAGTTCAATCAAAATCAAAACCCAACCTGTGTTTGGAGCAATTTCGAAACCCAGGCAAAGGGAAAACCCAAGATTGTTTTGCAAGGGGAAGAACCCTAGACCCTTCGTTGGAGCATAATTGGGGAAGACACATTTATCCAAAAGATATATAAGTGCGTGTGAATGTGTACGTGTAGTATATCACAAGATATGGGGGTTAGTTTTTTCTTCTGGGTTTGGGAAGATTTTGATGGGTGGAGGACAAACGGGACAGCCATAGGGTTGGGCATTAACCCAAGAATTGAGCAAAAGCGACTGGTGATGGGGACTTGGGTTTACTTTTAAATGTGAGGCGGGGATTGGTAACCCAAAAGCACGGCGATGGCGGCGGGAGAGAGACCAACAGTTTTCACACTTCTGGAGAGAAAAAGAAAGTCGCCCCACAATATCTTACTTTTGTGCATGCGGTAAACGAAGAAACCCGGTTGAGTGTTGACCAACATATCGTGTACAAACACCTCATTAATTTTCGTCGATATATATAATTTTGAAGGAAAAAAAAGGTCGAATTGAATCGAGCTTTGGAATGTTCGTGTTCGTTCGGTATTTTTAGACGAACTCAAACCAAAATTGAGCTTAATGAAAATTTGACGAGTCGATCTCAATCGAGTTTGCCTAGGTTTGACTTAAACTTATCCACGAGTCAAAAAACTTAGATATTTTATCATCTCACACAGCTGTAGGACTGCAAACAAAATTTTATTTTGTAGTTTGAACATAAATAAATTCATCATATATAAAATCCTAAAAACATATTAATTAAGATTTTAAGCTTATAGTAATTTTAAGAGTTATACATGTACATGTTATAATATATTCATTAGAGATCTTTTCTTTGGCTGTTCATTTCATTTTATTTTTAGACTCTTGTTTCTTAGGTTGATGTAGATATTGTGAGCCCTCACATAGTTGGTATTGTGTCTAATTTTTTATTTCTCATGATATATATGACATGTAATTCACACCTGCCAAAATTTTGTCTCCCTTGAACTATTTTTGTAAATGAAAGCTCTCTCTCATAGATATTCGCGTCTTGGGGTCAACCACGTAATCCGTTTTGTAAAGGTTCTTATTTTTCAAATACTTATTTTTCATTTTACGAGACAGATCATTCTCTCACAATACATCACCTTTAATTTGAAAAATAAGTACTTATTTTAGTTAGTGAAACATACTCCCTACGTCTAGATTTAATAGTCCTTTTTGGGATCGTTCATATAATTTTTCAATCAATTATATCTTGTAATTTATAATGTTTTATGTAATTTTAAAAACATTGTCTTACAAAACTAATTGAAATCTATCAAACAAAATTAATATTTGATATAAAATTCATTGTCAATTTAAATATATAACTCATTTTTTTTATTCAATTAGAATTGAACGAGGGACAATCAAATCTGGATGGAGGGAGTACCTTGCAATAATGGTCAAAATTAATTTGGATTTTGACGAAGAGAACAAAAACAAATGTCCAAACGTTCAGCACAAGTTACTAGTCCTTTTTCAAAACCAACGACTGTCTGGAAAACTACGTGGCAAGTAAAGGTTGGAAAGAGACTTGGTAACCATTTCACGTATCAAAATTTCCTAACAAATTTCTCTGCTCAATCTTGAAGCCATGAAAAGAAGATTGCGGAAAACGTGAAAAGGAAACCAACACGGTTTAGAAAAAAACCCAAGCTATATTTTCTAAGGGGTAGGTTGAAACGATCTTTATTTTTTTGATATAAAGGAACATACTGCCCTATAATAAACGGACTCGGGTGTTGTAGTGTACCCATGCACTAGGCTAATCCGGCCGTCTATCTCGGCAATGGATGGTTCGGATTTGTAGAAGTTCGGATTATATCTAACCATTTATTATCAAGATCGATGACTCGTATGTGTCCTACAGGGTGCTTTGCAAAGCCTTACGCTACAAGAATATTTCCCAATCCATAATAAACGGATCAATGTTTGTGGACCAAGGACGCTCCTAATGATGCTTCTTGGACCATTAGAAAAGTATTCACCGTAAGAAAAAGGGAAAATGACGGCCCACAACGTGTTTTGATAATTAATACCCGTCAAGGACATGCTAAGAACAATTATTAATGCTGAAAATGTAACAACCCGAATTTTTGCCTCTTTTTTTTTTGAATAAATAAATTATTTTTAATAAGATAATCGATGGTAATCGATTAATTATTTAAAAATGTAATTAAATTAAACCAGAACCTAGATTAATTTTTCATGACTAAAATTAGTTTAGCAAAAATTTTAATTCAACTTGTAACTGCATATCTTATATCTATATTATAGATATTATGGATACAAGTAATTATCCCACAAATTATGGGATTTTGTTACCACAATCCTCATCTGATTCTCTCTCTCTCTCTCCTTTGGCCGAACCACCTCTATCTCCTACTCCTTATTTTTGGCAGCCATCATCATCTCCTATCTCCCCCTCTGACTCCAATATTTGCCCACCACCACCACTGTAAATATAGGTAGAAAAAGAAAGAGAGAGCCAGAGCTTAGGTTCCAAAAAAAATGTGGTTCAGAGAGAGAGAGAACGTAAAAGTGGGTTTCGATCCTACACTTATCCGAGCACCCATTTCGATTGCCATCTTCCAGAACAACCCCGAGCACCTCCAAACGAATCCTCAATCATCCAAAGTTAGCGCCGGCATCCCATTGCTCCGTCGTCTTGCCTGATTTCTTCCGAAGCCGTTCGAACTGTCCGGAATACCGTTACTCGCTTTATCGGTCGGAACTGAGGTAGAATAATCGTTTCCCTAAGTATATCCCTACCCGTATGTGTTAGTTTTAATACTTAGCAACGAGGAAAAAAAAAAAAATCAAATCCATGTTGTACCAGAACAGAACCGAAACTTTGTTTTCTTTTCCTCCTACGTGTTCTGTTTCTTTTCGTTTTGAAACCATATAATGTTATTTCACTATTAGCCCTGGACTTTGTTTCTATTCGATTTAACCCCAAATAGTTTATTGCTTTTACAAACTAACCTCAACTATGGATTTTACTCCACCGAATACATCTCTCTTGTTATGTAGTGTTAACTTTTAATGTTCACAAATGACAAATACATGGTATAACTATTCCAATCCTGACTGGGTAAAAAATAAAATAAAATAAAATAAAATACTTACACACAGTACATACTTAATAAAGTTAATACTAGCCTGAGTTAGATTCAATATACTTTTGCTAAACAAGATAAAATTTTAATATAAGTTTAAGTTGAGAATATAAGAATACATGGAATATTATTAAAGGAGAAAAACTCATTAAGATAGTGCAAGTCATAATAAAAATCTATAACAAGAACTAGTCGGAAAACTAGACTGACATGATAGTTTAATGAAACCATAAAGATACATTGGTCTGACAAGTTATTAAATCTGTGAAGTTAGTAGGTTATTAGATTAAACCTAATTTTAGAAGGAAAAAAAAAAAGGGAAATGTGCTTTCTTTTTTTGAACGGAAAAGGGAAATGTACTTCCTGGAAACAACATAAGGGAATATTTTTAACTCTGGGAATAAATACTACTCCAATTTTTAACTCTGGGAATAAATACTACTCCAATTAACCTTAAGAATTAGGTTTGACCTTTAACATAATCACATCAACCAATGGACACGTAACATTTCCTCGACTACCAAATTACCTTGAGATTACAAAATTATTAAGTGAACCCTTACCGAAATAAAATTTGTTAACACTTGTTGAATTAGATTTACGTTAACTCAAAAGACATTGGCCCAATCCTAACTTCTACGTGTTTATTTACTCGCACTTATATATTGCCATGCTTATGTTCAAATTGGAATGTATGATGTCATTGGATGAGTCATTTATGAAATTTTTATGTTGTACATATTAACGCGGACTTAGATTCACTGGGTGGTTGCGAGTAGTGACTCACGTAGATAATGTTAAGTAAATGAAAATTGGTAAAGTGTTAAAAGGGTGAGTACTGTGTGGATTGTGAATTGAGCCATAACAATGGCAAGGGTAACTTATAGGGCCCTGTGTTGAAGTGGGTTACCTGCGGAGCCCAGTGTTGTGACACTAACGTATGATACGTTATGGAAAGTTTCTCTTCGAGGAAGAGAATGGGTCCCATGAGACGGTTATAGTTAGTGAGACGCTAACGTATGATACGTCATGGAAAATTTCTCTTCGAGGAAGAGAATAGGTCCCATGAGACGGTTATAGTTAGTGAGACGTTAATGTACGATACGTCATGAGAAGTTTCTCTTTGGGGAAGAGAATGGGTCCCATGAGACGGTTATAGTTAGCGTGGGGTAGTGGATATCCGACCCTAATGTACAATACGTCATAGGATGACTCGATCCTCCTGTTATGGTCTTAAGTGAGAACATACTCAGTACATAACTTGGGTGTGCACTCCTAGGACCCTGGTGCAGAATAAACAAGAAGAATGATAGACCCATAAGATGGTTGTAGTAAGTAGATGTGGGAGGAAAGGATCTCGTGGAGATGATTCTTAGATTTCATGTAAGATGATGGATAGTAAAGAAAAAGACGATGTGTTATTATTCTATACCTCTTGTGTATTTATCAATTGTGATATTTTTTTTTTTTTTGAATGCTAATTGTAGAGTAAAGGGTTGGTAGGATTGGGATTATTCTACTGGGTGAATTATCACTCACGGATACGTTTGTATCCTAATAAATAGGTTGCTTCGGTGATCAATTTGTCAGAGGGTGCAGGGTTCAATAATGGAGTTGTTTGACACAGGAGGAATACCAAGACCGGAGACCGAGTATGCTTGAGATCTGTATCAAAAATAGAGTTGCTCTGAAGATGTTTAAATCAAATGTTAGATTCTTTTTTTGTATTTTTTTTTAGTACATTTTGTATAACGACAAATAGGGGCCTAGTAGTTTATAAAATTATGTGTATTTTAGGGCTAATGCTTCCGAAATTCCTTGAAAAATCGGGACGTTACAGAAAATGTCCTTAACGGGTATTAATTATCAAAACACGTCATTGGCCATCAATTTCCCTAAGAAAAATTGGGCCAATAAATCTCACTCTCTTTCTATTAGGCACCTTGAACTCTTATGCATTTGACACAATTCAAACCTTACCAACTACTACTAATAATGCTAACTTTCGCAAAAAAAAAAAAAACTACCTTTCTATGGCTGGATAAGTTACGTCCATTAGGCCCCCTACATAATAAATTTGGTGATAGTGTTATAAACCCTTGGGTTTTCTTGGGTTGGGCCTGGCCCACTTTGTTGGGTTGGGTCTTTTAGGTGTTTGAGGCTTGTTCTTTTCGGTGTTTTTGGGCTTTGTGATCCCATCATGTGTATTTTTTAACTTTTGGTTAGAACCCTCTCTCCCCAACTTCTTGATGTACTATATCAAGTTTTTTAATATAAAATGTTACTTTTGCCGTAAAAAAAAAAAAAAAAAACCTTGGAATTGAAGGTCCTTCCATGCCATGGGAACTCAGAGTCTCAGACTCTAATAAGACAGACTCCTTCACAACTTAATGCCTAAACATGATAATTAAGAAAGACTATGTTATGTGCTACCGCATCCAAATGGGAATACTTTGAACTCTGCTTGGAATGCTAGAAGGCACAAATTCGATCCCTTTCAGAAATGGACTAATTAGGTGACATGGTTCACAAAAATGTCCAAAGGAGGGCATTCGTCTTTTGGTTGATTGTGCCGCTAGCAAAGGTTAACTACTAGGGGCGGGCTTGAAAGTTGGGGAATGAGGGTGGATGAAGCTTGTTGGTTGCGTAACAACACGAAGGATTCTCATCGGCGCCTTCTATTCGAATGTCCTTACTCGAGAAGTTGAGAACGGTATAGTAAGAAGTTCAGAGCAAAAACAGAAGCACGAGTGTTCCTTGGCACTTTTGAGTGATATTATAGCCTGGATTATACATGTGAAACGGGAAGGATTGAGAATCTCCTTAGCTGCTACCATGTGTTGCCTGTGGGCGTAGAGGAATCAGAGAGTGTTTCACAACAAAGCTACTACAGTACAAAAGAGCATATATGGGCCTGGTGGTCCATATGTTGTTTGGTCGGATCAAAGGTTGCAAGTTCAAAGCATGCTATCGACACCCCAATAAATGCTGGGGTGGTGGCCTCTCGACTTGGGTCTATAGACCCCTCTGACTCTCCCCCTATGGATTGCTTTTGGCCCCATGAGGAGCTGTATGCACCTTTGAATTTCGATTTCCTTCGGTGACTCGTTACAGGTTTGGAGGCTTTATGGTTATGCCTAAGGGCAGATTGCCAAGCGTGGTCGCCCCCTCCATTCCCTTTTACTAAGCCAAAAAAAAATACTACTACAAAAGAGCATATCAAAGATTTCTTTGAGCACCAAAAAGAGGGTGAAGCCTTCTAAGTTGTCCCTTTGTGGGAGTTTGGGATTAGCTAAGAAGAGTACTCCTTGGGTAGTGGGATATTTATTTTGCAAGAAAGTTTTGATGTGTGGCTTTACATTGTTGTACCGTTTGCTCTACCTATTATTTTAGTGGGTTCGGATCATTCAGTTGGTGTCGCAGATCTAGGAGCAGCTGATTTTGAGTAATCAGCCACCGTAGGTTCGAATACGTGGCCACAATGTTCGAGCTCCAATCCGCAAGGTTGGGGAACGTGGCTGCAATTAATGTTGAAGTATGTGACCGCAATGTTAGAGAGCCGGACGCAAGGTTTGAGAGTCCAGCCACAAGATTCGAATACATTGCCGCTTGGTTTAAGGGGCCGCAAGGTTTGAGTTTATGGACGCAGGTTATATAGTAAGGGGCCGCGAAGTCTTTCCAAAAGACCGCAAGGTTTTAGTACTTGCCTTCTTGGCCGCCATGTTTGAGTACATGGCCGCAAGGTTTTGGTATTTGGTCGCAAGGTTCCATCTGGGTCGGTCACTCGTTTCCCCAAAACGCCAATTTTTCTTTCGTTTGGATTAGTACACAAACTAATCTTTTTGTGAATTCCGCTACATCTATTACTGTAAACACTCCGAGTTCCTTCACAGCAGGATCTCTCTCTCTCTCTCTCTCTCTCTCTCTCTCGTTGTGTAGAGGGGGGGGAAGTTGGATGGGGGTTTGTTACTCATTTTAAGAAATGAAATTCAAAATACAATGCACAGTTACACAAAACGAAAAAACTGAGACTGCAATTTATTTTGATTTCAGAAATTAGGCTCGTTAACCATATCAAAGATTTCTTGAGCATCCATAAGAGGGTCAAGCCTTCTCACTACTTCTCAGTTGTCTATGAACTGGTTTGGGATTACCTAAGAAAAGTGTAACGAAGATTATTTCGCGAGAAAGTCTAGATGTGTGGCCTTGATTGTGAGCAGGTGTTTGTAATCTGGGGAGTGCCCCTAGAATGTTGTCTCTTCGGTTCGAGCATTTATGAAGTGAAGTACTTGTTTAAAAAGAGAATGAAACAAGATGCAGAATAATGCCGTGTTTTGGGCCGATTTTGTCGTTCAGATGCAGAAAAGCTATTGCGAAAACTTGTGAGTAGTGAGAGAGAATATCACAGTCCGGCAGCAAATATATGACGTTACAAGAACAATACAATAGACGAACCAGAGGTTCCTCCACATCGCATTAAGGATCCTGGAAAAAATATAGTGAAAAGACAACTTTCCATCAGGTTTTACTAAAACATAAGATGCCTCTCTGGGGTCGTTTCTTTCGTGGAGAAGATTACATCTCCCTTCCTTCCTACTTGATCTTCCACACAACAGTAAGACAAGTGGACGTAGTCTGGGATCAAAATGCGAGTTTATATACCCGAATCATGACCAATCTCATTGCCAAGATTGGTGTCTTCTACTTCTCTCTCATCTAAGCAGTCAGAGCTGTTGTTGAAGCTTGGCTCGGAACTGGCATTACTACTTGTTGCAAGAGGAGAGTCCCATGTTGTCCTGCTTTTTGACGACCCTGATCCCACACTGGACACAGAAGAATCAGAAATGTTTGTCACTACCGGGCTTAGATTACCTGGAATGCTTCTCCTTATATCCTGCTCAAAAAGACAAGTATCAATTAGTACAAGATTTGCAACAGCACTATTGACCAGAACAAAACTTGATTCTTATTCAATAGAAATGCAGAAGTCCCAAACAATGATAAGTACAACTTGTCCACAATACTTTCGCCTAGGCATGTGCAGTACCATCTAGTTTTATGATTTCCTTCTTCATTTTCTTAAAACACAAAAACTTTTTTGGAAAATTATTTTCATTTTCCAAAAGCAACCCATTTTTCCGGAAACAACAGAATGATATTTATGCCCAAAAATGTAAACGACATTAATTGCCTTGCAAGTAAACATAAATAATGTGCTATATGGGCATGGTTGGGTTGAGTTTCAACAATTGCAGTTCCTTGCCACTCGAGGAAAGAACAATGACGGGAAAAGCAATGACAAAATTTAGCTTCTTTCACTTCATTTTCTCATCTTTTTGTTTTATCTTTTCTTTCCGTCCATAGATCATTAGATCACTTCATAAATCCATAATCCAAAAACAAAGTAAAAGTTAAGCATGCTGATGTACAGGGAAAAGCAGTACGTACCATATGCCTCAAAGCCATGTCTAGGGATGATCTTGAAAGTGTTCTTCCGAAGCCAGATTTTTCTTGGGACGACAGAGACTTCTCTGAGGAATTATTCTTCTTAGAGGTACAGCCATCTTGGTTTGGCGGAGCTAGTTTCCTCATGTTCACCACTCTTTCAACCATCTTAGTGCCCATTACCACAGGGCTCACATCATCATTGCAAGTCGAATCAGCTCTACTCATGGCAACCACACGTATTCCATTGACGTATGCAATACCATTTGAAACCCGTCCTCTTGAAGACGATCGAGCACTAGGTGTAGGTGCCACTGGTCTCCCCTTGGAGGCTGAAACCGGCCTTTCTGGCAATGATGTCTTCAAATTTGTGGCACCCGACTTTGTTACTCTATTTTTCAATGTGGGTGTTGTAGATCTAGATGTGGGCTTGGAAGCTGCCAGTGCTGGTACCGAGGGTCTGGCAGTTGGTGTAGATGAGCGGGCCATAGGTCTGGTTGGAGTTGAAGATCTGACCACAGGCTTAATGAAAGGCTGTGTTGCTCGCGAAGTAGGGGTGGAAGCTCTTGGCTTTGCTGTTGTGGGTAATGTGGCTCTTGAAGTAGGTGTGGAAGCTCTTGAGGGCTTTGTTTTGGCGGGTAATGTGGATCGCCCAGTTGGTGTTGCAGATCTAGAAGGTGTTGCAGATCTAGAAGCAGCTGATTTTAGTCCCCCCGTTGAAGATGGTCGTTTATTTGCAGCCATGGAAGCGTTTGAACCAGTGGATAAACCTGGTTGACTGGATGCTTCATTTTTGCTTGGAGCTGGTTCGGCAGGGGGATTAGCCAGCTGCAACACAAGAAATTGAAAATACCACCACATGAGTTGCCAAATATGACACATAAATGATCGAGACGCTCTATATTCTAAGTAAACTGGAGACAATCACAGGCAAAAAAATTCAGAGAGTGATTCATCACGAGTCCTTACCTCAGACTCTAGAACAGCATGATGACTTCCCGAAATACCAAACTCACCCGTTGCAATTTTTTCCATTTCTGTCTCCAATGAGGGAAACATTGGGTTTCCAGATGCTGTAAGAAGCCTGAATACACAATGACTTCAAGTAATCAGCAACCAGAAAAAGGTGATTTTGCCAGACTATACAAACATAAGGATCCGAAGCTGATGGAAAGCAATATTGATTGTATCATAACAGCTATCTGTGTCACTGTGTGATCAGGTCTCTGGCCATAAAAATCATATTGGCTTCGAAGGGAATGTAGTTGATGAAAAAAGAAGGCATCCACAACTTCCATGAAAATGTGGAACTCTACATGGCTGATCAAAAAAAAAATGTGGACCTCTACATTGTTTGGGTGGCAGAATATTAGGCCATTTCTTGACTCGTTGACATGCATTGTGATCAAAGGTGTGATTCAATCAATTTGTTTCCGTTTCCTTAAAAATGTACTGTGAGAATCAATTGCGAAAATTCATAGGAAATCAAAAGTAAAAAAAGGCATCCTACGCTGCGAGTGTTGGCATAATTGTGGTCATAGAAAAAAATATTTTCCAACTTAATCGGAGAACACAACAGTCCATTTCAGGACCCAATGGGATTGATTGGTACAAGCTTAATTTTCTTCATTTTTTGCTCAGCAGCTTAATTTTCTCAGGTACTCTAGTGACAATCATTGAGATACACAACTCAGACCTCGTCAGAGTCTTTCCATTTTAGAAGAAGACGAGTGGCACAACATCCAACTAACCCTCCAAGGCAAGAAATCTACTTCTCCCAATAAGTTCATTCCGCATTATGATACGGTTTAACCATATCTTTGGATGATATTTGGACTGCTCTCATATGGTTCGATGTAAATTTTTTAATTTTTCAGTTGCACACGTAAAACAATGCTCACGCATGCTAATGTTGCATAACCATAATGTCACACAGAATACAAAGATTCAATCAAGATACAGGAAATCTGTGAATTGTTATAACTATACCACTCATAATCTGTTTTATCACTTTCGGAGCTCAGGAAATCATCAGCACCGCTCTTCCGTTTAGGCAATGTTGATGTTTTACCTTGCGTCAAAGAGTTCTCCTGTATAGATCCTGCATCCAGAAAAAATTTGTAACCCACCAATACCAACTCAAGAACAAAAAAAGAAAACAAAACAAAAGTCTCTCTTTCTCAGATTTGAAATCAGATTAGAGCCAATTCATGAGAAACTAAAACAGGTGACCTAAAAGCAGTTGATTCTTCACAATACCAAATTGATCACTGAAATCATTTGGATCCTGAAGAAAATTTTGGCTAGTCTTATTCTCACGGCTCCACAAGTCGAGGGAAAATTCCACATCATCATCCACCTCCTTCATCACCATCCCAATGCTCCTACACTGAACGGATGCCTGCACGATTCCACAACTTCACATTTACTACTTCTAATGACCAAGTCACAGAAACAGATACCTATGCATTTTTTACAGAATTCCAAACTAAGCCAAAACAAAGTTCTTAGTTCTTACAGAAACAGATACCTATGCATTCTTTTACCAATATGTATCTATGTAGCATTACTTTCCATCCAGACGTGTAACACCCAGGACTCCCAGAACACACCCGCACTCCCAAAAACTCAAAGACGCAATGGTATTTATGTGGTTTGGCAATTGCTTACTCCACAGGCAGCGAATTTGCATTATGGAGGAGATTTTACAATTACTCAAATACCCCAATCTCAGTGTATACCCCTTACCAAATCACTATGTTTTCTGCTAAAAATTCAGAGCTATACAAAAAACAGGTATATATAGAGGTGGTAATTGGTATATCCAAGATAAGGGCTATGGCTAATCCCAAGTCTAATTTCATACAATCCCCTACAGATCTTCAGCCTTACACACAAAACATGTGCTCAACAAATCCAAAGACATGAAAGCATTTGAACACCAAAAGAATTGTGAGATTTCTCCTTGGATCTGAATAAAAGACCGAAATGATAAAGTTGCAATATTTAGTTGAGCTGTATCACCAATGACATCTCTCCATCAGAGGCTACAAGAAATCAGATTTAAAGCAACACCCTTTTTTCCAAGGATGATTCTTGCATCAACATTTCCTTCAAACATGCGCGCTATATATCTACATAGGCCACAAAGTTATTCAAACTTAGCTTGAAAACTTGACAAGTTACAAACAATGCATCAGAGATTGACTTGTTTTTCGTTCGAGTCGATTTCATCTGAGCTGAAGTATGTAGTTGCTTTAGCACACTTACACAAGCTAATATATCTATACGTATACATCTATATATATATATATATATAGAGAGAGAGAGAGAGAGAGAGAGAGGGAGAGAGAGATTTGAGTTGTGGGTTTGTTATAGAACTTACAGCCATTGATGGAAAAAGCAGTGCTGATAAATGTAAGCAGAGGTGCTCTTTACAGACGTTTGAATCTTTGGAGAGTGGGTTGAAGATGAACAGCAGCGATCTAGAGAGAGAGAGAGAGATGTGGGGGGAAAGACGAGGAAGTTGATTGATCTAATAACAGTCTGTTTGCTGTTTGTTTGGTTTTCTACTGATTCCTTTGACGAAGGTTTCTCTCTGTATGTTTCTGACAGTTTCCTTAAATAATGTGAAGATTTGAAATAGTATTTTTTTACACCAACCTCCCTTGAGGTTTCTTGCTAATACCAAAGGCCCCAATCTTTCAACTAATTACACCGGCCGCCCTTAATGCGAATAAAGTAGATCAATTCGGTCCACTCCGTTAGTCTTTCGTTAGATTTGTGCAGTCCAAGTTAATGACCTTAAGAGAAAAAGCCTTCTCTAACTCCTATTTTACCCTTAAGTTCACCCCGGGAAATCCATACGAAAGGAATTAAAGCTTTTTGGAAATAAAATGGTTGGAGGGTAAATTGATTTGATTGTAACTTTGACTTTTTAGGACCAGAGGAATTTATTTTCTCGAGGGCAACAAGAAAGTGCAATGATTTAATGAAAAATTTACTGGCAAAATGGGAGCTACACTAACCTCTTTTCCTTTAAGATCGTAACTTGAAATCCACAAATTTAACACAAGACTGAGGGTGGGAGCTACACGAACCTCTTTTTCATTAAGATCATAGCTTGAAATCCATAAATTTAACACAAGCCTGAGGGAGGTCGGTGTAATTAGTTTAAAGGTTAGCGTGCAGTGTATTTGTCAAAAATCTCAGAGGAGGTTGGTGTAAATTGCCCTCTCTTTTTCATTTTTATCGTCAACTTTTGTCCCCAAAGGACAAAACAAGAATAATCCCCGAGGAGAATCAAAATATGTTACTTTATCCAATATGTTGGGTTTAAAATATAAGTAAGTAAATAAGATAACTTTTGGCTTTATTACTTTATCTTTAAAAGTCGTACTATCATGCTTTGGATTAAAAAAAATTACCCATTGCCGTCTAATGAGTTTGATTTAACTACTTTTGAATTACTTTATTTTTGAAAATTTTATAAGTAAATGTACAATTGTCTCCAATGACATTTTTTGTTTTTCTAAAAGGCGCAATTAAAGACAGATAAACAAAATATGACGGACTTATAACATGTATACATATATATATATATATATATGTAAAAATGGAATTTAAGAACCAATGTTTTGAATATCGAACCAGACCGGCCAGTCCAACCGATTGGACCGTTGACCGATCTATGCTCTGGTTCAAGTGAACCAGAGAAGAGAAGTGGTAAATTTTTGAAAACTGGTGCGGTTCGCTCATTGGCCCAATTTTCAAAATATAACTAGGAACTTTTGACATATACTGTATATGTATACGGCCTTTCTATTGTCAGTCCACTGGGTTGACGATAAACATACTAGAAGACGAGAAAAACACGTATTTTATATACTTTTTATACCCTTTAATACACATTTACACACTCACTATTGTCAGCCCATTAGACTGATTTTAGAATTTTCCTTATCTATATGTTCCTCTAACCAACTTTTTACTTCAGAGGATTTTATTTATAAAAAATAAGGGAACCCATTGCCGTCCAAGTCCTAAACTGATCAAGTTCAATTTAATATACTCCAACTTTCTGCTCTAACTTTTTGGAAGGCTTTTACAGTACATTTGTAATGGTAGGAGTATTAAATTCAAAATCCAAGATAGCCCATTTCATTACATCTGAAGTTCAAATTTCAAAATACTACTGCAACATTAATAAACTTCTTCTAGTGACTACTTTTGGATATTCTTTAGTACGGAGTATTAATCTAGGTTAATTGCAACTCAACAACAATTTGTACAATGTGTGAATGCGACACCACATAATTGGTGATTGTAAAATAATTAGTCACTCAATTTTTTATTAGTTCAGCGTCAACGTATTATGCACTGTTGTGGTAGTACTAGACTTTCTTGGAATGTAAACATGCATCGAATCAACTACCGTGCATTGAGAGTTGGCTAGTTTTGAATTATCCATCTAAAGATGTCTAATGAATGTAAATGTTCGTCAAAAGACACGATTGAAAATAGATAAACAAAATATACAATAAAAAACATATATTAGGATAGTTTTTTACGTTATTTTCACCTTAACCTAAGGGGGGAAAATACCAGTTAAACCAAATCGAAAATAAAAAGAGGACCAAACCGGTGATTTGATTTGGTTTTTAGGGGTAAAAGATTCAGTCCAGTTTTATTTTGAGCCAACCCAAAAAAGTACCCAACCGAACCGTTTACACCCTTACCTCAATCACTCTATATTATTTTTTAAAAATGTGATCTGGAATGGGGCCTAAACCCATAAGTATTGGGATTCGCAAGACCGATGGTTTAAATAGTCCCAGCTAGATAACCAATTATTCTGACTTGAGAGGATTTTAACAAACCAAATAATGGATCATGTATTTACCACTGTCGTCCAACGCCTAAAGTGAAATTCAATAATTCACTTTCTGCTGAAGTAAGTTTTTTGAAAGGATTTAACAGTACATTTAATGGTATTAAATTCAAATTTCAAAATCCAACTTCAACACATACCTACTTCTAGTAACTACTCTGTGAAATTCTTTATTAATCTTGGTTAGTTGCATATAGTGTGAAAAAAATAAGGAAATAAGAGTGCAAGTTCACCTACACAACAGTGTATACATAATTTGTGAACGTGACACTTGTGATTGGTGATTGTTAAATAATTATTCAGTTGATTGTCAATTAGTGCAGCGTCAACATATATATCATAGAAACTTTTATGGCAGTAGACTTTCTCAGACTGCAAATATGCAACAAATCATTCAAATCAACCTAATATCATACCCCATGATGAAGCACTTGGCATATTACAGGTTAACTAATCTCTTGGTTTTTTTTGACTTTATCTTGGCAAACCAATTATGCATTAATTCAAATCATAGCTCTACGCACAATGCTGGCGAGCTCATGTGATAGCAATTTGTGCCCCTCAATGTTTTTTTTTTTTTTTTTTTGGGTAAGTTTGTACCCCTCAATGTTAATGCTAATGAAAGTACCCACTTCATCCCATCCCCTAAACTAGGCTAGAATAGAACCACTTGCAAATTTTTTTCCTATAGCTCGACGCTTTAGAACCTGGTAACCAGAAGTATGTGTACTTGCCGTTCAAAAAAAAAAAAAAGTCTGGGCATGTTTGATGGTAAGATTATAATCCCCAACCCACTATATAAGGAAACATGCGGGCCACATGCTCTTCAGAATTATCTAGTCCCACGTTTGACGCGGGAAACCACAGTTCAGAACTAGACTAGAGGTGGATTATGTGTACTCAGAATCTAGAGTAAACCCACTTTGGGAAACCGATCAATTTTTGGGGAGAGAGCAAAAAGAACACTTCGACCCATCTCTTGGACTGAGATAAAATGTAAGTAAAACAATTAACCAATCCCAAGGGAGAACATGTTCATGCCTTTAATTCAAATTTCTTTCAACTTCTTTTGCTTTTTCTTTCAAAAGATGCCAGACTCAAACGAAGAGTTGTTTCCATGTTTGATTCCTCGGGAAGGACGAGTCAAATTCAATAATTTGAAAGCCAGTCCTTAGAATTCGGATCTCACTTCCCTTTATGCATGTTTCAGTTCGATTTATGAGGACATATGAAGAGCAAATCGGTGATTCGAGACATTCATGTTATAAGAATCGAAGGTGTGAAACATGAAATCGATAATTAAACGGTGGGAAAGTCTTCAATACACACCCCTTTAAGGTGTGTACCATATGCACTTATTATGTGGTTCATATTGTTCCACCTTAAAAAAAATTACTTGTAAGACCGGTCAATCATAACATTTTAATTCGTATCGTAACTTTTATACTAAAAATTCGTAACTTTTTATCAATATGATTCGTAACTTTTTAGCAATACATTCATAACATTTTGGGAATCATAATATTCTGGTGTGTTTCAACGAGAGTGCATATAATACACATTAAAATAAAGAATGTGTATTGTAGCACTTCTCAGTAACGGTACTTTGGTTTACGGTAGCCTTTTTTTTCCTTTTGTAACGGTGGCTGCTTGATCGATACATGTGTTTGTTTTCCAACATATGATCAACTGTCAATTTCCGAGATGAACAGCCAGATCGGCTGCTCAGCACTGCTATCAAACACCTCCGCTTTGACAGCATCTCTTAATCCATGATGAATCCGGTCATACTTGTAACCAGTTATCGGTGATCGGATAAGAAAAGGGAAAAGAGGAGAGAACGAGCCCCTTTTTTTGCCTTTTCTTTTTTTGGCAATTGGAAATATGACCAAGAAAAGACAGATTGTCCACCTCTGCATGTATCCGATGAATATTTATTTGTTTATAATCAGGTGGTCTGGACCAAGCTTGTTCACACCTCGACTAATCTTGAAACTCTAAAATTAACGACTGAAAAAACCTCCAACAACCGCAAAGGGGTTGATAACACTTGGGAGGTTTCGAACCTGAAACTTTAGAAGAGAGCAAACCCCTAAATCCCAGGCCGACTTCTAATAAATTAGTTGGGACAAAGACTCGAGCACCATCGTCACACGGAAAAAGATGGTCCTCTTCTACAGAGCCCAAGTAATGAATTTTCAAGAGAATTGATTTTAGCCCTCCACAAATTAATCTACCCTCCAAAAGTGGGGAGTGAAAATCAATAGCACACAGGGATTGATTTTCGCACTCGACTTTTGGAATGCAAGATAGTTTTTTTCTTTTTTTTCTTTGCTATTGTGCAGATGCTGTAATAATTTGCGGAGACCGAAAATTACTGTCCTTTTTCAATTATTCCAAAACCACACTCAACTGAACATCGGACAAGAAAATTTCAATTTTGGCACTGTTCGTGAGGCTATTTTGTGGTTGCCTAGCAAGTAGCACTGCTGCAGTCCAATGCACAATATTGTGCTGGGCCTGAGTGCTAGGGAGCAAATGAGAAACTGCAAACTAAACCACCACTGAATAAGAGACCCCAACCAGGTCCCGATACCGCAGCGAAAAGAATTGGATGTACACAATCTTATCCCCCAAGCGGAGAGACTATTCGACTCGAACTCGTGACCACCAGGTCACAATGGGGCAACAACCAGGAAATAGAAACCAAGACTCATCATCCAAACATCAGATGACTCAGAGAAATCATTGGAAAATCTACCTGAACGAGAATATTGAGAGGCAATTCTACCAATCTAAGAAAATCTTGCATAAGAGAAGCCACTAATTGAGCTTTGCGAACTGGTATAAATACCAAAAACAAAATCTAAACTAGGGGTGTAGAACAAAAATGGGAAGGTGCAGAGAATGTACAGTATCAACTCATGAATTGGGAATGGTTAATCTAAAAAAGGTCCAATCAAGGATCATCAACATCGCTTCCAACCGCTTGAGCTTCGGGGCTGAGTATATAGAGGCTTCCATCGGGACCTAAGACTTTGAACCTGTAAAAGAAAAGCAGCAGAAAGAACTCAACAAAAATGGCACAGCAAGTTTTCAAAAACACAATTTTGAAAACATAAGCACTCACTAATTTTTTTTTTTTTGTATATATTGTTAAGTGAAAACGATGTTGAAGAATTTGAAACCATGTAATCAGTGTTTTCTTTAAGCAAAAAGGGTTCTTTCACCAAAAATTCCTTGAAAATATGGGGTGATTCTCCCAGTAAAACAAGGTTTTCTAAGAAAGCGTAAAGAAAAACAAATAGGCACAAATCATTTTTGCACCTCTCAATAATGAATTTCCCTTCCTTGTACTTTTGGCTCTTCTCATAAGCAGCCTCCTAAAGGTCACAAACAGATACATAAGGCAATAGAACAAAGAGACCAAAAGCTGCATCAAAAAACAAATGCAGTCTTACATATTTCCACCCCACAATTGAGCCACATCCAACACAGAATATGTCAACGACGGTATGCATTCCAGTCATCATCATCCTCTCTTCTTTCTCTCCAACATTGACATTCACACTATCAAAATTGAGAAATCATTTGATGCCTTTTATAACAATATAACCACTTGACTGCAAGGAATTCTAGCAACTATGAGGGAGTAGAAATTTTGACAAGCAAAAACAGATCACATAAAACTATCCATTCATGCACTGCAGATGCAAGTACACAATCATTAGACATCAAAATGCAAGAAGGTCCTAGTCTATGTTACGTGAGTCCTTCAAATTTTAGAAGTACAAGTGTCTGACACTCGGATATGGGTAAGAAATCCATGTCGGACGTGTTTAGTTGGATAATAACTTGGGGAACAAATTTTCCAAGTCAAACTCTAACTAGAAATGCACATAACTCCTGTAATATGAATGAAAAGGTCCAAGTAGCTAAGTAAACACCCATTTCGGATAAAAGTAGACATTATATACTAATGATTTTAAATATACCAGTGTGTCCCCATATCCGTAAAGTAAAACTTAGATGAATCCGATACTTGGAGCATACCACACCTGACATCCGTTCCTGAGTCCATGTAACATTGGCCCTAGTTACCAGTAATCTATGAGTTATAGGCGCAGTATTAATTGAACACGGAGCACTGGAATCAAAGGACACTTACACATTATTGAAGAGATAAGCCTTTCCATACCTGCAGTGGAATGACTGGAAGCACAGAAAGCACTAGGTTAGGATTTGTGCCCATCATGTTACAAGAAGTACTAACAGGCCTCATTAGTCATAAGGACCACCAACAGCATCTCGAAGATGAACAAATTTATACAGATCCCAAAGTTTCTATGAAAATAAGTAACTATAAGGAAGCAAAAACTTCCTGCTGTACATGAAAGCATTCTTAAATTACCTAAAAAGGAAGGAAATAACAATGAACAGAGCATAAGCTGGTCCACAGTGCACCAATGATTGACGAATGGATCTCCCCAGGTGATACTTGAATTGCAATATTCATTGGCTGTGTTAGTTTGTCTGGATTAAAACAGGGATTTGGACTTTGGAGTAACTAGACTAAATTCAATAGGACAAACATCCCGTGTACGGCCAAAACTTCTGCGTCTAGAACTAAATATCCCTAATATCCCATGAAATACGAGATATACAATACCTTTGGCATGTGGCATTATTAATCCCCTCACAAATATTTCAATAAGGTTAGTTATTAGCATATTAATCCCCTCCATCTTCGCATATTGGGATGTCCCAAAACATGTGTCCACTTTGCATATTAGGATGTCCCAAAACACGTGTCCACTTTAACAAGTCGAAGCCAAACCTGTGTAGCTTCTCAATAAATATCTTTCACGAAATTGATATGAGCACTTTGAAAACTTGGGATAAAGGGACAATTTTGAATACTTCTTCGTTTGACTTTTAGGGCATCAAATGCAGGTCCTCCTAAAAATTCAGTACTCCCAAAGAGAACTAAAATTGTGTTTCGAAGGGATTATGCAAAAAGCCTCATAAGGAGACTAATGCATTTCATGTTGACATTCCAACTCGTAGTAAAATAGGAATTAACATCTGACACAACGGATGACAGGAGTAACACAAGGGAAGTATTAGATGCAAAAATAACAATTGGTAAAACCAATATGACTAGTCTATATGGTTTCAAAGGCATTCAAATTTCAGCCAAAGCAAGTAAATTAGAACAAATTACTTAGAGTGTGCATAGAAACACGCGTAGAGGCACACACAGAGACACCGATATCATAGTCATGGTAATCCGAGTGTTACTCATCACCTGCACCAGGAAGGCTCTTGATGAAGTTAGGAAAATGATATTTGCTTTTAATGGGTATTGATTAAAGGCATCTCAGATTCCATTCAACAGGTTTACAATGTTAACATCTCCAAATTTGAAGCAAAGATGGAGATGCTCTAAGTGGTCTAATCAAATTGCAGAACTGAAGTCGATCACCATAATCGTTGAAACAAAATTAAACCACAGAAAGGAATCCAGAAAGACAATAATGTAAAGTGTAGATTCAACCTCAGTGTAATACGGGTCATTATCCCTGTTCAGAAAAGTAATAGGGCTCATAATCCAACTCAAAGTGAATCTGATGATCTGATCCATACATTTAGCTTTATTGACCATTTTACGTAACTTAATTCCAAACTTAGACTCTGACTCTGAAAAACTGTGTTTTCTTTTTCCTGAAAATATCACCCAAGGAACAATTGTTACCTGGAGTACGATATTTTAATCTGGAGAGGATCCTACTCCAATCCAATTTTTATTTTATTTCTCAATTTAATAGTAATGGGTTAAAAACTCAAACGGTAATGGACACTGGCACAGGCATAGATATGTGAGTTATAACACATTACACACACAGAGAGAGAGAGAGAGAGACAGAGAGAGATGTGGGAACCTTAGAAAGGATGTCCTCCGAGAGAGCGAAATGGGTTTGGCAGTGCTTGCAGCTATATATGTTCCCTTCAAGTTTGATCAGAAAAGGTCTACCCATGTCCAGAATCAAACACTCTCTTCAAAAAACAAAAGGAATAGAAAACGATCTCCTCATCAGAAAATTTACAGATACACGAATATTTGATTAAGAATTAACCCACCCAACGTAAGAGTGAAATTACCGATCAGATCAAGCAAAAACAACAATCGATAACCAAAACAACGCATACCCATTACAAAGGAGGATTAATCATGTAGAAAAAAGATGAGATACGAGAGATATAACGAGATGATTTCAGATTTTATGATGGGCTTACCAGGAGTTAATAAGAGAGTAAAGAGAGAGAGAGAGAGAGAGAGAGAGAGGAGCACAAACCGGCTATCATCATCACAAACCGCCTGAAACCCGCGTCTATTTATAATATAGAGAGAGAAAGAGAGAGAGAGAGAGAGAGGGAGAAGAGTTCTGGTTAAACATGACTCCCACGTTTTGCGCCAAAATGTTACACTTCCGTTTCCACTTACGTTCCTTCTCCGCTAACACTTTTTATCTCGAACTTTTTCAAAGGCTGGAAATAAGCCGGAGTAGTGCTAGAAACAAAGAAGATCAACCAGGAAATTATTTTGAATGGGTAAATGAACGGTACAGATACAATTCAAAGTGAATCTATACTATTAATTTGCTCTTTCAGAGTAATTTCCGAGTAATTTTTTTTGTAGTTAGAATTTCTCCATAAGCTTTCTTGTATGTACGCATTTAAAAATAATCACAATTCGGTTAACGACACAGATTTTGTGCATAAATCCGGAGACAAATGTACTTATATGAAGTAATTGTTTAATCCATGTAGATCTTGCGACATAATAAGGAGATTATGCATATCTCAAATAATTATAATAAGAAGATTATGCATATCTCAAATAATTTCTGACACATTTGTGTTTGAATACCTAGCGTTACTCTTCGATAATTGGATCAGATTTCCTCACAGCTCCTCCCTTACTATTGGTTTGCAATCAAGGAGCAACGATCAGCAGAAAAGTGGGCAAATCACACACGTGCTTTGTTCGGAACATAGGAAAAGAAAGAAAATAATTTTTTTAATCCGCGAAAGAAAAAAATTTGGAACCTCAAGAAAGCAAGAGAAGAAAATAACCATAATCAACTTTCTCTGCATTTTCTCTGATAATTAATTTTCTTCCTCTCTTTTTTTTTTTTTTTTTCCACACCTTCCAAACAGTGTAAAAACAATGTTGAATGAAATCAAGACAATAAGTACTTATGTTAGGTCTATGAAAACAAGGAGATTATACAGATTTCAACAAATTTCCATGATTAAACAACCTCCCATATGGCATCTAAAACTACAGTATCACCAATGTGAAGTTCCAATTCCAGTTTTTTTCCCTTCTGCTGTAATGTCATGCCAACGCCGCACCCGCAAAGATGCTCCTCCTCCTCTTCTCCCTCCATCCATGGTAACTCACAGCCCTCAGATAGTTTTGAACAGATCAGGCGTAACGTTGACAGTTGCCAGAGGGGGTTCGAGAGCTGATTGCAGTGGCAACGGTTTGGCAAGCTTACACTTCCGCAATTCGCAAAATATCAGAAATTCGGCCACAACAAACAACATTAACTTGAAGGGAGTAAAAACGACTTCAACAAAAAAGATAAAAATAAAGAAGCACTTGCAAATATTCGGTTCATATAAAAGAATCCACATATGCATCCACGAGTGTCGAAGAAATAATGAATCATGTCAAAATTCAGAGATGATTGCCATAAGCTTAACATCATGGTCTAAAGGTACAGAAGGAAAACTCAAAGACGAAACAAATTAAGCTTGGTACAACCAAAAATGGCACCTCTAGCAAATGCTCAGAATAAAAATCAATCAAGTAATAAATTTTCTTGACGAAGAGAAACCTGCCGTTGAAAAATAGTTTTACAAGGGAAGTCCGTCTTGAGGAACTCTAGTCGCCACTTTCCCAACTCTCTGGGGAGGCCATACAATGTGGGTAACCCGGCCTTGAACCAAACCCAAAGGAATCTGCCAATATGATAAAATCAGCAACTTCTCATGTTAAAAATAAAAACTGCATAAAATTCGCTGCATACATTGATATAAAGGAGATACTGTTCTACAAACACCAAAGATTTGAAGCTTTATCTTTTCCAATTCTAGCTTGTCACAAATCCCTTCTCCTTGTGCAGAGAATGCTGGATCACCCAGCCTGGATGTCCATTATATCATATAAAAGACAACGTATTTAGCAATCTTCATACACTGAATTGTCTCATGTACTTCACAAACTATATACTGCCCTTAAATGATACAAATTATAACTTATGAACAAAAGGGGCTTGAGCGGAAATGAATCCCAGATCTTCAGGTACTCTTACATACTAGCGAGTTAAGCAATCACCACTTCTCTAAACGACCTCGTCAAGCTTACTTTAGCTTATTACAACATGCAGAGTTTAACTATATTGCTCCACAAATACCATCCAATAGCTGTAAACTATAGGGCTATCAGACTTGCACATTCATAACAAGGAAAATATGTGAAATACATAGGTCTATTACCACTAATGGGAATAACCTCGGTTAACCGATACTAGAATGAGAGAGGGGTAACATACTGAGCCAAAGGATCTTGAATCCATGCTGGAAGCAAAATTATCTCCCTCAACCCAACAATGGCCTTCTGGAACCCTTTGAACATCATATGAATATGGACTTGACATCCAGTCACCTGGCAAGGCAACTATTCTCTTTACGTGTTTCTCCTTGTGGTCACTAGGAGAGCTGCAAAAGATATCACGACATCGTAATAAATACTAACATTGAATTTTGCATAAGTAGCATATCTCATGCATACATAGAAAATCAAGTACCAAAACTTGCTGCCAATCACACAAACCAAAAAGGTACAAACTAGAGACCTGTCGGATAGGGAGAAGGGTGCATTATATGCTCATGTCTATACAAAGTATATTATAAGCTTTGTGATTCTCAGTCTCTCACATATGTCAACCCTAGTAATGATGAACATTCAATGTCAGTAATTGATACAAGTCGCAGAGGATTAATGGTACGCATGAACTTTTACAAGCACATGCAGCTCAGTTAGAAAATGAGTGCACTAAATTTTTAAGCAACCTGACTAGCATACCCAGACCACCACTTAACAAAAATTACTTTCACAAAGAAACTGGGATTCTACTCAGCAAAAAACTCTGAATACAAGTTAACAACCATAGAAGTTGTGTACTTCATACCCTAAAGATGACACCAAAAAATGCGCAAGAGCTATCAAACAGAAACAAGTAAAACTTACCTGAAAACTACCACATCACCATGAGAAAATTGGTACTTTTGAAGGCAAAATTTCTCCACCAAAACTCTGTCATCTGCAGCCATGTACACATAATAGATGTAACAAATTTTGCTTTGTAGTAAGAAACTCGGTCAGAGTGTTAAAATGTTACCAATTGACCCCACAGAAGAGCTGCTAAGGGGATTGAAGGTGGGAGACATAGAGGCACCTCGAACAGGAACGATACTGGCATAACGATCTGAAATTGTAAGCGCTACAAGCCCACATGTGAAGCACTTCTTAGCAAAACTCCACAGAAGATTTTGGGTTCCCATGTCAATATTTGCACAAAAAAGTGTGTCGTGCAAAGAAGTAACTCATCTGCATAAAACATGTCGAAATATTAATTATAAGAGCAGTTATTTGCAGGGTTTTGTTTCGCAGTGAATTGTCATCTCAGTTGTTTACTTGTATGAAACAAAAATGTGCATTTCTTAACCAGTCAAGAAACTCATTAGTTTCTTATTGACTGCAACCTATAGCTATTTCGAAACTTATTTCAAGCAAACCTGCATTCTCTACTAAGATGAGAAAGCCATACCTAGAAAGTCAAATCTTCTTGGAGTATTATGTGGCCCATGTTGGTGTAAAGATCTTGGGCAGTTGGGCCATATATGGAATAGGATAATATTTCTCTGGATAGGATTTGGTATTGTATCCAGCTGATACAAAGGTTTCCTCTAATCCTGCCCACATTTGGACCAGAGATTTGTGAAGACAAGTGTTTACGGAAATTACTTAACAGAAGTTCTACCAACCAGTTGGTTTGCAGCAAAAATTTTACATTCTGGAACATACAGAAACTCTGAAACATCTTAGACAATAGTCTATGCTTTAAAACATGAGCAGTACCCAAACCAAATTTCCAGTAAAATAACATATACCATTTTGGTCAAAATTATGACACCTTTAACAAGCCCAAATTTTCCAATCATAAACCCCTAATATCCTATTTGAAGATGGAGAATAGATTAGTAAGCATCAATTTGAATAAACAAGAGAGAGGGGCAAAGAAGAAGAACGCTAGAAAATTGCCATATTCATTCTCCCCCCTTTAAAAAACAAAGTGTACTGCTATTTCCTCCACTGGATATGGCAGGCATGCAAAATATTTTGATTCCCTCCCTTGTTGTGTAATACATTGGCCATATAAACTTCCAACATATAAACGGATATTTGAATATGGAACCAACATTCAGAAAACAATGCCTACCACTTTCTGATACACCCAACATGAGCAATGACATGGAAAATACTTCGAGTTCAATCTTATTCTAAGTTTCTTTCTTTCTAAATTACTCCTATATAGCAAGAACATAGAAGTCTCCTTCCAAGATTTTTTGTACTTCTATAGGCTTTAGGCTTTACCCTTTATTGTCCAAATACAATGGGTATGCCCGAGGTCATACAGATTTTACAATTTCAAGAAAAAAAAAAAGATATTTTTCAAGAGAAATGTTCAGTTTATGATGATCAATTTTAGCAATGCTGTTGCTCTTACATAAAACGCACCAAAGGTTTTGCTACATAAAGACATGCATATTTTCTATCAACAACATCGATTCTAACATAGAAAGGGAAACACCAATGGCGTGACCAAATCTTCAAAACTGTGTCACGAAAAGTGATTTCCAACATTGTCCTGATAAAAAAAACAGAACTTTACAATTACTTTTATCATCACATGAATCAAACTGTTAGGGCAAAGCAGTAAAACCCCTAGAGCTCAACTACTCTCTCCCCCACCCCACGTATTCACACACGGCGTGTGTGCCCAACTTCTCGTAAGTACTTAAACTGATAATAATATATGGTAATTACATACGTGCCGGTGGCTGCAACTTGACTTATTTCAATCGTTCATTCAAAGACTAGATTCAACTGAACTTCAAAACAAATTATTTCATCTGAATTATAAACCAGGCGCAACACAAGTGCAGTCATTGATTAAGATAGACAGTCCAGAATCCAGATCATATGGAAAGAGTAGTGCGAGAACTTACGGGTAACAGAGACAGTGCTACGACGGCCCTACTGACGCAGCTGTGTTGAAACGACAACCGGGGAGAGAGAGAGAGAGAGAGAGAGAGAGAAAGTCGGGGACTTTTCGATAGACGGCGGTATTGAGGAATGGGGGCGGCGATAACTGGTGGCAGGCGGTGGCTCTGAGAGAGAGCAACGGAGAGAAGTTCTAATTAGGGCTCAAGGGAAGTATGAGATGGAAGACGGGTAAAATATGATTCTGGTCCTTCTAGTATACATTCTTTTTCAATGTGGTCACCAATGTACCGACTTGCACAAATTTGTACCCATTTATCCGATTTCTTATAGCTCATGATGTCTCAGACAAATTTACGTGCATCTCATAGTAATTGAGAACCTAATCCTATAATTCACTAGTGGAGGCTCATTTAAAATCGGGATAAAACCTTATATGGTCTAGGTCTCTACAAATTACTTAGAAGTTTTTGAACTTGAAACTTTGAAAAGAGCAACCCTTAAGTCCTGAATCTTGACATCGACGCTATCCATTGAGATTTCTATTGTATTTGATTTTGTTCAAGCGGTCCAATGTATAAGAGTATCAACCTATCTCCATAAATCCATTTTGGAGAACCAAAATTTTATTTTGGAGAATCAAATCTTTTTAATCCAACTCCATTTTAAGGTCTCCAAATTAAATTTTCAATTTTCATTCCCAATTATGGGACTCTTCCACTAAATGTAACCCTATCTCCATTGCTTTTTTTCTTTTTCCAAAATCACCAGTATAAAATTTATGTTCGAAATCAAATTGAAATAGCAATAATATGTGTCGGACCGCTTTTTTACCATCTCTGCTAAAATCAAGCAATCCAGGCCCAACAATTCCTCCCTCAATATGATGCCCCCGCGACTCAAACCCATGATTTTCTAGCTCTGATACCACTTGTCGAACTGATTTTCCACAATCTCTCCTAAAATCAATTGGTGTATTGAAGGGTTTCAATTAAGTCTTTTATGACATTCGACATCGCATCCACAAGTCTTTTTTTAGAGCAGTTGCAGGAAGTGACACTGTGTAATCAAATCTATGGGGGCACTCTAGACCCAACAACATGTTTCTTACACTATGAGTTCCATTTTGTCTTAAATTAATGTTGTAGATTCGGTTTTACGAAATTGATATTATTGAGAAGATATGGATAATACGTTTATACCTAGTCTATTATTGAATGCGTTTGATAAAACTTTAATACTCAAAGAATTGACAGAAAATTTGGAGAAATGTTTTGGAGATGAAAATGTGGATTGGAGTTTGGTATAGATAGTTGCATTCTCTAAACTTATTTTTTGAATATAAGATATCATTTTGTGTCTCCAAAACGGAGATTGTGTGAGAGATGGGTTCGAAATGCACTAAAAGCTATCTAAATTAACACCTGCCGTTGTAATCAAAAGAGAGGAGAAAAAAAATTCTCTGTTGAGGACCTTGTTCATTGCTCTATGAACATGCCCTTATAAATTAGTAAATTACTATTGAAATATCAAAACAATTATTTGACATAATCGGAATTTTTCAAAACATTAGGAGAGTAATTACATCCGATCCGATATAGCTTCCACATAACCCAACGAACTACAGTAGACATGGTTCCTTACCCGGTCCGCAGTACCGAGTAATACACAATACAAGACAATAGAAAGCGTTAAACCATTAAATTTCACAGTTTTTACAAGTGGGGGACTGAGAGAGAACAGATTCATACAAAGAAAAGGAGCTCAAGAGAAAAACCCAAAGGTGTCAAAAATGGTAGTGTGGAGCGGGTCACTCAGATGGGTCGCCCAGTTGTTGAGCGGGCCTTTCCCGGTAGCCGCGGCCTGGACAGCAAACCCAAGGAAGCCGACCATGGCGAGGCGGGCGTGCTTGATTTCAGCAAGCTGGAGGGTGGCCTTCTTCTCCGGGTCGGCCGCCAGGCCGAGCGGGTCGAAGAAGCTGCCACCCGGGTACAGCCTCTTTTCCGGGTCGAGCTCGGCATTCCTCTGGAACTCGATGTAGCCGATGACCAGGACCTCGATCCAGATCAATGTGGTGATGGAAAATGGAAGTGGCTGGCCCAGGTAGGATGATCCGTCAATGAGCTCCACCTGAATAGTTAAAACCATCAGCAAGTCTTTTCAACTGCTTACTTTAACAAAGTGGCCACTAGCTAGTGCATATTTTAGTAACTTGTATCAGATCTAATAGGCCGACTAATTTGAATTAAATTTTAGACAGACACATATATTGAACTTTAATACCTTTGTTGTTGATTAACTCTATCTACTTTCCGGATTCGACACGGCAATCATAATTTACTAGTAGAAGTTCAATTAAAGTCGAAACAAAATTTAATAAGGTAGCACACAATAATGTTTAATGTAACCAAAATGGCACGGTGTGCAACACGAATGCAGCAAGCAGTCATGAGTGTCTGTGTGTATCTAACACTGGATCTGACACTGGATCGAATCGGGATCGGAACTAGAGACATACATCCAACAACTGCGATATGGTACGATTATTGAAATCGATCATTTCTTTCATATATAACGATCTTGTATATATAGTTTAATCTGATGCTCATATCGTTGAATAATACGACACTATATGCATAACTATCTATGAAAGCATGGATACGTACCTTTCCAGCATCTTGCCAAGTGACACCGGTGAGCCACTCGACGGTGAGAGCGCCCAGCGTAGCCAACATGGCCCACCGTCCATGGATCAACTCACACTCCCTGAACCTCTGGAGCCCAAACACCTCACTGTACGGCTGAAACGGCGTCGACTTCACGTCTGAAGTCTCGAACCGGGTCCCTATGACATCCCCGGCCAAGTTCTTCGACAAGTTCTGGTCCAACGAGTCCAAATCAAACTGCAAGTACTCCGCCGGCTTTCCCAGCCCGAACGGGTCGAACCCGTAATCCCCAACCAGACTCCCGTCCAGGTACTCTGGGGCTTTGGCCCCAGGATACCATAGCGGACGGTCTGTATCTTTCGATACGGACCGCTTTGGTGGGGCTTTCTTTTTGCCGAATCCGAACCGGGCTTGTATCCGAGCTGATGCCCGGATCCTGCTTGAATTGTTGGGTTGTTTTACGTCAGGGAGGCGTGTGCCGAGGAAAGATGACGTGGCAGCGGCGGAGGTGGTGGTGGCCATGGTTGCGGAATGTGCGCTACTGAGGTGGGGAAGATAGGGGGAATTGAAGTGTGTGAGTTTGGTGATTTTTGGCTTTGGGTTATAGTAGGGGGACATTATCTGGGGTGTGGAAACATTGGCCGTTGGATTTTGGAGCGTATCCATCTGACGGGTGTGAGAGTCTCGGCCTTATCTACTGCCTTATCTGGTTTGTGGATGCTGGAAATATGTTCCTTTCGTGATGTTGTGGTTGGCATTGCAGAATGCAGATATTCTCTCTCTCTCTCTCTATAGGTTCTTTTCGTGATGTTGTGGTTGACATTGCAGAATGCAGATATTTTCTCTCTCTCTAGGATTTCAATATCGGCCCGCTACGTATCTTATTGGCCGCTGCTTAGGAATTTTTCGGTCCTTCGGTATCATTACACTCCACTATATGGGAGCTAAAAAAAATTCACACATGTCTCGGCCGCTTTAGGTGCATCGGTACCAAGAATAATTTCTAGAAATTCACACTCACGACACCCAATTTCCACTACGTATCATTTAATACTCTTATATATTACCGTATGCAGTACGCTATCGTTATTTAAAACCCCCCTCTCTCCCTCTTTCGGGCCCATGATGGGAGATGTGTTTTGCTAAGGAGATGTGTTTTGCTAAACTTTTACTGGACTTCCATCTTGTTTAGAGCTTTGTGTAGCTCGTAAACTTAGTTTAAAGGCCCGCAATCAAAATTGGGGCATGAAGCATCAAAAAGCATGTGTTTTTTTTTTTTTTAAACCGACGCATGCAGAAAGAGATTATGTTTTTACGATTGAACAAGCTGGTCTAGAAAATCTTCCTAATAAATGGGTGTTGGTGTCAAATTACGCAAATGATCGATCGATCTTCAGGTCTTGAATTTACCCATCGTACAAATTCTCTAGTGACTCCGAAACTTTCTCGCATAGATAAATCTTGTAGTAAGTTTCAGTGTTGTGTTTTTTTTTTTTTTTGATAGGCACAATTAATTCTAGGATTCATCCAGAAAATACAATAAAAAATAAAAAAATCAGTATAAGACAGTAGGAAAATAAAAGCACTGAGCAACTTCTTCTCGCGATGTCTTAATCTACTATTTCACCCCTCAACATTAATAAAAATTCTGTTAGCAAGACGCCAACAAAATTACTCCTAGTGTTAGATTTGAAGGCACTTTTAGTTAGCCCACCTCTTCCTTTTTCTCCATTTGTATATCTTTAACTTCTCATTTTAGGTATTATATAATCATTTTTTTTGTATCTGTTGCTACTTGCTACGACGTTATAGAGAGAGAGAGAGAAAGAGAGATGTGAGAGAGCTAATGGAAAGACAAAGAGGGTCAGGGGATAAGTCTCTTGATTCACAAAAAAGACAATAAAAAAGATATATGGCTCCATTTGTTTTGATGTAAAATATTTTATTGTAAAATAATTTTCGTGTAAAGTATTTTTTAGTGTTTGATTCACATATAAATTTATTATAACAAAATATAAAAGGAGAAATAGGATAGTGGTTCACAGATATAACAAAACATAAAAGGAGAAATAAGGTAAGAAAGGATAAGGGAGGAAGGGGAACATAGTTAATGATCTCCGCTTATATACTTCACATGTATGTATACATATTCTCATGATTGATGAAAGGAAGGGGAAAAAAAAATGCAAAAAAATCATATTTACGAAAGAGAATATCATGATCATAGATATAATCGAAAGCTCTAGGCTATAGTTTAACTGCCTGTTTCCCTCATCCTCATGTTCTCTCTCTCTCTCTCTCATTATTCAAGGTTAATAATTTCTTCAGACTTTAATTTTCAGGAGACTAGGAGTGAAGAAAGCGAGAGAGAAGACCGGCGTCTAAAGAGATAAAAATGACTTACATGCAATTTAAGAGAAAAACATTTTCAGTCATATAAAGTAAAGTGTTTTATTGTGAAAAATATTTTCTATTATTTTTTCCCAGCCAAACAAAGAAAAATAAATAAAATATTTTACATCGAAACAAACGAAGCCATAAAGAAAAAAAGAGAGCGAAAAGCATAGAAGAGAGAGAAAAAGGTCAAAGTACATGCATGCATCCTCAATATAAAAATGGGCTCCGTGGTTGAGCTTCCCTTGGATCTCCTTCATCTACCATACGAAGAACACTTCAAATTTTGTTTTTCCGAATAGATATAGTAGTATATTTTTAAATTTTGTTTTTAGCATTTTTGTAATAAAATAAAAAGGTCTGCTAAAAATTCTCACTTGCCAAACTAGAAATGTAGTAAGAAAATGATTTTCACATTTTCTTTTTCTTGTTTTTTTAATGAAAAAATGCATACAAAACTTTACGGAAAAACAAAAAATAAAGTGCAATAATTATTAAAAAAAAAAAAAGGGTGTGAAAATCATTTCTGTACTCCTACTCAGTAATCATTTTCCAGACCATAAAATTTGAAGTCACACTTCAACGAAGAGTCGCCTGCAGTGTCCACACGTGTCAACTCAATTGGCTATTGGCACGGACATTATAACTTTTGTCAGTAGCCCAAACCAAACTTGTTCTACCCGGTCACCACCGTTTTCTTTCCAGTGCAAAATCACTCCGGAGTCCGGAGTCTCCTGATGCGAGGCAGTGGCATAATCCTTTAAAATGACAGGCGATATTTTGCTCTCTTCTCGTTGTATGCTCGTGCTTTCTATCTTCACTCTTGCAAATTTAAGTAGGAGTAGTTTGGAATGTATTTTCGAAAGGCCTTTCACTCATGCACACGCATGCAAATTTAGGCAACCACTTAGACCCAAAATTAAAGCATCTCCAATGTGCTTGACCCTAGCGTTCTAGGCGCATTGCTGTTTTTTGGCACTCAAACCCAAAATTTTAAAGTAAAGTCACTTAAAATTCATCTCCAATGGCATACCCTTTTTACCTATCCTTTTTTAATTCTACCCTCTTACCCAAATAATGGGAGACCCAAATCGGTACTTTTTTTTTAAATACCTCATATCACTTTCTTAGTATTGACAAATGTGCAATTTTGAACCAAATTTTGAAGAAAAAACCTTAAAAATTACTCCCCCGTCTCTATTTAATTGTTCTCTTCGATTTTGCGTGTATTTTTAACGGTTTATATCTCTCGACATATATTATATTTTACATTTTTAAAATCATTGTCTTATAAAAAAAATTGAGATCTATCAAATAAGATCCATAATATATGTTTTTAAAATCATTGTCTTATAGAAAAAATTATATCTATCAAACAAGATCTATATTACATATTTTTAAAAATACATATTAAAAGATATAAACTATTAAAAATATACACAAAATCGTAATGAACAATTAAATAAAGCCGGAGAAGTAGGTTCGAAGAACATGAGCCTTAGCATTGGAGATTCAAACAAGGCCTATGAACCATATTTTTGGGTTAAAAAATGGGGATAGGCCTGAAGATGCTCTTAGGTGCGGAACTGTAAAGCGCTTACCGGTTGGAATCGGTCACTTTAATCCAGTTCATTTCTTACTCCACTCACTCGGTCGCCTCTCTCTCTCTCTCTCTCTTCTCTCTCTCTCTCTCTAGGTTTCCTCCATCTGTGGTTTTATTCTTCGCATCTCATTTCTGCTCTGTTTCTTACTCCCTGATCGCCGATCTTCAAGGTATTTCTTCTCTTTAGATCCGTTTCTTTTCTTCAAGTTTTGATACATATGCATCTGTATATCGTTGTAGAGTTTTATCCTTTACCCAGAACAAACAAAAAAAGCTTTTTGGCCTTTTTTCCTGCTCTTTTCTGAATTTTTTTTCTATATATTGTTTCAATTTCCGTTTCCTCTAAAAACTGATTTGCAAAAAAAAAAAAAAAGAAAGAAAAGAAAAGAACTTTTTTTAAACAAAGTAAGTCAATTACGGAAAAAATAAAGCTTGAATTTTCAAACTTGGCCTAATTATGTTGTCATGTGAGCTGCAGGTATGTAATTTTGTTGCTTTAATTTCTGGACCACTGTTTTTTTGCCTGAACATTTTCTAGGATAAATCACTGATTTGTTTTCCTCGGTTTCGTTTGTTTTTTGATTGGTTTTGTTCGATTTGGTTAACTCAATTCCTTTCCTTGTTCAGTTGTTAGCATTTCTAGGATAGCTGGTTACTTTGAGTTATGTTGAAATTTAGTTCTGTTAAAATTATGTGTTTTCGATGCTCTGGACTATGAATGAGGGTATCATGGTAATGTGCACATAAATTGATTTCGGTCTCTAGGCCGGCCCTCTCTAAAAAATGGGGGCATGGTTGTGCAACAAAACGTCCGTTTAGCTCCCTCGGTTCTTGGAGGTATAGGGGGTCACTGTTTCGATGGTAATCTGCTAGCAGTCACTTTGTGCATGTATTGCCAAAGGTTAGGTCAGGCTCCAATCCTCTCCCGTCGATTACGCCAATGATTGGGTACTTGATGGTTTCTGTTATCGTTATTTTTTGTGGTTCTGTTTAAAATGCTTCATTTTGTCTAACGATGAATAGTTGGCTTTGAAAAACTCTTTTGGTGCATAGTTCTAGCTATGTTCTTGAACAAATCACTGTGTTGATTTAGCACTCTTGTTTCATACTGTATTTGTTAAAATTTAAGGAATTTACTTGTAGTAATGAAGCCTGTCAAAGGTAAGGCAGCGGTGAACAAAGTCTCAAAGGATGCGTTGAAGACCGTCAACGACAGGTTAGCTATGTTTTAGGCATGAATTTTGGGAATTATGCATGGAGATTTAAGGGTATTCAGTTTTTATGGATATGTTTTAGGCATGAATTTTGGAAATTATGCATGGAGATTTAAGGGTATTCAGTTTTTATGGATATGAATTATTTTGTTTATGTAAGGTTATTGGCAAACGGTTTTGAGTTAAGTCCATTGAGTTCTATTGACATTTAAACTGTATTTTCAATTGTGGATACAGTGGTGACAGGAATGTCATAATGATGGATGGTATCTGTGTCTCTTCTTTTTCAGAAAGGTTGGGAAGAGTAGCAAACCACCATCCAAGAAGGTCGGGGCAGCCAAGAAAGACCCCAACAAGCCCAAAAGGCCTCCCAGCGCATTTTTTGTATTCCTGTATGAATTGATTCTCCTTTTGCAGTATTAGTAAAAATTATATTGTGGGTTTTCTACATAGTTGAGAAATATCCTTTGATTTGAGTCTGTAATGTTTCAGGGAGGAGTTTAGAAAGACCTTCAAGGAAAAACATCCTAATGTGAAGGGTGTTGCAGCTGTAAGTTTTTTACAGGCTTAAGTTTTTGCACTCTGTCGTACAATCTATTGCTTAGATCAGCTTGAAGAATGAGATACTAATTTCATATGTATATCGTGTGCTTGAAGGTTGGCAAAGCTGGTGGAGAGAAATGGAAATCCATGTCCAAATCTGTAAGTGCTAAAAAGCTTATCGTAAATTGAATAGGAGCTGTTTGGATGTTTTGTTAAAGTGAGATACGAGCTTTTTAGTGATTAGCTTTGACTTAAATTTCCTATAGATTTTTTCATATGAAAGCTTGAAAGGTCACTGTTGATAACCCAATTTGATCTGCCCTTACCCCCGATGATTGGAGACTACATGGATTCTGTTGTTGTTGTTGTATATGTATTATTGTAAGTCCAATTTGTTGTCTTATTCAAAGTGGTTTCGAGGGTTTAATGAATTTAGGTATTGTTCAGTTTTATTCTTATCTAGGAGTCAGACATCTGTGATCTGTGGCTACAAGTTAATTGTGGTTAAATAAGGCTAATTGCTTTGCATATTATTGATCTTTTGTGCTCTATATGGTTTTGGCAGGAAAAAGCTCCCTATGAAGCCAAAGCTGCCAAAAAGAAGACTGAGTATGAAAAGGTTATGACTGCTTATAACAAGAAGCAGGTGAACATAAGTTGCGATAGCATGCTGACATTGTAATTTATATGTTCAATGTAGCGTTAGATCCCTTACTTTTTTCTGTTATTTTGCTATATTTTCTGCCAGGCAAGCAGGACTGATGATGCTGATGAGGAATCTGAGAAGTCGAAATCTGAGGTTCATGATGACGACGAGGAAAGTGGGGAGGTAATTCCTTCTTCTAGGATTGCATATGTTGTCTCGTGATATAGAATTTCTATATTGAAGAAGTCAATGATAGTCGAGTACGGTCATGATTAGCTGAATAATTTAACCTGTGATGTGACCAAAGAAGCAACATAGGGACAGGTATTAACTGTTTTAATGAAGCGATGAAAACATATTCCTTGGAACTTCCAGTGGCAACAACCAAAGACATGTTGTCTCGAGTTTCCCGCATAGCAAATTTTTATAGATTTCCTTGCAAGTACAGTTTTGTGACTGGGGCTTTCTCAACTATGCATTCTGATGGCCATGAAACTACAAAATCCTCTACATGAGATGGTTTATATGTCATGCCTTAGAAATATTATAGTCAGGTTCACCGGAGAGAACCTCCTGTGTTACAATGTAAAAACCACTTTCTTGCTTCAGATCACAATGTTGAAAATAAGAGACTAACACGAATTTTTGGAACCAAACGTTTTCTTGCTCTCTTTTGCTAATTTGAGTTAACCAATTCCAACTTACACGGCTTGACTTTCTGTAGGAGGATGACGAAGACGAGGAAGACGACGAGGATGAGGATGATGACTGAAAATCGATGTTTCCTGACTTGTATGTGTAAGGCTCATCCAGGGCATACATGATTTGTATGCTCATATTATCTGGTTACAAGTGGTTTCTGGAATGCTTGAACATGAAGAACATACTTTGTGCATTGTTGTATTATCACGTAAGATTTCTGTTTATCTCGGGTGAAAGTATTTCGTAGCACATCTTTTAGTTCTCACCGTCACTCTTTAGCCTGCTTTACATTACATGGCGTTGCAAGCAAGTTAGTACCATATTTTCCGAGTAAGAACTACGTAAAGAAATGCTAGTTTCACTAGGACTAGAATCAGCTTGTTGTCGAGCGTCTAATTTATCTTTTACTGACATTCTTCAGTCTTTTGCTGACATTCTTCAGTTCCCGCTAGATCCAAAGATCTTTCACTAGATATGACCAGGATGACTAATGAGCAACCTTGTGGTTTGGTCATTAAAGAAGCGTTGCCTTTCTGGTGTATCAAAATGTTGTATTCCCATCTTTTCTTTTCTTTTTGATGGGCTAACGTTTCATTGAAATTTTCCAGTCTTACGAAAAATGGGTCACAAAATTGTTTCACCACAAATTAGCACCTGCCAATTCTGGGATTACAACAATACAAAGAAAGGAGCAGTTAGATGATCTACAAGTAGGACAGTATTTAGGCTCTATTTGTTTCAGCATCTCGAGTTAGAGGAGCAGTTAGTCTTGAGTCTGCGCGCACAGCATCCGCTGGCTGTTGGCTGTGGTCCATTGTTTGGTTCGGTGGCCATGGTGGACAAGAAGGCATTCAGAAATGGTGGTTGAAGAGAATGAGCGGTGAAATTTTGAAAATTGGATTACTGATTAGGTGGGTTGAGTCATTCTACGTCAATTTTGGGAAAATGAATGGACCTTTACAATGTTTTTCTCAAAGTTATGGGCAACCAAAAGCACACAATTTGGAATATTCAGTTCAAACAGAGCTTTAGGCAGGAGTTCTCCCCAATTTTTCAAGAGTGGTTTTATGGCTTTTTGGTTGCTTTCTTGGTCTTTACAAGATTCGGGTATAATTTTTACATCATATTTTTTGTCTCGACAAATAAAATCGATAAAAGTATAAAAAAATAGACCAAAGTTAAAATATATTACATTTAAGATGACGAACAAGATCCAAAATTTTGATTTTTTTCAGACTTTTTGGGTCTTTTCGGTCCTGTTCCGCTTTATCCAAAAAATAACTTTTTTAAAAAGAAGGTAATTTCAAACTCTAATATAACGAAAATGAAAAATAATTTTTTAATTTTTTTTGTATTGTTTAAAAGATCTCAATAAGATCTATCAAATAAGATCTATATTGGTAGAAAAATTATTTGAGTAAACATATGATTATTGAGCTGAAAATTTCTTTCATTTTCAAAAAGTTACTTTTTGACAAAGGGGAAACACCCCTTCGTCTTCTTATATGTGTGACATACATGATCGGACGTATGTGTGACATACATGATCGGACGCCAATCGAGGCTCGTGGTAACCTAGCTTATTACATCAAATTATCTTGTTTATGCAAATAAAATAATTAACGAACCCTCAAAATGGTCAATAAATACTGCACCGAAGGTTCAGAAAAAGCTCTCCAACACCACTTTTTTCTTTTTTTATCATCATTTGAGGTCACCCATTTTCTTTCCAAAGGAAACCGTGAATCAAGCTAATTGAACCATACCCAATTGCTTAATTTGCCATTCTTTTTCCCACAAAGTAGTCAGGGCCTGTCAATTTGGCCGGATCGAACCGATTTCATTTGCAACAGATAGTAGGTACTTACGCAAGGCATGTATTTGATGAAATGAGCTAATTTTAAAGAATTTGAAGAAATAAAAGCTGAAGAAAGTGGGCAATAAAGAATTTCTTCTATATTCAAATGGAATAAAATACAGTTCCAACACCAAGTAGAGCCTGCTGACAATGGCCAACATGTATGCACAGGTTAACAAATGAGTGTCTAAAAAAGAGGAACAAACAGAAAACTTATTTACAACAAACCATCTACATTTACAAAACATTCCAGCTACTGAAGAAGCCCTACTCACCGGTAACGGGGATCATAAGCCACGAGCATTGGATCCGGAATGACAAGAGGCAACTTCTCAATGTACATCATCAGCCTCTTCAAATTTTCCTTTGCGATTGAAGTCAGGTCAACATATTCGCAGCCACTGGTGTAGATCCAAAGGTCACTGGAGTTCACTCTTTTGAGACTATCTCGACAGAAGGGGCACGACTGAGATCGAGCGCGCCTGAAGCAAATATTTGGTACAATGTTAACAGAGTAGATTATTTGAACGCAGCAAATCCAATTCTACAGGAGTTGAAATTCAACGAAGTTCACAAACTAAACAGCCAAAAGGGTGTCCTAAAATTCAGCTAGGGATGTGCAGCACATGTAAATCTATAAGGATCCTATCAACACCTTAAGCACCGCACTATCGGCAATTGAAATAGGGTAGTGATTTCCGAAACATAGGGTAGTGATTATTTTCTTACTCCTTTCTGTAAATCTACACTTATTCTTCGCATTATTGATGTAAATAAATAACGCCCTTTCCATTGATCACATTTTCACATAGAGACATTGTATGCATACACATGAAAGAAGAAAATGAGTGAGAAAATCAGTTCCCATGAAACCTTTTTGAGACTTTCGGCATTGAAGCCTTTGAATCGGAATGATAGATTCAGCATCTTCTAGTATTGATTTTGGACATGGATACGATATCTGTAAAATGGTTTAAAAAATCCACACTCAATCCCAAAGACCATCTTGCTTAAAAGCTAGTATAACCAATCTTTTCTCACGGCAGCTTAATATGGCAGCCAAAAGTTTAGGCATTGAAGATTTTGCATGCATTGCCTTTTCAGAAGAGAGCATACAAAATATCAGACATTCAGGAACAAGTAAAGAAAGAAAGTTTGAAAATTAATGGTATGCCAACCAGCTGACAATCGTCAACAACACAATTTGCTCACCAATTTCTGTAGCACTTCATACACATGGAATGATTGCATTTGGGGAAGACAACCTTGCTGTTTACCTCCAGGCATATGCCACATTCTTCTTCTCTCTCTATCTCAATCTCGGACAGCTTACCCTTGTCCGTCTCATCTCTTCTTTGGTACTTGGCTGCACAAAGCTCTCTCTGTTTCCTATCTTCAACATCGGTGATTCCTCTCTGAAGTTGCAATAAAGAGGGAAATATCACACCTGCCCACAGGGTGAGTTCATGAGGTGGTGAATGACAAGTCTTTCGACCTTGGTCAGAGATGAAGTCCCACAGATAATGGGATAGATACTATAATGAGGGACGGTGTGATTCGAGTACCTGTTCTTATATGAACAAAATCATAATGCAACCAGGAATAAATGAATGCAAACGAAGAGACCTAAGATCTAAGACCTCCATAAAACGACCGCTGTGTTGACATGATATTAACTTACCAATTGTCCCAAAAGCTTCAATGGTCAGGGAATTGGTCTTACAGTACCAACAACAAAGAGAGTAAGAGTACCATTGTAAATTCGGAATAAAAAGTCCACTCACCGTAGAAATCTCTAATACTAGCTTTTCTTTCATGTAATAACATGGTAGTCTTGCCATCATCATAAGCCTGCAAATTCCCATCATGTTAATGGCGTTCAATCCCAGTCAGCAGGAAAAAAAAAATCGAAGTTATGGATAAAAATCACAAGTTTTGAATCATTGTCATAACAACAGAAGCTGCATATATAGAAAATGTATTGACCTTATAAATAAGGATTCTAAGAAATCCGAGGGCACCGGCAAGGTTACAATCGCTCCATCGAACAAGAAAGAGAAATATTCGTGCGCAAGGACTGTAAGATAATCTCATCTGAAGGCAAGCACCATCATATTCTTGTGGATAATCAGAAGCCCTGTATCTCAAGAGAAAATACTGAAATCAAACAAAGGAAAAAACCATTGAGCCCTGACTATAGAACTAATACAATCCTCTGCCTTCGGATAAAAAAATTATCCGTGGGCAGCAAATTTCTGAAATAGTTCAGTCCAGCCATCAAATAAGAAGCCCATGAGTGCTGGGGGAACAAACTAAACTTGGGGACAGGAAGCATAAACTTGTGACAAGAAAAGAGGAACAGTCAATATTGATGCCAATAAAATCAACTTTGTGCCCCTGTATCTGGCCTAACGAACCGACTAATTCGGAAAGCAAAGCAATCCCGCCATCCCGGCCCAAATTAAAGTCGGGGAAAAGCTCCGTATCGACTGACCCAACATAGAGATTGATGGCACAAGGGTCGGAGTCGAACCCAGTTCAGGAATCAACACCAAAAAGAATTTTATACCGGGGGTTTCGGCAGAACCTTCGAAACCAATGTAAAGGATAAGGATAATAATGTTGTTACTTAGGATAATTATCATTCTTTCAAGTTGTTAGCTGTAGCTTAGGATAGAATATATTTAGTTTTTGAAAGTTTCAATTGTAATCCTTATCTCATTATTGTAACTTATTTATACCTGTGGACTTGGCTAATAAAGTTAAGTATTTCAAGATACAAGAAATATCAGCTCTCTTTATGGTATCAGAGCAAAAACACTCCAACGAGTAAAACCGATCCTATTTTTTTTTTTTCTTCCTTCTATCCTTTTTCCATCTCTTTGCTTTTCTCTTCATGGCTGACAAACAAAAATCAACTTCTTCGGGAGAAATCATTGTCAGTTCAACACCTCAATCAGTGGGTTCCAACCAAGTTTTGGTCTCCATAAACGCTGCTGCCCAACTCCCTCTCAAACTCACATCGCTGAACTATCTCTCGTGGCGTGCGCAGTTCAATGCCCTTCTCATTGGGTATGACCTCATGGGCTATGTTGATGGCTCTTATCCATGCCCGCCAAAGACAGTAGAAGAAGCCGCAAACCCGGCCTACACTTTGTGGCGGCGACAAGATCAACTCTTGTTGCATGCAATTTTTGCCTCTGTTTCAGAACAAGTGACTCCTTTGCTTGCCTCTGCCACCACCTCGCATGAAGCTTGGACAAAGCTCACCAAACTTTATGCCAATCGCTCTCGCTCTCGGGTGATGAGTCTCAAGGACCGTCTAGCAACACCTCGTGACTCCAAGCCTATGGCTGAGTATTTGCAGACTATCAAAACTACCTCCGATGAGCTTGCTCTCATTGATGCACCTGTAAGCGAGGATGACCTCCTCCTCTACATTCTCAATGGCGTCGGTAGTGAGTTTAAGGACCTTGCTGGTCCTCTTCGCGTTCGCGAATCTGACATTTCCTTCGAAGAACTTCATGATAAGCTTGTTGATTATGAAGCCTTCCTTCGAAAAGAGACAGCCCAATCCACCCCTCAGGTGATCACCGCCAATTCCACCCATCGCTCAAATAATTTCCAGTCTCCTCGCAGCTTCACAAACAATCGACCGAGTTCCCAAAATCGGTCCCAAAACTTCAAGCCTCGCAACAACCAAGGATCTAACCCCAGCCAAAATCGTCGCCATGACCAGCCACCAAGCCAAGGCTACAAAGGTGGTTACAAAGGATTCTGCCAACTTTGTGATCAACAGGGTCATACCGCCAAACGGTGTCCACGTGCTCGGCCACTCCAAACCCAAGATCCTATAGCGAACTGCACCGGCACTACCCGTTCCACACCCCACAATTGGCTCATTGACTCTGCCGCCTCCCACCATGTGACCACCGATCTCAGCAACTTATCCATGCATTCCGAATATGACGGCCCTGATAATATTATCATTGGTGATGGTTCAGGTTTGAATATTAGTCACATGGGTTCTACTAAGCTTCCTACTCCCTCTCATACTTTTTCGTTATCCAATGTTTTGTGTGTTCCTTCCATGGAAAAAAATTTGATTTCCGTTTCTCAATTCTGCAAAACTAATCAAACTTCCATTGAATTTTTTCCATCTCATTTTTCTGTGAAGGATTTGCGCACCCGGGAGACTCTCATTCAAGGCCCGAATAAAGATGATGTGTATGAATGGCCAAAGTCCGTGCATCTCTCCAAAATAAAGCCGTTAGCTATGGTTGGTGTTAAGGCTGCCTTGCATGACTGGCACCAACGTCTCGGTCATCCTTGTGCTCGTACTCTTCACCATCTTATCAAGCATTTTTCCTTGCCGTTGTCGTCAAGTTCTCAACCTTTCACCTCATGTAATTCATGTCAGTGTAATAAGAGCCACAAGCTCCCTTTTAATTTCTCTTCTCTTAAGAGTCGTGGTCCTCTTGATCTTATTTACACGGATGTTTGGGGTCCAGCTCCTGTTCCGTCCATTGATGGTTATCACTACTATGTCATTTTTGTTGATCATTTTACGAAGTATATTTGGTTTTATCCCCTTAAGCGTAAATCTGAAGTATTTACCTTATTTCCCACATTCAAGGCACTAGTGGAAAATTATTTTAAAACATCCATTGTATCCACTTATTCTGATGGTGGGGGAGAATATCAAAAACTTCGCAAATTTTTTGCATCCTTTGGCATTTCTCATTTATCCACCCCTCCTTACACTCCACAACATAATGGTTTGGCTGAACGACGTCACCGTCACATTGTTGAAACTGGGTTAACTCTTTTGCATCAAGCATCTCTTCCATTGAATTTTTGGTCTTATGCTTTTCAAACAGCTGTTTATCTCATTAATCGGCTTTCCACACCAATTTTACCAAATACAATTTCACCATTTGCAGCCCTTTTTGATGATTCTCCAAATTACAGCAAATTACGTATTTTTGGTTGCTTGTGCTATCCATGGTTAAGACCTTATACGCACAACAAACTTGAACCTCGGTCTCGCCCATGCATTTTCCTTGGTTACTCTCTCACCCAAAGTGCGTATAAATGTTTTGACCCATCTACTCAGCGCATTTTTATCTCCCGTCATGTCATTTTTGATGAGTCTATTTTCCCTTTTTCGACACTTGACTCCAATCAACCCCAAGTCACCTCCAGCACTATAGAAACATGGTCACCCAGTTCTACTACATCAGCTCCATCCACCTTTCATGTGCCCATCATGCATGGCTCGTCTACGCACTTGCCTAAGCCGATTGAGAGTGCACCCTCTTTGCCCTCATGCTCACCGTCTGTGCCTCAGAGTCCCCCTACCCATACTATAATTCCTAGCCATACACCAATATTTTCTGCACCAAATATTGCCCCCCATGGCCCACAAACCAATTCTAGCCCCCCAAATTCCCACAGCTCTACGTCTCATTTGGATAACATTGTCCAACTGTTATCTTCACCTTTAAATTCTCCAACCAAATCCCCACCAAAACCTCATCCTCACACCTCTACTTCAAATTTGAATTATAATACTACAAAGAGTCCTACTTTATCCCAAACTTCACATGCTCCACCCTCCCAACTAAGGATAATAATGTTGTTACTTAGGATAATTATCATTCTTTCAAGTTGTTAGCTGTAGCTTAGGATAGAATATATTTAGTTTTTGAAAGTTTCAATTGTAATCCTTATCTCATTATTGTAACTTATTTATACCTGTGGACTTGGCTAATAAAGTTAAGTATTTCAAGATACAAGAAATATCAGCTCTCTTTAACCAACACGTAGGAAGGCAAAAATTTCCAAGTTTGGTCTATTAGTAGTAATTCATAAGCAATCATGAGATTTCCACCAATTGAATTTATACAAGCCTTATTATTCACAAGACAAATACTGAAAAATATAAGAGCAGACATCAGATTTTTGCACTGTGGCTAATTCGAACGTTTCAGCTTCAATTGTTCATTCTGATCAGAAAGGGAAAAAGGAAAAGAAAAAATAAATAAATAAAACCTCACCCCGACAAGCAACAGATTGCTACAGTTATTAACAAATATATTCTGTGCACCAAAAATCATTATGTCATAGAAAAAGAGAATTTTTTCTCCATGGATCTCCAATTTTGATCGAAATTTACTACTGGTCACAGAGAGAGAGAGAGAGAGAGAGAGAGAGAGAGAGAGAGAGAGAGAGATTTACAGGGTATTAGCATGATGAATATCAGCTTGAAGAGCTTTTCGGGAATCTTTGAAAGACTTTCTCATCGCCCTCCCTCCAAATTCCCAATTCCCATCCAACAAAAACCCCAACCCCAAATCTCAAAATCTCTCCCACTCTCTCTGCTCTTCAAAAGCCCAAATAGCAATCTTTACACCAAAAACCAATAAAAACCCACATCAAGAAATTCCCAAAAATTGCCCCTTTTTGAACCGGTCTCTTCTTGTAGCGGAACAAAACCCAGAAAAAGGTGCGAGAGTGACACCCAATTCACTGTATCTGTTCCTCTCTCTCTAACAAAAAGAAAGAGAGGCTGCGATTTTCTCTCTCTACAACTCTACATAAATACTTATAAAAACAGGTGTAGGTGTCTCCATCTAGAAAACACTGGAGGGATGATGCATCTTGGTTTGTGTTTTGGGGTTGCGTTGGCAATGGAAATTCTCTCCCAACTCCGAGGCTGATGAGGTGGGGGCCTCCACTTTCCTCTTTCCCCACAATTTTCGCTTGGCGCGCACGTCATCCACAGTAGTAGTATAGTATTATCTGCTTCTACTGGAGAGTATTACGACTCCAGGATGATTACCCGAGTATCATTTGCGATTGAAAATAAATTCTTTTTACACAGCCGGTGTAAGAGTCCATTTTTCAACCATCGCATATTGTGGCTTTCATCGTGCATGTATTGTTATAATTTGAATCATTTATCTTATAGAGTTCGCATAATAGTGTATTTCTGTGAAAAATAATTTAATCGGATATCGATAGGTATATAAAAATTTGAATTTTTGTTATAAAATGAATGATCTAATTCTACTAACAATTTTAAAGTCAAACTATCCATTACCATCCATTTTACAAAAAAATAAAATCAAAATTTGATATATCGATATCTTTTTTTTTTTCACGGGATATATCGATATCTGAATAAGCTGATTTTTTATATGGATATGCTACATTGTAGATCCTGCCAGATTAATGATTAACACATAATTGGGCCCACAATAACGGTGGTGGAAAAGTGAACTTTCCACCGGCACCGTAAAGAATATTCTCCTTGCAATTTCCCCCCTTTTATTGAAATGCCCTTTAGTTGATCGGTCATCGGTGTCGCCAATGCCAAGTGATGCCTCACGCTCCTTAACACCACACCTATAAACAATATTCATATGTAGTAACTCTAGAGCACCTATTAAATTTTTTTAATTAAATAAAAATCCAAATGAATAATAAGAATGAGTAATTCAATTGAATACCCAAGTGAATAATAAAGAGAGTAATTTGGATACTACTAGTCTATTTGTTGTGTCTACTAACTAACTAACAACGACCTATAGTTGTGATTAATTTAGCTCTCCACTAGCGGACAGTACAATTAATCTCGCAATAATTACTCAAAATACACGTAAATTAGCGAATTATCAACAAATTATATATGCGCACGATCTATTTTTTATTGACCAAGACCGTAGGTTAATTTGATTTTGTCATTTTACATCGCAGTAACTCGTAGTAATAAACATGAACACCTCTCTCTAATCTTAAAGCAGCCGCCACATTTCCCTTTTTCTTTCTCCTCCTTTCCCCTTGGGTTTATACCCAAATATGGGCGGCGAGAGGAGAGGGATCAATTCTTGCCATCAGATCTGATTTCCTTTCCCCCTTCTCCACCAAAACCACTTGCCGTTCGCCGTCGCACCGCTTCCGGATTTGCAGTCACCGATGACTTCATGGGTCGCCAACTTGGGAGCTTGATCGGTAGGAGGCTAGGCAAGAGAATGGCTGTTTAATGATGAAGGGAAGTGTATTTTTTTACTTTATTTTGTTTTTCGTCCGGATTTAGTCGGTGGTTTGTTGGTTATGGGCTCAGTATTAGTTTTATTATTTACGAACCTGATCTCGCTAGGCAAGTTTAAAATAAGACTGCATATACTGTATTTTGATTGTCCTCTCTAATGATATGTCCGGTCTATAGACGCCCATTTGCCCCATGAGATTTCTCTTTGTTGTGTAGTCTTTTGCTTCGCGGTTGAATATAAATTCTCACATTTGAAAAAAAAAAAAAAAACTCGTAGTAATAACTTTATGGACTAACTCAAAATATGGTCCGATACGATCACAGTAAAGTCACAAAAAGCATTCCTCAGACCCTACATACTGTATCAAACAAAATTTGGCCGACACCTAATTGCCGAACGAACACGAGAAATGTGAGTGCTAAGACATTCACGTCATTTGGACTGATTTCGGTTGGGTATCACGTGGCATGCACACGTGGTGTTCGAACAGCTCATTCGGATCATTCAAAAGTGTTTTGGACGGTTCAAATTGAAACCCTCTCTTCTCTTTCTCTCTCCTTTTTTCCTCTCCAAATCGAACCGTCCAAAATAGAAATGGACGTCTTGGATGTGACGAATGAAAACCACGTGGTATCCATCCGACACCCAAAAATTTCTCGAGTTTTTACGCTCCGGAGTATGTTGAGAAAGACATGACAGCATGGTTAATTGCTATATGTGGCAAAAACTCAACAGAGCCGGGTGTGGTCGTGAGCAAAGACAAACCAACCACAGACCTCCTAGGAAAGGTGATGAAATGTCTCATAAACTGACTGACACGTGACACACATGCAAAAAGCCAAAAAAAAAAAAAAAAACTGATTTTTGAATCCAATGGACTCTAGTCGAGTTGGCATATCTTGGTCATTTCCATGTGAGAGGTCAGGATTCGAGATCCATCATAGATATTTTGGAATTTAGAGCTATAGATAATTTCTGAAACCCACCGTGGACTAATGTATTAATGTGGGATCCCATAAAGGGCTACAGTCCCACATCGGGAAAATTCTAAAGTATTAAATGAAATATAAAGGAATCCGATCAGCTACTGTATTGAAGTTAATTTTTTGAGCCACGTAGTTAAACGAATGGTTAGCAGGTCAGTTGGGTCAGGTCATTACAACTAACTCTTCCTGACCCCTACTGATGTAAGCAAACTATTTGGAAAAAAATCATTCCAAGCTTGACATTATATTGTACTAGTTTGAACATGTTTTGAATAATTGTACCTTACGTACCATGTTAGGTGATACGTAACAGTTTGTGCGCCTTTTGATAGTCCGGTGACAATGTGAGATGCAAACACGCATGTGTACCAATCGGTTCCCATTACGCAGTGGTCTGTTTTTCATTCACATATTGGTTTATAGCCGACTGTTATCGGTGATTTAACCAACTTAATTTTTTTTTCCCAATCAATGATTTAAAAACTCGAGACTTTTATGACCGACATTTCTTACGTCTCACTCTGGACTCCCGAAATTGTTACACCGCGACATGTAAGGTGTCCAGGACCGTTAATTAATACTACCTTGCTAGTTTGGTGATTACAACCACTACAATATCACTTATATTTCCTTATTGTGTTGGATAAGAGTGGTTGAAATATTTTTTTTCTCTCTCTTAATTAATATGAAAATACGTACAAGTATCGTGTAAATTACGTCAAATTGAACAGTTAAACTAGGAGAACGTTACTTAAAAAAACAAAAAAAGAATAAGAGAGGTCAACTGAGCTAATCGTGCCTGTTATTGAGTTTAAAGATAATATATAAGGGTGAGTTATTGTAAACTTGTTTTTTTTTTTCTTTCTTTTGTGTGTGTTTGTTCTTTTTTTAAATTTTTGTTAGAATTTGCATTATATTTTTTGAATTAATCATCCGTCTCGGCAAGAGGAGTCTGCGAAGTAAAAAAATTATTACTAAAAGAAAAAAAAAATTCACTAAAGACGAAAAAAATATCAAATAGCTATTTTTTTTTGTCTAAAGTGTCGTCTTATATAAACTTTTTCCAACATCGGTTCATGTTTTTATATTTTTCTGATTTGTCTCGTCGAGATGAACGATTATAATTCTAAAAATTACGACAAAAAAAAACAGAAAATTATGAAAAATTAAAAATTCCAAAATAACCTCTGAACAAATAAGTTTACAGGAACGCAATTAGTATAAGTATTTAATCCATGAAAGTTCGAGAAAAAAAAAATGCCTTACACATTTATTTTAATTGGGGATCGCCTCCTCCAAATCTTTATTAAAGCACATCACCAATTATTAGAAGTCTCGAAAATTTACACGTGCATAAATATCAGAAAAAACAAAAATGAGAATACTCCTGTTGGGTCCATTGTGAGCTCTTTTTGAGTCCACTATGGGACGGAAACCGTTTATTTTTTTGAGCTCGTTGAGAATACCATGCATGTCAAAAATCTTGTGCATCATGTTCGGTTGATATGCTTTGGAAAGTATTCAAGTTGGAAAAAAATATAAAAAAACACAAAATAGTACTGAATTGGAACGCATTCATTTAGTACAAAGGCGTTTCGAAAACATACCAAACCGTAATTGACATGGAGTATAGATCATATGACTTTTTGGCATGATCGATGATCTCGACAATCTATAAAATAAACGGTACGTACCACAATGCGGTGTACAGAATCCTCTCCACTGTTCCAATAAATTTACGTTAGGTTCTCATATCATAGCATAAAAAAGTCAAGTTTCTTACCTATTTGAAAATACTATGTTCATCTAATGGAGATTAAGAAATCTCATCAATCAAACCATCTAACAATAAAATCACACATCAATTAGGTTCTTGATGATCACCGTTATCTTAGGTGGTGTTCCACTTTTAGAATTTTAGAAAATTAGTCTTAGGTCCATTATGTGAGCTTCATAAGCCTATAAATACATCTATTAATTTTTTAAGGTCTCAAGTCCATTTTAGGGTACCCTAGGGTTTAAGCAATCATAAGATTTTAAGGTGAACTTTTTTATTATATGATAGGGTACCCTAGTGTTTAGGCACTTTTATAGGGTTTTATGGTGCACTTTCCTATTATAGGATTTTAGTAGTTTAACACTTTCATAGGGTTTAGGATTTTAGGTACTTTCATATATAGGGTACCTTAGGGTTTAGGTTATGTGGACTTGTGGCCTTACAAAACTATTAGGTGGACTTATAGACTTGTGAAATATCTATAGTGGACATATCACTAAATCTCCCACTTTTCCTTCATAAAAAGTAAGTACTTATTTTCAATTTTCAACCTTAAAAATAATTTATTTATGAAAATAATTTTTTAATTTTTTTTACATTGTTCAAAAGACTTTGTTGAGATCTATCAAACATGATCCATATTATTTATTTTTTAATTTCACTAAAGCATATTGAAAATAGGTTCTCAAAAAATAAGTACTTATTTTGGAAACCACCAAAATAAGGAATTGGATCCTCCAATGCTTAATTAATTTGGATTGGATTGGACAGGATAAACCAAATACGGATTGTCCATTACTGCAATTAAAGGTTCAAATCTGCTCGGAGATTTTTACCGTTGAGAGTCTGCATGAATCTCAACCATTGATTATCCCAATGTATGGTGATATGGTCTAGATTTGGAGTCTTTGGGGCCTTGTTCATTTTGGGATCCCAAAACTCCTAGGCATGGTTTCTAATAAATTTTCTTTATCTATCTTTCTTCATTTATTACTCTAAAAAATCTTTCTCAAAATCCAAACCGAACAAGATTGTCACCAAAACTTGGACCGGAGAGTGTCCGAACCCCAAAAAACTGCACCTACAAACAAACATTTTTCGTATTATTTCTCTCATCAAATCCTATATACTCCATTCACAGCAAATAACAAGTTCGATCAAGTTTTAGAAGGGAAATGATTTTCAATCCCTTTTTTAAGGATTTGGAAATTCTGTTGTGCAAAGTCCTGTAAGGTGTCCTGTAGGATGTACATGGGCCATTGATCTTGACAATGAATGGTTGGACATAATCCAAACTTTTACAAATCCTACCAGTCCATTATTTGAATGAAAATCCGAGCCGTCCATTGCTGAGATGGACGGCCGGATTAGCCACACTACAGCACCCCCGGTCTCTTTTTTTTATTATGACACATTTTTTTTGTCTTTTAGTGAATCTTTTTTTTTTTTGACCAGCTTTTAGTGAATCTTTCATATGCATTTTTTCACTAAAAGGCAAGAAAAAAAGTGTCATAATAAAAAAAGAGAGTGTGGAAATCATTTGCCATTTATAAATGTGGAACTGTGCTAAATTTTTAATACATGCACTGTTTCTTGGACTTTCTAAAACCAGCAACTTCACTAAAATTTTTCATAAGCAGGCAAGAGGAAACTCAACAAATAGCAAAAAACTATCCACAATTATTCAAGAGGAAAATTTTCGAACTAATTATTAAGGAGCCATCTGTCGCATAATCCTCTATTTTCCGCCGTGAGCTCCACAACAAAACAACAAATAGAATATATATGTATCCACTTCCTGCTCATTTTTCTAATTATAAAACAACAAAGATTTTTTTATTTTTATTTTTTAAATGTTATAGTAGATCCAGCCCGACATTCAAACTGATGTGAAGAAGAAATGAAAGGTGAGAGTAAAAGCTTAACGTTCAAGCAAATGGCAATTTAAGTTTCTTAAGAATCGATTTACCAAATAGAATAAGTTAAGGATAATTAATTGCCCCCCTTATATTATTGGTTACCCATGACAATGACTTGCCAACCTCAGCTCTGAAAAAACAACAATCATTCGGCGTCATTTGTAGAGTGGGACGCAACCATTTGCTTCCAAAAACACACACGTCAACTAATTTTTTTAGAGAACAAAAAGGCTAAACAAAGACGGCAAAATCTAATTTACATCAAGAATAAATTATATTCACCATCCGAGTAAAATTTTATTTTTCCTCCACCGCCTATTATAGGTCCCACAGAGTATTTATATTGTTGAGATTATTACCACTAGGTACAGAAAATAAAAAGTATTTCCCATTCAGGTAAGATAGAATACTTAATTATCACTAGGTACAGAAAATATATTTACTATTAATGGAAGTGTCACTCTAGGGTTTTAGGATACCCTAAAACCTTAAGGTACATTAGGTTTTAGGATACCATAGAATTTTAGAGTACCTTAGGATTTTAGGGATTAGAATACCCTAGAGTTTAAGTTTAAGCACTTTCATAGAGTTCTAGGGTTTAGATTTAGGTACTTTCATAGGTACACTTTCTTATCATAGGGTTTTAGCGATTTATGCACTTTCATAGAGTACTCTAGGGTTTAGGCATTTTCATAAGATACCCTATGGTTTAGACACTTTTATAGGGTACCCTAGGGTTTGGGTACTTTTATAGGGTACTCTAGGGTTTAGGCACTTTCAGGGTCTTAGGTACTTTCATAGAGTTTTGGTGTTTCATTAATTAGAGGTAATCTAGTGGGAAATATTTTTTATTTTCTGAACCTAGTGGTAAAAAGCCATATTTTGTTGTGATCTAACTGTTCATATTTCTAAGACACGCAATATAGTATTCACATGCAAAAAAATCAACTTGATCAGAAGTCGACAGATATATCAAAATTTGGATTTTAGTTTATAAAATAGACGATCTGATTTCTGTCAATAATAGAAAGATAAACTATCCATTTTACAAAGCAAAATTCAATTTTTGATACTCTTATCGATGTTCGATCAAGTTTATTTTTTTGCATGGATACACTACTATGTGCGGTCTACAAAATCAACAGTTCAAATCAACAATAAACACAAGATATGACCAAAAAAAGTGATGGTGGAAAAGTGAAATTTTCCACTGCCGGTGAAAATAATTTAATCTCATTTACATCTTGTATCATTACACCACAGAGAGATACTCCTACTACATGACTACTAGGGTTTGATTATTGAGGTGATGCTGCAAGAAAGAAATCTTTTATGAATCTTCTAGTTCAGGTGTCGACGATGTGCCTTTGACTAGACCAGAAAGGGAATCAGTCAAAATGCACATAGGCTCACATGGACACCCCTGACATTGCAACATAAAAAATAGATGCTACTAATGAGTTCTAAGGGCACAACAATGGGGTTTCAATTCATTGGGATCCACACCTTAAAAAGAGGCCTCATTTGTTAAGGTGTCATTTGTTTTAAGTACTCCCTCCGTCTCCTTTTTAAAATTTAGTATTCCATTTTGGACTGTCCTTTAATAAGTGTCTATTTTGTAAAATTAGTGGATAAAAGTTGGTACATTTTTCATTTTGCCCCTAAAAGTATATTCTATTTTGAAAAGTTAGTGAATAAAAATGTAATGATGATGTGAGGGTAAATAGGAAAAGTAGAGGTAAAATTGATGTGAAAGATGTAATGATGATGTTTTCTTAATAAATTGGAGTTACGAAACGGGACACTTAAAAAGGGACGGAGGAAGTACCAAATATGAACAAGGAGTGAACTACCAATCAAAAGACGCCAGATATATAACGTTTTGTTAAAATTCTCATAACCTAGATTAAACTAGCATTGGATATACACTCTGAATACCTTACAAATATACAACACGTAGGGTACGACATACAACACCGTAAGAATTGCCAGTACTATTAATCTCATCACTATAAATTTGGATGGAATTATATATCCTATGAAATCATATGACCTTTCACTATTGGTTTTGTCAAACAAATGAACTCTAAGAATCTATGTAGACTGATATCCTAAAGAGGTATATAATGTTGCATTCTATTAACTAATATGGCCCTTCACTATTAATCTTGTCAAACAAGCGCCCACCCTTAGAATTCATTTGTAAAAAGGTCTGTGAGATTTCAATCCAACGTATTCATTCCTGACCAGTAAAAAACTTCAACTAAATGTAGAAAATATAGCTCCCTTCGGCTTGTAGTCCAAATCTGATGTTCAAATTCGAACAAAGAACTGAACCTAGTAAGACCCAATAATCTGATCCCATCCTATCCTATCCTATCCCAATAATTCGTGAACCCCACTTATCCTCTCTATGCCTATTCTCCAACCCATCCTATCCAATCCTTTTTAGAAAATAATCTGACAATCAAACGTGTGTTTGTCAGCTATTTGCTCAAGAGTCTTAAGATTCACCCACTTTTTAACTTGAATCGCAATGGAATCTTGGTTTTTCCATGACTTGTGGTGGGTTCCATCTTTATCCACTCATCGTACACACAAAGCAAGCTTTGGCTCAGCTTGCGGGAAGGAAACCACTGTGTGAAGGTCAATCAGCCCACATTTCTTACTTGCAGTTGCCCAAAACTCATTGAATTTATTCAATGAAAGTAACATATTGTAAGCAAACCAATATAGGGAAAACAAAAGAAAGAAGCAAATTAACTGGATTTCTGGAATTGTTATAATCTACAAACAATCTTAAAAATAATCGACTCTCGAACACCTCCGTATTTCCGATGAGCAAGTATTATGTACAAGATTAAGTGAGGCACAAGATAAGAAGAACAAGAAGAAGATGAAAAAATAGAATGGACCGAAGGTTGTACCTCGATATCATTTTGTAGAGTAAACTAGGACCAACCCTTTGTTGTATCTTCGAAGTTCGAACATGTTCTCAAAAAGTACACGGAGGCTTTTCGTGTTGAAAAAAACAAAATTATGAATCTGTAACCGTATAGAGTGCCTTCGGAACTAGATTTTTCCCAGATAACAAACTTTCTGATTTCTGATGGACTCCTTCCAATAGCTATTCTTGGTTGATGGACATGTGAATTTCTGCACGATATCGTCACGAGTCATTCTGAAGCAATCTTCAATCTGTGCATCAACCCTGATGCTGAGTAGTTGTTAATTTCCAGACCCCAGGTATTTCAAGCGCAATATTATCTTATTCCCAGAAGACATCCTTCATTTGTAAGGAATCAGGAATTGCATGATAGACTGCTTTAGCTGTGACATCTCATTTAGACACCGAACTGTTTATCTCTTTCCAAAAAATTACTGATTCCAGAGCAACCAAAAGCTAATGCTCCTTCAGTTCGATTCCAAATGCACCCACAGTTTTGTCACTCTCTGTACTCTCCTTGCACAATAACAAGAAAGGTTGGTATGGTAGGTATTGTAATTCAAGAATCTCGCTCACCATATCGTCTCTGCCTTTGCTGAAAGGATCTTAAAGCTATTACAAATTCGGTTTCTCCAAAATCAGGCCAATGCGATTGAGTGAAGTACAACTCAGTATATGCTAACTGCCACAGCAAAAAGTTGCTAACTCTAAGCTCGCCACTAGTTCGTATAAGTAGATCAGGGTTTGGAATCTCTGCACAGTTTGTTTGCAATTCCTGCTCTATTAGAAACTCATTAATGTCCTCAGGTTCAATAACACCATCTTTAACTTTCAAAGCAATGCTTTGACATGCTTGCACAATGTCATATTTGCCACTGTAGCTAACTGCTACAATCAATTGGAGTCCTGAATTATGCTTTGTCCTCTCCTCAGCATAGGTTATCAGTTCCTTTACTGGATCCGGGAGCTTCGATGTATCCCCGATACAAGAAAACCGAATATTATCCCTGCTGAAACCACCAGATTAGCTGCTTTTTCAAGCATATATAGCAAAATTATCAGGTACATCCATTTGAATGTTAAGAAAGGTGAAGGCATCCAAGTAGAAAAAAATGAGAACACTAAGAATGAGAGTAATGATATGAGGATCATAATTTTGGGTAACATCTGATGACCCATCATTGGTGGCACCAATCACGTCACCCGTAGAGCTTTCTGAAATTTAATGATAAACTCTCAGTGATGACCAATAGAAATGATCACGGAGGAGATTTTTCAACTTAAAATGGCCGATTTAAATGAAGTCCCAATCCACAGAAAATTGATGAGTTCAAATCAAGACTAAAATTACGTAAATTGGTGCCTCCTCAGGAAACATGGAAATAAATGCTAGTATGTTCACCAATAGATTTTGGCATGAGCAATTTCTGAACAGATACTATTCTCGGTTATGTTGTCCACCTATGGTGCTTCACAATCAAGCTTTAACAAGAAGAATGCAAACCTCCAAAGACAAAAATGAGGGAGTAACTGATGATGCATTGATTCAGCCATTTACATGAAGGACAATTCAGCCACATAACTAACATAAACATGAAAACCAGTGAGGACTTCCACCTCCAAATACGTTAAATTTTTGTACATTTTGTACAAGAATGGACACAGTAAAGGAATAACATGAACATAGTTATGGCTATGGCAATGCATGCTGAAATTGTTGTCTGCTCTGCCATTAATATGCTTCTAGCAACATGTTTTCGCTCTAGGATAATCTGATTTTTGTTCTTAGATTATACTAAGTTGTATCACCATAGGCTTGTTCGTGTGAAGAAATCATTTGAATCAGTGGGACTTAAATTATAGCTTTTTCTTGATATTATATCTTAACTAAAATCTAACACACAAATATGAATAAAAAAAATTGAATTAAACTTCATTTGACTTAAAAGAAAATGTACCTCATGAAATTGTTTACTTCATCCTTCATTCCTCTTTCAAGTAACCTCATCAAGAACCCTACTTCTACCTGAAAAACCCCAACAGAAACAGACCACCGTCAAAGAAATTTCACAATAAGAGTGTTACATACCCAGAACCAGACGCAACGTTTAATATGGGTCCCATACAATGCACCTAAGAGCCACACACATCGAACAACTCCAGGTCCAAAGACACAAATGTCTGGGCACAAACTTGTCAGGAAGCGTTCAATAAAGTTGGTCACATATGATCCACTTAAGATTCACAAATATCCAACCGGTCTGTAATCGGATCCGTGTCTGGAAGAAAACATACACAAAGTTATAGTACATGTAGAGTTCATACATACATAGGTTATAAAATTTTCATTACATACATTATGTTCATATATATAATTTCAGACATATACAAGTTATATATCTTTATTCGTATTCAAGTTATAGATGAAATTTTCATAATAAATTTACAGCACATGTATGTAGAGTTCATACAAACAAACAAGTTATAAAATTTTAATTACGAACATATATAATATCAAACATACAAGTTTTATATGTTTATACATATTCACGTTATACATGAAATTTTCATAATACAAATATACTCTAGGTTCTTAAGCTCATCAAGCCAAATACCGTCAGCTCGGCTAATTTATTAAACGACCCTAAAATCGAGGGTCAAGTTCCGTTTGCATAACATACCAATCAAACTCGAACGAGCCTTTACCGAGCTGAGCATCTAACAGTTAGCGAGCAGCTCGGTTAATCATTCGCAGCCCTACTCTCTCACACACACAGGCACAGAAATACATACGAAATTCACACTCAATCGAATACGCACAGTTAAAAATCTGACCTTGGGTCGAAGCCAGTTATCAGAAGAGAAAGCGAAGACGGTAAGAACCCTAATCCCCCACCTGCAACACAGCTCCACCATCCCCTTCAGCGCCCTCAACCCCGCTTCGTAACCCGCCACGGCCGGCAACCCCCTCGTCCGGGCCCACCTCCTGTTCCCGTCCATGATCACAGCCACGTGTTCCGGCATCGCCTCCCTCCTCAGCCCCGCCGGCAGGCTGACGACGTCGTCTTCCTCCACTCTTCCCCCGACGAAGTCGTCGATTGCAACATTCTGGGCGGCGGAGCAGAGGAGGCGGGAGACGGTGCGGTGGTGGAGGCGGAGGAGGAGGGGTGGGAGAGGAGAGAGAGTGGGAGTGGTGGTGAGGGGAGGAGAGAGAGGGAAGTAGGTTAGGGAGAGCATAGTAGAGTAGAGTAGAGTAGACTAGTGCTAGGGTTTTGGTATGGTGGTTGTAAGAAGGAGAGCAGGGGATGCATTTGACGCGGGAGAGAGTTTGACTATCTGATGCGATAGAAACGAATGGTCAGAGACCTTGGACTTCCGGTATGCGACGTCGTTTCATCAGTTCAAAGAGTACCCAAACACAATTTTAAAATACAACTGTATCTCGATCCTTCTTTCGATGTAAATGGATCCATGTCCATCAAATGGCTTCAGACGTAATTTTGTTTTAAACTTACGTTGATACCATTAATCATAGGAGAAATATCTCAGTCAAATATACGAGGTGCTATATCAAAATGAAAATAATAAAATGTACTATGTGAGGCTTTGTTTGATAAAACTGAAACGGAAAAATATCAAGTATATTGAAATTGAATGCTAAAGTTGTTAAATTAAAAAAAAATTGATAGAAATATTAAGAGGTCAAATGATTTTAATCATTTGATAACTAAGTTAGTGTCAATAATTTTATTTATAATCGCTCTCTTTTAATTTTTATAATTGGTCGTCATATGCTACGCTGGCGGTAGAGATACGGTGACTCAATGTGGTGGTGTGGTTTGCTATGGTGGTGATGTTGGCCGTGAGCCCGAAATCATGATAGGTGTTAGTCGTAGCTAGGGTGAAACGAAAACAAGTTAAACAGAATGGAAAAGGAAAACCAAACCAAAATGGTGTTTGGTTTCATTTTTAGAGGTAATCGGTTCGGTTTGATTTGAGAATGGTAACGGACTATACTAAAATGTATAGAACTGTAACAGATTCGTGCAATCACAAACAAAATCGATTTTTAATTAACGTAATCAAATCCTACCAAATTCACAACCTGTCGAAATTTAATACGTTGCAGAAAGAAAACTTGATGATATATGTTGGAGAAACATGTCGTAACCAAGGCAACAAGGCCAGGGTTGTCATTGTTTCGCAAAGTTGGAATTTGCCCTCACCTGGTACTTGCGATTGTCGGGCGTCTGCCTTTTGGGATACAATCACCACTTGTAGAAGAAACATTGACAGTCTACACACAGAGCAAACCAACTCGTCATTGCAGTTTCTAGCACAAAGTCCGAATATTGGCAAAAATTGGCAACTGGTCGGACAACGGAAAGGGTATGGGTCGCGACTGTTCGTCGCCGGGGAAGACACGGGTGCAACTATTCATAGACACGCCGTTTCAGGAAAACCTGCTTGTTGGGGTTACGCACACACCAATTCGGGTAAAAACTAAATTTGTATTACAATAAATGAATAATTAGTTGAAAAAAAATTGGCCCAAAAGGATATTATTGTAGAAAGGCTCAAGCCCAACCCACATCTGTACCCAGCCCTTTGAGCGCCCTCATGATCTGTGGGCTAAAGCCCACTTTGTCCATGCCCTCTCTCCTTACAAATCTGGGAAAATGACGATTAATGACGTGTTTTGATATTTAATAGCCGTCATTTTTCTAGATTCTGATGGGTATTAATTATCAAAACACATTATTAGCCGTCATTTTCCCTACAAATCTCAGGTGCCAAAGGCCCAACGTTTTAGTCATACCAAGAGTATATACTATATATATACGCACAAGGATACTCACTATATGTACGCACAAGGATACTCACACAACTTTCCAACATGAGACTCAATTCACTCAAGTTCCTTTATCCATGTTTAAGTAGGCCATTGATCAAAGCTTTAAAATATTGATTCTATTATTAAAAAGGGTGAATGTGTCAATATGAGCGAGCTACTTTTGACTAATTCTATGACGTGTTTGTGTTAACTGTTAGTGGTTGGGTGTCGGTGAAATAAACATTAAAACCATAAGGAATGCATTGTTATATAGAAAGTCTACACACACATACAATTTGTGCACAGATTATGCACAGATTTCGTTGTGGGACCAACCACGGGTCCCACACAAATCATCCGAGCCGCACATTATATGAAAAACATTTTTTCAAGGGTCCCCGTAAAAAATAATCTCAATTTGATACCTATAGGTGTTTGATCCAATCATATAATTTTTCATTATCCAAAAATCTAAATGAAAAGTTAGATGGTTGGATGAAGCACCTATAGATATTGGATTGAGCTTATTTTTTACGGGAACCCTTAAAAAAATATTTTACATTTAATGAACGACTCGGATGATTTGTGTGAGATCCGTGGTGGGCCCCACAACGAAATCTGTGCACAATCTTTGCACAGATTGCTGTGTGTGTAGCACAGTTCATTGTTATAAGATACTCCCTCCGTCCATTTTTAAGTGTTCTGCTTCGTAACTCCAACTTATTAAAAATATATCATCATTATAACTTTCACATCAACTTTTTTCTCCACTTTCCCTACTTACCCATCATTATTACACTTTTACTCACTAACTTTTCAAAATAAAATATACTTTTAGGGACAAAATAGATAATACACCAACTTTTACCCTCCTAACTTTACAAAATGGACACTTATTAAGGGACAGCCCAAAATGAAATATTGGACACAAAAAAAGGGACGAAGAGAGTATAACAATGCAAACCTCAGGGGGTGTGCGTGAAATTTACTCTTTTATCTTTAAGAACAAACCCCAACCAGAGATCCCAAAAAAAAAAGAGTTTTTCTACCATCACACTTATTTACACACTCATTTACATATCCATATTCACAATAAGGTGGAGCCCGCACACACTATACATCCAGTGTGTACGAACCTCACTCTTATTGTGAGTGTGAATGTGTAAATGAGTGTGGTGTTAAAATTATTGTAAAAAAAAATAATCCAACCACAAATATATTCCCATGGCAGATGGTATCCGAACTACATCAGAGGAAGAAAGCAAAGATATTAATGGCTTTTTTGGTCAGAGATATTAGTGGTTTTAGCGATTCAGCTGTAGGGCTGTTCCTCCGTTAAAGAATTGGGGGTGCTGTCAAGCGAGGGTGCCATCCTTGCTTGACAGGGTGCTTGTCAGCGGTGTCAAGCGACCGATCTAGCCGTTCATCTCGGCACTGACGGCTCAGATCTAATCCGAGTACATAAACGGTGTGATTGGCCGCTCGATACCGTTATCAAGCGCCCCCGTTTGGCAGTATCCCCGAGTCCGCAAATTAAATGTATACAAAAAAAATAAACATGCATTGCAATATGAATAGCCATCGACTCTAGAAAAAATTAAAATAACATAATAAAAACTGTAGTAAATGATGTTTGTCGTTTGCACACAGAGTACGAAAAAGACTAATATAGTTTTGAAATACTATTTTGGGTCTCATTTCTTCAAAAAAATTGAGGTTATGGGACTATTTTATATAAAAAAAAATAAAGAAAAAAAATCTAGCAGTTGTGAGTTTATATAAGTTGGGAATAATTTTTTTTTACATATAATAATTGCATTTTCTAAAATTTTTGTCATGGTGGCCGCCCCTACTAAACCCCCTAGCTCCATCCTTGTGTCTGCACCTTGACTAATATATCTTTGGGGGACCAAGTATGATGTGACAATAACTTAACATGGTAACACGGCATAGTTATCAATTTCGATAGAAATTTTCCCTTCTCTATCCATGTTTGTTAGATGGGTATTGAGTCTGGACTCTGTTATAAAAATCTTTCAATCACTAACAGCCATGTTACTAAAACTCTATAAAGCAACAAAGGCTTGGCAAAGTCGCATGTCATTATCATAGAACTGACGAGAAGAGTCTTTCCTCATTTTTCTATGTTGGTTCCGTTTGTCTAACAATATGAGCTTAACTCGTTCAAAAAATCTTTCAATCACTCATGACACATATTCCATAAAGCCGTGAAGACTTGGAATTTCCAGATTTGGGCGTGGCTTGAGAAGTCTACAACGGCTGCCACCTCTATCCAATCTTCAACCAAGGAGAGAATTGGAGCCACACTTCAGCAGTCCATGTGCTGAATTCAACAGCAAATTCCGTGACGGCATGTTTTGAAATTCCGTGACGGCATGAAAAACGTGACGGCACGGGCTTATGTTATGATAAATAATGATCAGAATCCATTCGCACATCGACCAAACCCCATGCAGTTTAACTGAAGTTTGACCTTTGCCCCTTTCTGTCATATATCTCCATCCACTGCTCGCTGCTCTCTACACCATTCACAGCTCTTGGCTACACAGATAACAGAAAAGCTAGCCAGTACATAGAAATGGTGAGCATACCTGAGATTCAGATACCACTGTCAGTACTGGGTTCAACGCCCAATGCTAGTACTCACAGTACTAGTATCCCTCTACTGGGCTATGGAACAGCTTCGTGGCCTTTCGGGGAATCAGAAGAAATAATGAAGGGATCCATTTTAACAGCTATCAAGCTCGGGCACCGCCATTTCGACACCGCTTCGGTGTACCAGTCCGAGCAGGGCCTCGGTGAAGCGATCTCACGAGCTCTCGAACTCGGGCTGATCGAATCTCGCGGCGAGTTGTTCATCACGTCCAAGCTCTGGTGCTCCGATGCGCACCCCCACCGCGTCCTCCCTGCGCTTCAGGACACGCTGCAGTAAGTTCCATGATTCGTTACCGTAGTTGATCGATCTCTGTCTCATTGCTCATTCTTTTCGGGCAGTCGTGCCGCTTAAAAAATTCTCACTCTTTCACGATCTAGATTTGTCCATCAGTTCAGATTCAAGAGTGAATTGTCTATCTTTCAAGGAAAGTTGATCTTAGTTTTTCACATGTTGTGTACAGGAAACTTGGGTTGGAGTATTTGGATCTGTATCTAATTCACTTTCCAGTAAGCATGAAGCCAGCGGGAGGCAATGTGGTGCCTTTCAACCAGAGCAATCTTCTTCCCATGGATTCCAAGTCTGTTTGGGAAGCCATGGAAGAATGTCATAAACTAGGACTCACTAAGAATATTGGAGTGAGCAATTTCTCTGTCAAGAAGCTTCAACAGTTGCTTCTAACGGCAAAGATCCCTCCGGCTGTTAATCAAGTCAGTTTTTTTTTTTTTTAAATTTATTACTACTTTAATTATAGGTAACAATAGAATACAAGAATCTGAATTATATCATGGATGTAAGTGAGTAATTAGTCAACGCTCGTGGTACTCTAATTATTTACGTAGAGATTACTAAACCTACTTGCATGTGCTTACCATTATATTTGGGGTTTTGAATCATGCAAGGTGGAGATAAGCCCACTTTGGCAGCAAAAGAAGCTGAGGAAGTTCTGCGAGGAAAAGGGCATCCATGTCACTGCATATTCACCTTTAGGTGCTAAAGGAACACTATGGGGAACCGACCAAGTCATGGAGTGTGAGATACTCAAAGAAATTGCTAAGGCCAAGGGGAAGACTCTTGCTCAGGTAATTAACTAACTTCGTGTTCAGTCCCACGGATAGTCCAGTTGGTTGGTAAATTTTTTTGCTTTCCACAAAATTAATCAGAGTTCGATTCTTGAGATCAAATTGCAAAAAATTTCTTATGAATTCTCTAATCCCGGCATGAATGGTCTGCCGGCTGCCTTTGACCGAACTGGAAGGGGATTAGTTGAGGTGTATAATTGACTCAAACACCTTTGACCGTACGTCGAACCCAAAAAAAAAAGGAAAAAACTCTTGTTCTCAGTTGGTTCTTCGAGCAGTCTGGGCAACTTATGTTCCGCCTCAACTAATTTCTTTTCTCGGTTCATTCAGAAACATATCATTCACGTCGGACGAGAATTTACAAGATAACTAGTAGTACTTTTTCCGGCATGACTCCAAGAGTTCAAGAGTACTGGGGAAAATTTCACTTAGGCACCCGACCTTTCACATAAATCACGCATAGACACCTGACCTTTCTTAAATTTCATATAAACACCTGAGCTTTCTAAAAACTCATCAATTCAACACCTGACCTTTCTTAAATTTCATATAAACACCTGAACTTTCTAAAAACTCATCAATTCAACACCTGACGTAACCCTTTCTTCTAAAACCAAACGGAAAAAAAGTTAAGTGCTCCAATTTTTTATTTGTTTGAACCAGTGCTAAGATCTTATTTTTCTAATCATTTTATCCTAAAGAATCATAATTAATTTTTGACTATAAAACTCTCGTTAGTCAGCCCTAAGAAAATCGTAGAATCAAATATCTCTTAGGGCTAACTAATGAGAGCCTTAGAGTCAAAAATTAATTATGATTCTTTAGGATAAATTATCAGAAAAATAAAATCTTCGCACTGATTTAAACGGCTTGAAAATTGGAGTAATTAATTTTTTAACTATGCATAGACCGTTTATATATTAAAAAATATGGTTAAAAAATGAGGTGCTCCAATTTTCAATCCGTTTAAACCAATGCGAAGATCTTATTTCTCTGATCATTTTATCCTAAAAAATCATAATTAATTTTTGACTCTAAAGCTCTCGTTAGTCAACTCTAAGAAAGTCGTAGAACCAAATATCTCTTAGAGCTAATTAACGAAAGCCTTAAAGTCAAAAATTAATTATTATCCTTTAGAATAAAATGATCAGAGAAATAAGATCTTTACATCGGTTCAAACGAATTGAAAATTGGAGCAATTAATTTTTCAACCATGTATAGATCATTTATATATTAAAAAATAAGGTTAAAAAATTAAGTGCTTTAATTTTCAATCCGTTTAAACCAGTATAAAGATCTTATTTCTCTAATCATTTTATCCTAAAGAATCATAATTAATTTTTGATTCTAAGGCTCTCGTTAATTAGCCCTAAGAGATATTTGATTCTACGACTTTCTTAGGGCTGACTAACGAGAACTTTAGAGTCAAAAATTAATTATAATTCTTTAGGATAAAATGATCAAAAAAATAAGATTTTCGCACAGGTTTAAACAAATAAAAAATTGGAGTACTTAACTTTTTTTCTGTTTGGTTTTAGAGGAAAGGGTGACGTCAGGTGTTGAATTGATGAGTTTTTAGAAAATTCAGGTGTTTATATGAAATTTAAGAAAGGTCAGGTGTTGAATTGATGAGTTTTTAGAAAGCTTAGGTGTTTATATGAAATTTAAGAAAGGTCAGGTGCCTATGTGTGATTTGTGTGAAAGGTCGGGTGCCTAAGTGAAATTTTCTCAGAGTACTGGGATACGACCTATCACATTGATGTGTACATTACGGGGGCGTTCCGCTTTCTAAAAAAAGTACTTTTTGGAAAAAGAAGGTAATTTCAAATTCAAATATAATGAAAATAAAAAATATTTTTTCAATTTTTTTTGCACCGTTTAAAAGATTTTAATGAGATCTATCAAACAAGATCCATATTGATAGGAAAATTATTTGCGTAAATACATAATTTTTGAGCTTAAAATTACCTTCTTTTTCAAAAAGTAACTTTTTCAAGTTACTGGAACACCACCTACATCAATATTGTACTTTGATGAGTACATTACATCATTGAGGAAGGAGATCACGTGGATCATGTACTTTGGTGTGTACATTACATCAACTTTTTGTTCGTTCGAATGGAGGGGACCATTTGACATGCCTTTCAGAAATTAGTTGGGGGATCGTAAATGCCTCGTTCATCCTAATTTATAAGAATTTGGTTTATCAGTAGTCTGGTGTTAAATTTGGTTCATCTTGTTGACATCGGTGAAACTCATTTTTTGAATGAGAATAGTATTCTACAAGCTTTACAAGATGGATAGTTCAAATCGAAAATTAATGTACTGTGGGACCCAAAATGATGATGGTGTAAAACCCATAGTTTCCGATATTGGCGGAAGGAATATAATCTCGTGTGATTCTAGCTATTCAAAAGAATTTTTTATGGCTTAGATTAAAAAAAAAACCTCTTTCTAGGAAGAGTAGTTTCTTTCGGAGAAGAGTCTTTTTAAAATCTAGTCGTTGAAAGTAAATATGAACGGTTGGAATATAGCAAAAGCTCTCAGCAACTGGATCGCAGAAAAGACGGGTCTTATATAAAATGGTCATATAACTTTTATCTAACCACTCCGGTATGTGTTGATGAATAACGCCATTGGGTGAAGTTTAGACATTCTCGTTGAATAAAAAGTAGAAAAGAGTGAATATTTTTTGTTGATAAATAGGACATTTGCACTTGTGCATTACCAATGCTCTGGATTTTTAATAAAGAAAACAAGAAAATGAGCACAGAAATTGAATCAGGTCTATTAGGCCTGCCTTTTCTATTTCCTTCCGATTTTGATTTGGGGCATGGTTCGACGGCATTACTCCTCTTGAGTTCCCCGATTTTCAAAGGTTTAGGGGACATTAATTTAATAGCAAAACTTTCTAAGAAGAATCACTTTGCATATATATAAACAAATTGATCTGTCTCCGGTCCTCCCCGTCCTTACCCCATCAATTGCGGATTATATGAAGCCTGTTATTAGTTTGATAGTTAATTCAATGAATTCACGGCCCGGTCTATCTGTTAGGCAGCATACTCAATGAACAGACTTATGTGCACAGATTCTATGCCCGTGAAGTCTAAACCTGGCCGTCTGTTTGGCAATCCAATGGTCCAATCTCATCTCGGCACCGTGGAGTTTCCAAGCCGTTGATTGTTGAACGGACGGCTCAGATAGTGCACAGCACCATGCACGCCCCCCATTTGTGAAGTCCTTATCTGGGGTCTGAGTTTGTGTAGATAAGTCAATGCGCATAGGCTTTCTAACCCCCAATTTATTGTTGTTTGTTTGTGTGTGAAAAGGTTTGCTTGAGATGGGTTTACGAGCAGGGAGTGAGCGTACTGGTAAAGAGCTTCAACGAGGAGAGGATGAGAGAGAATCTCAACATATTTGGTTGGAAGCTAAGTTCAGAAGAGTCTCAAAAGATTGATCAAATTCCACAACGGAAGGCGTATCCTGGACTCGAGTTCGTATCCGATGCTGGCCCTTTCAAATCTGTTGAGGAGCTCTGGGATGACGAAATTTGAATGTTACTGAGTAATTTAGTAGTAGAATCTATTAACTACGAATAAGTTGGATTTGGTTACGATGTTACAACTGCTACGATTGTTATTTGTTCTTTTAAAATAGCACTTGTTTGGTAATTTCAAGTCCGATCCCACCAACTGCAATCTAAGGTCGCATGTCACCCTGTAAACCAGAGTTTCCTTTCACAGCTATATCACACGAGTTTTATTTTGTTTTGATAAGGCAAAGAAATTATACTCCTATTTTGGCGTGAAAACTTGTCAGATTTTGAAAACTTTACCAAATGGAATTCAGGCAAAGTATATATATCTAAAACAAAGTTGGAGGAAGCAGGAAGGTTTCACTAAGCTCCTACTCTACAACTCAAAACCCAACCCAAATCACCCATACGAAAGACAATTTCATTCAATAAGATACACCCAATCCAAATTGAAATATCCATAATCAAACACGCGCAATTCCTTGCACAAAATAGTCAGGATGGTGTACCTGACCTGCACGAGACATCATCTGAACCAAAATAACAGTAGTTGTGCATGAGGGAGGGTGTGAAGGAAATTCGCACATAGTCTGGGCAAGGAATTCCCTTGCAATGTATAAGCATGAGGGAAACTAGAGAAGGTGCATTCTGGAGTTGAATTCTACAGTTCTACTCAAACCTAGTAACTGTGGGTGCGCAGAACGTGCATTGCCACAAGCACGATGACCTTGTGTGGATTTCTTATTGGGGGGAAAATCTGGAAACTGAAGCGATTAAGAAAACACAGAGGAAGTCAATTCTCGTCTGGTTGGAGACTCTTTGCTAAAGTTGTGCAGGGAGGTAGGTGGGAGGACGCTGGCGTGGTTTCAGATTCCGAGTGAACACAATTTTGACTTCGACTCCAATGAAGATGAAAACTAGTAAAAAACAGACCCTCGCTTTGCTAACTTATGCACACCACACTATTGAGATGATCTGGTTTGCTGGAAAGTAATGTGCATACTCAAACCTGTCCGGGAACCTGCACAGGATATTATGCTACAAACAAACATTGATGGGCAATGCCACCAAATTCGGATGTGAGAGTAGATTGAGATGATCACACCTGCGGAAATTGAGAGACAGAGACACAGAGTTCTTCCATACAGGTATAGTCAAGACCTTCGGTACCACAGATATTATTAACTACTTAAACTCATATCAAGGTTCTCACTTCTCAGTGCCATAATGCACCAGTTATGTTATCGACCTACTGCCGATCAGAACAGAAGTCTACAACACTACTTTACCCACTCCCGGGGTTTCCTTTAATGAAAGCACTTCAACACAAAAGAAATCAGGAAAGACAAAACTTTCAAGCATTCTACAAAACTTGGCCTAGAAATGAATCCACCACATTAAGTCCAAACTTACATTATTCCCGTGCCTCCAAGCATGCCTTCAGCCATCAAACTCCTCATGCAGCCACCGTCTGCTTGTTGGCGAATTCAATGCCCTTATCAATACTAGCCTTCAGTTCCGGCTTGAGGGCTTCCAGAGCCTTCTGCTCAAACTCACTCAATCCCTGGAGGTCAGAAGAAATAACTGCCTCAACTCCTTTCTTCCCAAGCTTCACCCTCGATGCAAAGAATGGAAGATCAGTGATTTCAGACTCTACAAAACAACACTCATAGACATCGCTATCTCCGTCAAGAGCACGGAGAGACGATTCGACGAATCTCGCCGCTGCATAAGCCATTGACAGGGTCGCAGACCCCGCCCCAGCCTTCGCCTCCACAACCTCAGTCCCCGCATTTTGAATCCTGACGGTTAGCTGTTGAATTTCCTCATCCGTAAAACTAACCGAAGGTTTCGTTTTTGACAGCAGAGGCAAAATAGTAATCCCTGCATGTCCTCCAATCACCGGGACGTCAACGTCAATAATCCTCAAGTTCTTCTTCTGGGCAACAAATGTGTTTGCCCTAACCACATCAAGAGTCGTGACACCAAAGAGCTTTTTCGGATCATACACCCCCTTCTTCTTCAAAACCTCCGCCGCGATGGGAACTGTTGAGTTAACTGGGTTGCTTATAATGTGGATGAAGGCATCCGGACAGTTATCCGCTACAGCCTCAACCAAGTTCTTCACTATGTTGGCATTTATGTTGAATAGGTCGTCGCGAGTCATACCCGGTTTTCTTGGAACTCCTGCTGGGATAACAACAACATCAACACCTTTTAGACAACTGCCCAGTTCAGAAGCTCCAGTGAAGTCCAATGTTTGGGAGGGAGTGTTGCAGTGGCTGAGGTCAGCAGCGACTCCCTTGACATTTGCTATATCGTAAAGGTGGAGTGCTGAAACCAATGGGGACATCTTGATCAAAAGCGCTAGTGGTTGACCAATCCCACCAGCTGCTCCAAGAATTGCTACTTTGTAAGAAGCCTGGGGTCGAAAGGTTTTCCCCGATGTCTGATTTTGTTTCTGGGCCTTCCCCAACAATGATGACCCTGTTGCCGTCTTGAGGCCAGAGAAACTCTTAAGACTGTTCTGGGGATTGAACCTCACACCCCAGGCCTTCGATTGCGGATTGAGGCTCATTTTGGGGCCAAAGGATGCGGTTGAGCCAATTGAAAAGGTTGTCGCTGATGTAGCTTCCATCTTGTACCCTGTCGGGCAATAAGAATATCAGAGGCTTGCATCTAAGGTGTTTGACCACATAAAGTAGCTCATCCACTGAAAAAACCCCATAACAATGACAAAATTCTAAGCATGTATAAACATGCATTCTACTGATTCGAAGTTTTACATAATGCTAAACTAGGAAGTAGTAATCTTTTCCTACTCAACCAATAAACAAAGATGGATTGCCAGTCAAAGAAAACAAAAAAAAACAAAGATGCATTTATACCTCCAAATGGGCATTAAGGTGTTACAAAGTATTTGGCATTAAGGTGTTACAAAGGAACCATCAGAATTGCACAAGATGCTGAACTTTTACCGACTACTGAGTCGAGGTAGTAAAACTAAAGCCTACGTTCACATTTGATATGAACCAACTCCATCAACCCAATTGGTCACCCTTGTATACTTGGATTGTTGGGGCCCAACCCTTGCCAAAAGGCAATTATTGATCATTTCTTGTTCATTATGAACTCTTCATGTGGTTTTTCTTCCTCCTATGTGGTTTAATGTTGGGCTGTGTAGTTTGTCGTTTGTGTGGTTTGGACTTTCACATGTAGTTGATTGTCCAATTTAATGCACCAACTAAATATTCCCCTATCGACTAGCACTATGAAAACATTCTCATTTGCAAATAAGTGGAAGTTCACAAATCTATGCAGAGTTGAGTTTGGGAGTCACATCCGCAGTAGGTCAAGCAATGTTGCAAGTTTTCAATCTCAAGATGTCTCAACCCTTGCAAAGGTAGCAAAAAGATTCTGAATCTATGGAACCAAACAAATGCTCTTTGACCCCGCAGCAAAAAAATTTGATTTACCAATTAGACTGAAGAGAAACATAATCTGCACGAATAACTGTACAACTCAAGAATAAAGACCATTGTATATTTAAACCAGATACAGAAGTCGGAGACAGGAGTCAAAGAGACAAGGATTAGTTACATCTGAAAAGACTTAGTGACAGACAGTTGGGTTGACAGCTTGTTGAAATCTTGTAGGTAAAAGATGGGATGAGACAGATACATAGCACACAAGTTTGACTTTGGCTGCAGCTAGGACAATAAGAGAGCAGTGAATGAAATGGGCACAAATAAGAGTAAAGGAGTTCAAGGTGTCAAAGCCATCACATAACAGTAGAAGAGATGGAATTGCCTAGCTTTCCTTATTTCAGTTAAAATCTTTTACAAACCTAAATCAAAAGCTCTTATGGTCAAACTAATCTCAGGGAGAGAAAAAATATCCACTACTTCCACTAAAAACTGAACCACAGGGAACCTTAAACCTCTATAGCTTTCTACGGAGTATAAGTAGATATGATGAATAATACTTTTAGTCTTCACTCTTCAGTCTTGGCAAATATCTGTATGGTGTATTTTCATGTTATGAAGGTGTGAAAACGTTATTTTCTTTGTTGAGACTCTCCACTCGTAAATTTTGAATGCAAATTAGAAAACTTCTAATTGAGGAAGAACACACCGGACAACACGTATTTCCACATCAACCAGATGAAACAGTACGGTAATAAGTAATAAGTAATCCAAAGTTGCAATAGCTTATGGTCGGGTTAGTGAAGCTTGACTCAGTCTTGGTCTATCACTTTGTTGACTATTACAGGATTCAACCTTTTTTACAGTAATTGATGACGAAAACCTTAATGTATACTGATAAGAGTTGCAGCAGCTGATCTAAATCTGGCATTCCCTTAATTCAATGCACAGTGAAAAGTGGTGTGAGCCATGGACATACCGAATTGCACATTTGGAAACCTAATGTACCCAATTGCACCTTTGGGATAAATATCTGCGTCTTGCATTCTTTGTTCCTGCTTAAATTGTTCATCTTTGCGCATCGTTTGTGTTGTGATTTGGCCGATTTTTGAGCATGTTATTTGGGGAAAAGAAAAAGTGACATGCTAATTTTCTTTTACAAATTGAAGGGTTTTTTAACTCACTTTTTTCTTTTCCCAAATGACTAGCGTAACATATTAACTTCATAAATTTATTATTCAATTTAGTGAAATGCTTAAAAAAGATAAGAAAACTGTAAAGGAGGGCAGAAACCAAGACTTGACAGATGTACCTACGCATTGTTGGTCAGAAAATAGCGAGTTCAATCACAAACCAAACCAACACAAAACTCACGAATATCCACAAGCCTGGGAAGAAATACAGACTTTCCAAATTTATCAAGTCCTTAGGATATCCCACTGAGCTGATCTTTTATAGGGATTCTTAAGAAATAATCTGAAAAAAATTGAGCGGCTCCAATCATTTGTGTGGACCTCGAGGTGGGTCCCACACAACGCGGTGTGCAAATGGTGTACCCTAAATGGAGTACCCATAGAAGGACTCTAAGTCAATCGACAAACCAAGCCAACACAAACTCACGAATCTCCAAAGCTACAAATCTACAAGCCTGTGGAAATAAAAATAAAAAACTTTCCAATTCTAGAATCGAATTCATACCAACGGACGGATCGGAACGAATTCATCAATAACAAATCCAACCTCAATCAAAATGTAATTACTATGGAGCACAAAACAATCAGTTAAAGCAAACACGAACTCGCTATTCTTCGAAGCCTTAAAAAATTTACAAGAATCCGTATAACATCAAACACATACTTCAAACAAATACGAAGAAGAATTAGAAGCTCAAAAAAATTAGCAGAAGATTGAATAGGAACGAATGCGATTACCTTTGAGCTAATAGCGAAGAATCGAAATCAAGGGATTGAGATATAGAAGTGGGAACGGGGAGAAATGGTTTACCTAATTCAGGTGGGAAGTGTGGGGATTAATCGGGGCCCTCTGTTTTGGTTTGGTATCTCCGCCGTTTGGCCTCGTGAAAAACTATGAGAGAGAGAGAGAAAGAGAGAGCGAGGGAGAGAGAGAGAGAAATGAACCCACAGCCGTTGTTTGGGACACGTGATAAAAAAAAGGAGAAATAAACATGTTTGGGTCACCGAATCTCCCTGGGGAATCTAATCGTTCGATTCTTTCTGTTGAGAGATCTTGATCGTTAGCCCGTAGTAGGCTCGTTTGACGGCTGTGATTCAATTTTGAGAAACACGGTTTTGGCTCTTTTGACCTTTTTTTAGTATATATATATAAAGTAATGGAATAAATTATAGTACAATAATATATTCGTACATATATTACAATAATGTTTATATATATGTGGTTTTTTTTTTGTGCTCATTTTTCATGCGTACCTTTAAAATCACGTTCTGAGCACATTAAGCAATTCGGATCATCAAAATTCAATCGAAAAGGGAGGTCCACATATTATTAAAATGAGGTAGTCTTTACAGGTGACTGTATATATATACGCACACACAATTGAATTACTCCAATCATTTGAAACATTGAGTCAAATGTTGTATCAAATGTTTTGTGAACTAACCGGTGCCATATATAAATAGAAATACAAATAGAGATCCTTTTGTGACTTGTCTTTTTTTTTTTTTTTAGGAAATAGAAATATCATTAAAAAGGAGCCATCTTTTAATAGGTATGTTTGTTGTAATTTTGATAAATTCATGTTAACTTTTTTAAATTAATCATTGGTGTTGACGAGCAAAACCTACAAATCATATAATCATGATCAAAAAACTTTTAAAAAAAATGACAAATAATACAAAAAAAAAAAACCAACTATCATAAAAATGATTAATTTAACCTAAGAAAATTTCTATGACGACAAATATTCACAAAAATATTTTACAGCGTGTATGTAAAGTGTTCGTGCAAATAGTTGCAATCGTAGTAGAATTGATAACCTAAACCCAAGCAAAGTCAGATACAATCACATAGCTGACCTAGCCAGCCTATGGGCAGCCACCAGCATCAGCCTAAACACCTTAGTAACAACTACTAGAGCAATATCATTGCACAATAGCCTGAAATATCACAGTAAACTATGAAAAAAAGAAATGAAAAAAAAAAATCGCTTTCTCGCTCTTACGTGTTCAAGACATGCCTTAAAATTTTGGTCAAGGAGCGACGAAGAGAGGTAACCGATTAACCTACGTAGGATTTTTATAATAGCTAATCAAATCATACTTTTATAGCGTCTGGTTGATAACTTGAAATGTGACTTCAAGCTGTCACTATCCTTAGAACCTTCAAGTAACCTGAAAAGACACAAGCCTTTCGCAAGTATTGTTAACGCAACTCGAACTTATGTCCTCCTGGTCGTCAAATTATACAAGAACAAACTTTTAACCACCAGATCACCGACCGACACACTCCAAAGCACATTGTACACAGGTTAATGCACGTTTCAAAATGTGGTACTCGTCTGTTATTGAACCCTGCTCTTCTTCCTTCACCAACAACCTCCAAGGCAGTACAAGCTTATCGGTCAGGATGGAATGCAACCAAATTGACAGCCATCTGTGCATCTCTGTCATACCGAACAGCTCCTCTCCTAACTAGAGAAGCACCAAATGCATTCATGTGTCCACCTGCACTTCAATCATTACAGATGCACTTTCTGAGGCACGATGGAGATGTCTCCAATCATGATAATCATGAATCAGGGTCAGATAGTGATCAAACAGCACCAATTTCTTCAATGGAATGTTCCTTGGGGACCTTCAGGCTTATTTTCTGTGTATCCCATCCACCTACTTTCAACTGTTCCATGAAATTCTGAAACCTATCTTCCAATTCCGCTAAGCTTTGCCCAATCTGATCATAGCAATCAGCATCACTCTTGTAATTCAGATGGAGCCAATATGTCTGCCACACGCTTCGCAAAACCGCTTGACTTGTGGCTCCAACCTGTACAATGTATAATGTCTTTTATATCAAACAGATTAGTAGTTTAGTACCATAGGCCCATAATTGCTCACAGGTGCGGGAGTTCATACCTTGAAGGTCACAAACACCTCAAAATCTATCTTGTTCTGTTTGTTCACAACGAGGACATAGTTCTCCTTCTCAAATAATTTCAGAAGCATCTTCACCTGTAGCAACCAGATAAAATTCAAGAGTCCATCTCTGCCAGCCTGAGAGCTACTTCATTTCAGATAAATGGCTCTCATGAAACTGATAAATCATCTAATACACGAAATTCAGCACATCAAGACTTTTATGTGGCGGTAGATTGCATTGTCTTCTTTTCTTAATGGCAAAGATCTGTGTCTTTGTACTAGAATGTGATCGTGAGATATGTTCAAGTCATTGATTGCTTGATGCATCCGTAAAAATCTTGTATGCCGGGAAAAAGGACACATGTTAAGGGAGTAGCCCAAATGTCATTTCATAAAAAGGTGTCAGCAAGGATTCTTAAGCATAAATTGCCGAGCAAAAAAAAAAAAAAGAGGATTCTTAAGCATAAATTAGAAAGTCATATTCGGCACCACTTCATGCACCACAACATTCAGCATGGCCCGTTTGAGACATGCCCAAAGTCCAGAACTTATCTGCATCACTAGCCTAAGTAGCCATGCCATCAAACCAAGCGTACCTCCAGAGCTATAATAACAGCCTTTGCCAATTCGCAGCTAAGCAAACTCCAGAAAACCTTCGGAAGTGTTTTGAGTACAAATAAATTACTTAAAACTGACTTCTTCAGAAGTTAATTTCGTTCTAATGATCCAAGTACTACTACAATTTTCATAAAACAGAATTTCAAACTCCAGTCCTCCAAGAAGATCAATCTGAAATGAATCTAGTGAACTCTTATGGGCATTTCATTTCAAGTTCAAACATCAGTGACCCCAGATCAAGATGGCCTTTCTATCTCACTTGATGAGGTAAAAAGCACATGATAGTATCAGATACCTAGAACAAATTTGTAGAGTCTACAAGTGGGAAACGAGGCAATACCTTGGAAACAGATATATCCTCACCAAGCATCTCTTTCAAGCAAACTCCAAAGATGATTCGTGGTTTTAAAAATCTTTCCCATGATAAGATATTTTCCCGTCTGTTGCAATCAGCACATCCTGATTCAAAAATACTAGAAATTTCCTTATTGTTTGTTGAATGAAATAACTAGAATGTGAGAGGGATGACCCATAACACTACCTGGGACAGAAGAGTGTTTAACATGCAATTCTACCAGTATTCGAGCACGCTTGAGATTTATCTGCAGAAAAGGCGAGTATTAAATATGGTTAACTAAAAAAAAACTTAACACAAAGATATTGCTTTCACTTCATCTGAACTTCTATTCTCCAGCTCAGCAATGTGTAGGAAAGATTGATTCAAATAGAGAACACCAAAACTTAAGGCTGCAAACAAGCTGAGTCGACCCGGGATTCCAGTGTTTGAGCTCGGCTGATAAAAATTAGTTGAACTTGAGCTTGAGTCAAGCTTATATTTTTGAGCCGACCCGATTTCAAAATAAAAATCAAGCCTATACTAAAGTCCTATTAAGGATCAAATCAAGAAATGATTAAAATTAATGTACATATCTCCATAAATAGGATTTAACTAGTGTAAAACTGTGCTACGATCCTACCTACACCAAGCAAGGGATATGCTTGAGCTCAGCTAGTTAGTAAACGAGCCTAACGTTTGGCTCGAGCTACTTCACGAAGAAAAAATACTGAACTTCAACAAGCTTTTAACAAACCAGCTCGAGTTGTTCATGGACAACTCAATTTGTGTGCTGCCCTTCTAAAACTCACTCCTTTCAGCTCTACCTATGAAGGGTTGCCTCCCAATTTACATCCAAATGAGAGAGAGAGAGAGAGAGAGAGAGAGAGAGAGAGAGAGAGAGAGCATGTGGGATGTCTTACACTGTTAAATTGAAGAATTGAAAGAGATTGATAACGTAACCAAAGGTGCAGAAGCCGCATGGTCATCCATGTCACCACTAACACTGGATAAGAGGTTGAAAGACCAGGTGCATCCTGCATTTATGTTTTGCAAAGTGAGAAGCATTGTCACATAACCTGATTGATCGTATTTTCAGAGCACATAATGTACCAAAAGCAAGATGCCGAGACCAAGGCCAAGCAACTGCGCAGAAACTTCCCAAACTTCCTCCTACCATGTGACCAAAAAAGCTTTTGAAAGAATCTAATCAAGGATAACCTACATGACCTTGTATGATGCACCAGAGAATTGTAGTTCAAGTAATCATAGTACGAATGAATAAAATCATAGTTGAGATAAGTACAGATACCAAACCTTAGCTGCTACTTCTCCCAGATTTCCTGAGATTGCAAAATGGTTTTGAATCACACGAAATGAAGGATCTTTTAGTCCCCTTGCGACAGCCTGATCAAATTATTGGGTAAATGTGAAATCATGATTGTTTTTATAAATCAAGACATTATGCACTTCAAGATTGAAAGACTTATAGGAACACAGACAACAATTTTTTTTTTTTGATCGGCAACACACACAACAAAATTACTGTTAAGGTAAGGCTAGAGGGCGAAGACCTACATTAACTTTTCATTGAATGCAGTCAGTAAAAAAGCCTATGCATTTACGAGATCTAACTAGCGAAACGACATCAAACCCTACTAAGCCTTCTTTCCCATTGGATAGGGTATGCTGGATGCATATTTTTGGCCATTCCGCTATGTCTCTAGTTATATGTTTATATGACAAGATACTAAATTTCTAAAACGTATTGAGCTAGCGGTAAACAAAGGGTTTATTCCACGCATCCCCCTTCCATCTCCAGAAAGGAAAATTCTGAACACAAAAAGGCGTACGAAGTGTTATATAGCATGTAGTCCTCAACTGATCCATTTAAACTACTCGCAAAGTGGGTAGCATATGGTGCAATATGCTAAACTAAGAAATGGTGTATCGAGGTAAGGTTCCACAATACCTTGGTAAGATTCCCAAGAGATGCCAGGGGTAGAAAATACACAGGGTATAACTGTGTAGTAAGATCAAAGATACTGCATAAAGTAGTGACAAAATTATGTTATGTTGTTTGTTGTTGAACTAGCAGGAATAAGAAAGACTTGATTAGTTCACAACCAAAAGCATATTACAATGACCTTCCTGCGCTGCCGATGAAGTCTGCATACATGCGCCACTGTTTAGGATCATCATCAAATAGATTTCCAAACCGGCCACCTGAAAAGATAGGCGATAGCTATAGTTACACATTCAGCAAAGCTCTTTCTGTCCCTCACTCAATTGATAATTTCCACACCGATGAATAACCGCCCAACAGCACCGATGCCATCCTTGGTTACCCATCTGCAGACAAATTCAAGTACCTTTAATTCAGATTCAGACTATGTTCCAAACTTCCAAGATTAACAGAGCGGCTCTCTCTTCCATTGAACTATTGCAATTGCAAATGCACATGCAGCAATTCATATAAAGGGAACAATTTGTCAAGATCTTTTCGCCTATAACTTAAGGTCATGCCATGCCACGCTCTCTCTCCAGTGTCCTATACACACCATAACTTGCAACTAAACATTTGAAAAATCATAGGTGACAGAACAGACCGTGGAACCCAAAATATAAAAAGTTACCTAATCGCAGCAGCAGAAGCAGCTGCAGTAGTTCCAGAGAAGCCTACCCCAACAGCCTGCATAGTGAGTCAACTAAATTCATAGCCAAATAGACCCATCTTAAATCTGCAATCTACAACTAATCAGCAACAAATGAATACACGTAAACAAGCAAATAGGCCAAATGAATAAACATGCATGGTACAGACATGAACATCATGTCTGTAGAACAGATGTAAATATGGTGACATAGTAGAACATCATTTCTGAATATCTGAGAATAGACAAGCCACAGATGTAAACACCACCTAACTAAAATGAAGCTTTATTGAACAAGAGTCAGGACCATAAGAGAACAGATTAAAGGTACTCAGCACCTTTTCACGCTATTCCAATCCTATCAAAATTTTATTTACTACATGAGATTTTTCCAAAAAATTGAACGGACGTATAATATCTCGATTCTCACGCAAAAGACGTAATGTTAAAAAACAGATCTCCTATACCATTCAGGTGAATTTCATTTCAAAAGAATATATGGGAGACTAGACAAGTTAAAGGATACAATTTAGGCTGGTAGGCAAATTTAGCAACATGTCAGAGCTTGTAAGTTCATAACTCACATACCAAAGTGGAATTAATGACCTGGGTTAGATTGACATGCCTTTAAGAGACTTGAAGTCACCAAAGCATGACAAATCCATGCAGTAACATTAGTAGGGAACTGTAACAACATGTATTCCAAGTACTCATCTGACACTGATTCTGCATTAGACGTGAACAAAGGGTTCAGAGAAAGTGTAAAAAGCAGAATATAAACGAAAAATAGCAGGGTAGCAAATAAAACATCCTCGGCAACCAAATCCTACGGGCCACAACTAGATATGGTTTGTACGTATTTCCCAACACTCGTGACAACATTGCCCCAATTGAGGTAGTAACCACATTGTTCACAGTGACAAAATTAGGACAGCTAAATGCAGACACCAACTAAACTGATCCAACAAAATCCATTTCAGTATAAATACATCTTACCATCCTTCACAGGATTTCTGTTTTGATAGATAGAAAAAATCCTCAAATTGGATTGTTTCTCACGTTCCAAGTCACATAAACCCATAAACAGAAATGTTCAAACAAGGAGATTATTAGGGAAACTTCCTGCAATTATATACCTATATGTGTATGTTTATGACCTATGAAGCACTGACACCTCTAGAGGTCGAGGTATCGCAGTGTCGGACACGGGGACACCGCAGAGACACGTACGGGACACGCCACGTGGCGTGTCCCATAATTTAATTTGAATTTTTCAAGGGGTTACCGCGGGGACACGGCAGGGGCCAAACTGCAATTTTAAAAAAAAAATTGGGGGCCAAAATGTAATTTTTTGAAAAATTAGGGGTCAAACTGTAACTTTTTTTAAATTTTTGGGTGCCAAACTATAATTATTTATTTATTTATATATATAAATAAATAAATAAATATACACGTGGCGTGTCCCCCGCCGTGTCCATGTCCCCATTTTTTTAGAATTCCCGTGTCCCGGTGTCGATTTCGGTTTCGGTGTCTGTGTCTGTGTCTGTGTCTGTGTCCGTGCATCATAGTTTATGACTATGACTCAAAGTATCAAAGTCTTAAAGAATACAAAGCAGTTAGGGTATGTGTACCTGGGAAACCTGCCGGTAGAATAAAATCTCTGACAATACCTGGCAACCAAGACAATTCCACAATGGCAAGATGTGAACCTTGGAACCCATTAGTTTCAACCCCTTTTTCCTCGGAAAAAATGCTTACTTGCACTTTGTCAAATATGTACCTGTCTTGTAGCAAAACAAATAAAAAGAAGCAACCCACCACTCACCATCCAAAAAACCAAAAGACCATTCACATGAATGCTTTAAGCATGCTAATTTAACTCAATATAGAGACAAGCGCGAGTTCAACTATCATCAATCAGCACAACATCACCAAAGAGCCACATTCACTAGCATTAAAAGGAATAGAAGTCGTTCAAAATACCTTTTTGAAGTGCCATTTGCGTATCTTTCCATTATAATCACATTTGGTTCTGCCTGCCCTCTGCAACAGACAACCCAAGGAAGCAGTAAAGCATTTTATGGCAGTAATCCTGGACCAATGTAAGAATGCAACCACCAAGTAAGAGTACAAATCCACCAAGACCCTCCAAAAAGAAGGCTCTATTTGGGCAGATAAGAATTCCCAAATGAACGGATGTGACAACATCATTCAATGAAAATAGAAATTCATGTCGATTGACTTTGACAACTTATCACGATGGATTTGAAATAACCACTTAACATGAGTGATTGGAAATCCCTAAAATGAATATCTTCTACCACGAATTCATCCTTAACACTTGTTTCACAAGCATCCTACACCTACAATTCTCAAACTTTTGTCGAAACTGAACATTAAATTCCTTCACTCAAAATCCACAACTATCCACACAGAGCACAAGGATGAAATAAAAAAAATTCAACTTTTCGCTCCTTATTTGTACTTGTTTCTATAATGCAGTGAATCTTAAAGGCGATTTTAATAGCTTTTCTCGTGGTCAGTATGCCTATTATTTTATATCCCTTTGAAACACAAGTAGGCTAACCTCTAGAACTGTAGTTATACAAGTATTCCTATCAAAACACATCTTTATCACCTCTAATTCACCTTTCTTACTATTTCCACAAGCCACGTATACAAAATACTACTGCATTTTTTTCAAAGCTGAAAAGTCCTTCATTTGCAATCCACATCTACCCCAACATAGCACAAGAGGAAAACCACAAATTCGAACTTTTTGCTCCATTTTTTTTTTTGGCTCGGCAAAAAAAGAGAATTTATTAATCTTTGAACTTTTTCCTCCATATTGTACTTGTCTCTCAATTGTCCTGAGGCTTAAAGGGAGATTCAATTGTTTTTCTCGTAGTGATTATGCATACGTACCATAAAAAATGCAATGACTTAAATGTTTCGTTTTTTCCAAACAAATGGAGAATTTTTTTTTTTTTCCTGTAATACCTCGCATTTTCAGAATCTTTACGGTTTCCCCTGGATGGCTCAGCGGAAGGGGGAGAAGAGCAGTGAACCTGATTACGATGATGCCGGAATTTCGGTCTTCTTATCAGCTTCTTGGAGGATTCGAATGCAAATGTTGGGGAGCTGAATCGAACGGTACACGCCATAGAGAACTTCGTCATTCCTTCTCTCGGATTGAGTTAGGGTTTCAGCAAGAGAATTGCAGACTTCCACGAGGAAGAAGATTATGGCGCCCTGGCGCGATTGCGCTCTATCGTATCGTGTAACCGTAAACGGTTGAATACAAAGTAGTTGCGTGGCACCCTTCTTTACCAGCAAAATAAACGCAGAAGCCAATTATTGCTTAAATTCTAAGAAAAAAAAAACAATAAATCAAAATTTTCCGACTTTGCTAAAAAAAAAATTGGGTTTCAATTATAATTTTTTACTTTTAGATTCCTCTTGTCATGAAGAAATAATAATTCACAAAAAAATTAACAAATACGGAAAAAATTAGATAAGGATAAAAAAAATAAGCCAAATAAATTAATAGGCCTAATTCAATTACTTTTTAAAATTCTGAATTGTGAGGGGTTGTCTAAGGAGTGAATTTTTTTTTTATTAGTGTAATGAGAATATGTAAAAAGTGTTTGAATAATTTGTGCATAATAGATTTTGTGAGTGAAAGAATAATCGAAATCCTAAAAGGTCTTCTAGGTGTGATTTTTGGATTATGCATTCTATAGTTTACTACATTACTTTTCGGAATGCGTTTCAATAGGATGTATTTTAGTCTAAAATTTTTAGAATCGGCTCTCGAACGTTCAAAAAGCAAAAATATATAATGCGTAATGATAAATTTGGCCATCCGAACTCCCCCTTAAACGGATTGGAAAAAGGAAAATGATGCTTGACGTCTGGATGGATGAATTCAAAATTGACTTCAGGCGCATCTGTATCTGAACTTGTACTCGCATAGTGCATCTCGAGGTGTTTAATAACCCAAATGAAAGTCATTTCACGATCCAAATCATTTATTTTAGAAGTCTAGACATATTTTTTTTTATCCATGATGTCAATATTAAAGTTGATCAAACATTCATATCTATCTCTCATCTCAAGCAGAATACATTGTATCCATCTAAACCAAACATATTTGTCAGAACAAATATGGACAGTCAAACTCTGACCATGTATTTCTCTTTTCCTAAATATGATTTAACCAAACTTTTGCCAGTCCAATGTCTGTTTCCATTTGAATGTTTAATTTTACATTTGAGCATTGTCATCATCAAAGTCGCTAGGTTAATTATCCTGCCTTGTGAATTTGATCCCACTCCAGACATTGTATAAGGTACTCCAAAGGATTGAGGATAATTTCGAAAAGGGAAGTCATTAAACACAACAATTTGTACAACATTGTGCACAATATGCTAATGTGACACTATTTCACATGTAATTGAGCGGATTTGTTATTAATACCAAATGAAGCAATGACATGTTGTGCATAATGTTATGTTTGTGCCTTCGTCACTTCAGGCGCCATAGTGGATTGGATAAATATGACAATTTCTAACTTTTGGAGTCGAGCCATAATAGGATATGAAATATTTTTATTCCTTTCTATATACAATGATACGGACAGATGGAACTCTATAGCTACATACTATCCATCATTTTCTTTATTGAAACCCCAAAAATATCCTAAAATTATCAAATGAAGCAAGAAACAACTTGACATGAACAAGAATTGCCATTCATTGACCACTGCACCTGAAATAAAAGCAACAACTCTTGTACCACCTTATTCTAATTTAGAAAACACAAACTAGCCACCAAAAACAGCCAACTTGGATAAACATGATCTCTTAATTTCTTGAGCCTACTCCTCGAAAAACAAGCTCAAATTGTTCCAAACAATATCCATCGCGGACTCTGAAGGTGTGCAACCTCTTATATATATAACTCTGAAGGCGTGCAACCTCTTATATATATAAACCAACGAAAACGAATAACTCTTTAGGCAAGAAAACCCCATCCAAATCAAAGAATAACAAATGCATCCCATCTGTTGCGCATCTGCATTCCTCATGTGTATAGCCAGGGACTTCAGAAGGCCAAAGCCTGCATTCAACAGCTAATAGTTATGTCTATAGCACCGACTCATTAAGTGCTACCAAGTCACATTATGTGGATGTAGCGCTGATAAACGAACTAAGCTACTCAAGTTCTACTAGTTAAAAGATTATTTGAGTAGGTTTGTTACACGAACAAACCAAGCTTGAATGTTTTTTGAAGTTTCCAAGGTTTCAAACAGAACTTGACCAAGCTACTACTCAACTAGTTCAACTTATGATGCATTAAAAACTCAAACCAATCGAGATTGGCTCGTGTTCGGTACAATTAAAGCTTGTTTGAAAATGCTTTTGAAACTCGTTAAATTTTCAAACCAAGCTTGAACAATTCAGTGCTCAGTTCATTCGGTTGGTTTATCAGCCGTACATGGGTATGGACCATTGAGGCCCACTGATCAAACGGGTGCCAAGCCACATGATACGACTCAATGATATCTTTGGAATACTACTCCTATTGAAAGTTTACATGATTATAAGGATGTAATCTAGAGTTAACCAACCTAGCTATCAAGCTCTGAAGATTCCCCCAGTTGATGACTTAACTCCCAAATCGAGGACATTTGCTTGGTCTGAAAGTCATGAAGTAAGGATACGTATGTGTAAGTATACAATTTCAATGTAAATCAAGTCTAAAATGGTCAAAGTGCTTACTGATTGTTGGTGTTGGAGAAACAAAGAAGCATGCCCCAATGACAATGTAGCACAGAAGGAGGACAAACCCTTTCATGTAATGAGAAGTTCCATCCTATAAGGTTAACACTGAAGTATGTTAAATTATTCATAACAATTGTTAACTAAGGTCATGAAAAATATCAATGATCTTGCCTGCAAAGTGAAAGCTGTTACAATAATTGACAGAGCAAGAGAGCCGGTTTCAAGGAGATTGAAGTCCAGATCCATCTTAATACCACAAATCCAAGCGGTAACTACGCATATCGGGACCTAAGGCATATTAATTTAAACAACAATCAAAATTGTTTTCCAGTGTCTTTGATCAAGGTCATGGCAGTCTGGATTGGAATAATATGAATGCTTACCACAAACACGGCAATTTGAGTTGCGGATCCCAAAGCAACTCCCAACGATATATCCTGCATTATATAACACAAAGAAGAAAATCGGTAATCAGATTACTGAAACTTAAACCAAATGCTGTAGTCATCGAAGAAAGAGGATATCACTGACCAATTTGTTTTTGAAAGCAAATATGATTGCCCCGGCATGTTCTGCTGCATTTCCAACAATTGGTAGCAAAATTATGCTGATGAAGCTGACTGAGATGCCCCAGGATTCAGATGCATTCTGTTAATGAAATGGGTAGGTGTTTGGTTACTATGAGACATGCAAAAAGAAAGTTCTTTTACACTAAACAACAGTAAAACAAATTCTGTAAGAAACGATTGTTTCTAACCGTTGGATGAAGTGCCAAAACAAACAATTAGATAAGATGATTTGGGTTCCAGGGGCATGTTAAAACTCCTAGTTGGAAAAGTGCTTGTTTAGTTACCTCGATTGTGCCCACAACAAATTCAGACAGTAAAGCTATGATGGCAGTCATGGCAGCTAGCCAAGCAAATCCACTCCAGAATCCTATCACTGGTGCTTCTTGCGATGTCAGATCATCACTATCATCTTCTTCCTGGTAATTCGCAAGGATAATAACGAAAGTGAGGCATTCATACGCATATCCAGTTTGTTAGATGCTATACTGTTGGTTCAATTGATGGTGGTGTTAAAAATACAGGCTAGTTGAAAACAGCCGTAGTTATTCAGAACCAAGGGTAGACCTGGGTGCAGGTTGGGTTCATTATTTTAACAAATTCATGACAGAATTTTGTCAGCTGCCAAGGGGTGAAAAAATCCAACTTTAACGTTGTTTCAGGGGGCCCAAAGCTACTGTGAATGGAATGTGATTGATCTTATACAGGTAGAACCGTAGAGGAGCTGTTTTCAAATGTATAGTCCATCCCTTAAGGAAAAACAAACAATCACCTCCTGTGTTTCGAAGAATTGCCGATGTGTCCACAACTGGAAGACAAGGTAAGCAAAGTAGCCAATTAGCATGATAATGCTGCAAACTCTCGACAACAGAAGGGTTGGTTTCGCCGTCATGGCAACAGAATTCCCTGCATACCGGAACATCAAGGGCAGAATGTGGCAAAGCAATGCCATCAACAATAGTAGCGAGTTCACATCCCCTTGTCTCTGTTCAATCCAATGGCCATATTAATAATAAACTTGCTCCATTAAAAAGGTACTTTCAAATTCTTGAAAACAATTTCCGCTAAAAATCGAAAAGATAAGAAAAAAATGAGTGTCTTTCGTTTTTTTTAACAGTTTTCTGAGATATAGGGCAAAAAATTATTTTTTCTTACTCTGTCAAATTTCTGTTCCTTTGTAAGGTTGGCAATGCCACCACAAAAGAGTGAGGTGCCAAGGACAAGGAGAAGGTTTGATAGGATGGAACCCAGCAGAGAGTACTTCACCACATCCACTTTGTATTGGATCAGAGCAAATATCGCTATTATAAGCTCCGTTGCATTCCCGCATGTCGCATTCAGAAGCCCTCCCACTGTGAGACCAATTTATTGAAGGTAATTACAAAATGCTAAAGTATATTATCAAGGAATTCGAATAGCGGAATATCATGACATCCAGAACTTCAAATTTCGAAGAAATATACCTGTGGGACCTGTGTAGTAAGCAATTTGCCTGCAATATTTGAGAAAAATCAGGAACACACATACACATACAAAATAGTATCAGTTGAGTAGCTAGTGCTCGTAAATGAACAAAGATTAATAAAGCAAAAACAAGGTAATACATTCGTTGGGCCTTACTCTGTCAGGAAGCTAACACGTTCCGCTAGAGGGGTGAGTCCAAGTAAGCTCAAAGCAAAAACCCACGGCTGTTTCGGATTACATAAATATATGTGGTTAGATTAAACAATCAGGATACAATCAGTTGCATCAATAAAAATGAAAAGGAATATCACACGTCTATTTTTTAAATAGATTTGTAAGCGGAGACTAGGTTATTATCTACCCCTTTACATCATAGTACACTGACTTTTCATATGAATATTCTAACCAGAATGAAGTGGCAGTGTCGGTTTTAAAAAAGTGACACCACTAGTGATGATTGAACCATATCAACTATCAGTAGATGCCAGAAAACTTACATCTCCAAATCCATAACACTTCGCTACAATAGCTGCTGGAATGGCCGGAAAAAGAACGGAAAGCTTAGTCCCTAAAATGACCTCCTGAAGATTAGCCAGCAACAGTCTAACAAGCCCGCAGGGGACTTTGGAAACCAGGGCCAAATCAGACTTTTTGCGCAGGGATGAGGACGACATGTTGTGCGCCGTCCGGCCATGCCTAGTCTCCTTGGTCAGGCCCTTGATGTTGCCGTTCTCCATTAGCCATGGTTCTGTTGAAGCCATGTCTGGTTAACTGCCACAAACAAACGTACTTTTTGTACACACCGTACCAGAATCCAGAACAAGACAGTGAGTGATTCCAGTGAAATGCAAACTAATATGTCTTTAGTGCAATATGGGGTGGTGTGCATGTGTCTACTGTTATAAATAGGACCGATGACAATACCTTTTGGATGCCTATGTCTTGGTTTATGAACCTTCCACGAAGCTTCCTGCATTTTTTTTTTTTCAGCAAGAGATCGCTTGCACCCACGTCCTGTCACATGTCCTCTCTCAGTCGCACAATGAGGTACTTCAACAAAAAAAAAAAGAAAAAGAAGAGAGAGGAATATGTCACGCAGTGTTCTAAAACTTGCTACTCGGTAGTCGCTCGGCCAGGCACCTTGGAGCGAGTACTCGGTGAGGAATACCTTGTTTTAGAACACTGATGTCATGTCGTTCAAGACGAGGGGTTCAGGACAGGTGGAGACACAGGACCTTTGCTATTTGGTTCTTGATACATGGTGTGTGTGTGTGTGTGTGCGCGTCCGCATATAAATGAGAATTCTTTTTTGAAATTTTTTGTAAGTCGAGTCTGTTTATAGGAAATGATCAATTGTCCATGTTTGTTTACCAGTCCAATCAGCAAGCTATAAACTTAATTAGGAATCGATTTGCTACTCAACCAGCTATACATATACATTGCAGTCCTCGTGGTGATATAGGATTTCAGCACATGTACCGTCAATTCCATAATCTAAAATCAGTCCAGTGTAAAACAAAATTCTCCAATATTTAAGTCTGTTTAAGGCCAAAAGTGGAGCAAGAACTCGACTTTTCAAAAGTCTTAACAGTTCTTCTTTAGTTGAATGACCCAACTCACTATAACTTGTTTGCTCTTTTGTTTCTCAGTGGGCACACTGAGAACTTCTTTCCTGAATTAAGATTCCTGTAAATTGAGCATAGTTCAAGTGGTTGTATCCTTAGAAGAGAAGCATTGAACACCGACCCCGTTGGGCTAGCTAACCTAGTGTACTAAGACAAAAGAAGAAACGAATTAAGATTCTTGAGTTGGTTGGCAAACTATCAGAGATTCATATTAGGACCAAACAATCCTTTGGACGGGCCTAATTAACTTGAATCACACGCAATACCTTTCAAGCTCAAATATGTGGCATGTGACTGGGAATGGGTATTTCATTACGAAGCTAATCCCAAGATAACGACATCATAAGATTATGACATTCCATGGGTCGCACAGGGACACATAGTAGATTATATCTGCACAAATCTACTTTTAAGCTCATATTATCACTATCTAAACAAAATGTGGTGACTCGCAAACTATTTAATTTCTTTGTTTCTTGTCTTCAATAAACTATTGCAAATTTCATTTTTTTACATGGTGAACAATAATTGCAAGTTTACTGCAGTGTTGATAACGTTAGACAGATAACTGCTATATTGTTACATTTGACAATAATTGTAATCTTGATTCTAGCTTTAGGCTTTCATTATCTATCTGATACCAACGCGAATAGAAAATACCAGCACTAGTATTTAGAAGGCCTTGTGCATGGTCAGCGGGGAAAACCAAAAAGACAAATAAAGTATGAGAAAAAAAACTTGTACGGAGTACGAAAAATTGTACTCTGGTTATGAAGCTTCCTTGAAATTTCGAGACTCGAAAGAATACAAAATAGATACTTGAGGTGTTGGCAAGTAAACATATTTAGACTCAAAAAGGACAAGCCTCCATGGTAACCATATGTGAAGGCAAATTCTCACTTGACATCAATTCTTGTAGATATTATACTGAGAATATGTAGAATAACAAGAGGATTTGATGGTCACGTCTAAGAAGCACCATATACAACCAAGATATGAGATGTTACGTACAAAGTACACTTGAGCTAGCCAAAATGCCAAATTGAGGAAACTTCTCCCTAGGTTGTGTTGTGGGTCTTAATTCACAACCGAAAGCTGGCCACCGTGACCTATAAATTACGTATCCAAATTGCAAATGCTCTAAGAAACAAATTGTTTTTCATAGTAGTGAAAGGGGAAAGAATAGTTCGTTTTGTGCTCATCTCGTATCATCATTCATCCATTCTAAGTTCTCTAAGCATACAATTCTTTCGCTCGGTTCAGTCTATCGATCAAACTTTTTCTAAGCATTGCATTGTCCCTTATATCTGTGGAAAATTTAGAGGTTTTCCCCCCGAGTGTCATGACTCCAATCCCTTGGTCTTAGCCCTCGAAAAATTTAAAGGATAGTCACTTTTCATTGCCATGGTTATGGGTATTAACTTCATTCGATTTGGTTTCGAAATCCTCTGGTTTCTTTACCGAAATTTTACACACAGTCGATATTTTTCTCATGAATTAGTCAAAGGAATAAGTTCATGCTTCCTACTGGAAGATGAATTGGATTGACACAATCCAGAATTTTTCACTCTGGAGTCAATATGAATACACTTGTTTACAATGTCCATCGACTTATAATGTGATCTTTTACATAATATTCGCATGTTTCACCCTAATTTTCCCTCCTACAGCATGTGGTTCGTTACAGGTGGTTAATGAACCAAGCTATTCAAACGCGACACCTTGAAAGCCATTTTCAAACACATTTTTGAAGCTCAATTATGTTTTTAGCTCAAACACTTCACTACACAGCTCGATAAGCTTTCACCAGCTAAAAAGCCTAAGCTACCCAAACCCAGTTCGCGATTGGCTCTATTAAAACTCGTCGGAGATCAAAATAAATATTTCTCAGTTGAGTTTTCAAACTAAGCTCGAACAAATTCGAGTCCCTCGATTAGTTCAGCACCCGAGATCCTCTTCACCGTGAAATTGGCGTACCCCTATACCGATATATTTTAGGTCATTAGATTGTGCGATTTTTTTTTGTCCTAAATTTTTTGTACAACTTAATGGCCGAAAATACACCGGGAATTTCGATAAAGAAGATTTGATTCCAAGTAATAATTGGAAGGAAATAATATAAAATCTATGTTACTTGGCATGTACCTGCATTGCATAGCGTACACGTAAATTTTCTTGTTCGGCATAAATACACCTATTCTGTTTCATGTTCGTCACTGATTTTGTTCTTGTACCCATCAATTTCGTGTAAAATGACCGAAACCTTCCAAAAAGCTTCACTCCAAGAAACCGAGATAGGAATCCGTCCTTATCAAGTGGTTCACCACCGCCCCTCACGTACGGACGGCTCCAGAACTTATCCACCACCCCCACACTCACTGATTGCATATCCGCGCCAAACCCGAGCCGGTTTCGTCGAAGCTTCGTCCATCTACTTCAGCATGTGGTGACTCATGACAGAGCCATACGTACAAAGATCGTGGGGGCACTGCCTCTGTCTCTCTCTCTGGATTTTAGTCCCAACAGTACCCTACAAATGAATGGGTGAGATGATGCGGTTGGTGGAATTCTAGGGTTTTTTTTGTTACATGATTGAGGAGAAGATCAAGTGGTGGTTATTGAACTTTATGCTTCATTCCAAATTTGTTGCAAGAGTATGTTCCTAGAAGAAGTGAAGAAAAATTTGATTTATTCCTGCACAATTGATTTGGGTTGATTCTTTAAAGTAGTCAGATTTTTTTTTTTTTAATCCAAATCACATTTCATTAAAGCCAAAAATGGTAAATTACAGCGAATCCATCCGAAAATAGAGAATGGGCAACATGCAACAAGCTATCACAAAAAAAAAGCTAAGAAAATAGGTGACAAAGGAACACCGGCAAAACCGACATAAACTAGAGGACAGGTCTTAACACGTCTCACCGCCTCAAAGGGTCGAGTCACGAGGGGCCCTCAGCGTACCCCTGGCCGCCCCGGCCTGAAGCACGCACCAAGTCAGATACAAACTAAATTGAACCTATAGAAACATGAATAAACAACAAACAAGAAAATAAACATAGCCACCACGGAGAACTACCACTGATGCACGCCGGCCAAAACCCCGGCAGAGGAAAAAAACCACCCGCCGCCGAAGATGGAGGCACCAACTGGATCCTAAACTGGAGCAGTGGAGAGGTCTTCTTCTGAAAGCCCCGCTGACACGAGTAGGCTCTGGGCACGGAGAAACGAAGAAGAAATCCGCCTGGGCTAAAACTCCGAAACATTGGCTCACGGTGCCAATGACTACGAATCTCCCTTGTGTAGATACTCCCCAAAGCTAAAAACTGGAACGTCGGGCACCAGGGCCAGGCCTCGGCCCTTATCCGCCTACTTCGTAGCCAAGCCCCGCAAGCATTATTCGCCCACCACCTCTACCCACCAGATCTGAGGAAGCCTCGGACTGGTAACAAAACCGAACTGGGGAAACCAGTCGGTGAGAACCAGCCACACCGGAGAAAACAAAAATAAAACGGAGCAAATAAAAAAACCCCAACACCTCTCACCTCCTCCACCGAAAACCCCCCAACCCTCACCACCCCACAATCCACATCCAACACCCAGAAAATCTGAAAAGGCCCGGAGCGGACCAAGGAACTGGAGGATCACTGGCAGAAGCCATGACCACCACGCTGATTGCACCAACACAAAAACCCCCAAATCAAAGGGTGAAAAACAGTAGCAAATAGGAGAAGAGAGGAAAGAGAGAGAGATGGAAGAGAGGAGGAGGAGGAGGAGGAGAGATAGGAGAGAAGCGGGGACCCGGGGGAGGCGCTTCGCCTCCTCCTCCCAAACCCTAACCAGAGGTGGATAGTAATTTTTTATGAATTTCTTACTCTAACTTATTACATGATATATGTCTTTAACCGGACAGGAAAGAAAATTATTTGAGATACACTTTAGCTTGTTCGAGGCAGTCGGAAAAATAAAAATGAATGGAAGGAGAAAGGAAGGAAAGTAGTTAGACCGCCAGATATAATTTTTTATGAATTTCTTAGTCGAGAAACTTTTAGGTGTCTCCGGTATACAAGAGGGGTTGGTATCCCCTCCGGAAAGTTTCATCGGACTTTAGCAGATACATGATCGACATACGTGAAAATTGCAAAAAAACAAAAACAAAAACAAAATTGGGTTTCAATACAGTGTTTTTGGATCCAGTTTTGGTTTTCTTCAATTTTCATGTGTGCCGATCATATATCTAATAAAGTCCGATGAACACAATTTTTTATATAATTTAGGTTCTCGCCGAACTCTATAAAATGAACGGAGCCAATCATCCAAATGTGATCAAAAAATTAAAAACTCTCCGGAGGAGATACTAACCCCCTTGAATACCGGAGAAACATAAAAGTTTCTCTTCTTAATCTGGCGTACATAGTCTGTCTTTGACCAGACTTATAAGGAAATTACTTGAGATACGCATTAGCTAGCCCGGTTACCGTCCAAAAAATCAAAGAATGGAAGGAGAAACAGGACATGTGGTCTGTGTCAACTTCGCGACTGATGTATGGCCCTTGCGATTCTCTACGATTTACGGAATCGTTTAATTTGGACTCTCGGGTCCGCCATTACCGTACTCCTGTAGATCATGCTTTTCTGAGGTCCCCGGTGGTGGATTTGGACGATCCGCATTATTCATTTTTAGAATTCGTTCACAATATTAATTGTTTCTCCGTCAACCAGATATCGATAATTATAATTTTATAGCACACGCCACACACTTGTTTTCTCGAAAACTTAATTGGTGTGCACTGATTGGTTTGGGATTCAGTTGTTTCGAGATAAATACATTTGCCGAGTGTGCATTTATTGATATCCGATTACTACTAATATTTTGGGACGGTTAATGTCAAATCCGATTTTGCGAAAATAATGGATGAAATGTGATGATGCGATGATATTATGTGAAAATTGGATGCAATGTGTTGATCTCGAGATGTACCTGAAGACACTTTCCTTAAACTTTGGAACATGAGTACATGCTACTGAATGTCATCCACGTCAAAGCGCAAAGCTGGCTCGAGTCCGCACGAACTTCTAGATTCGCGCCGCATGAACTTCTGCTAACGTAATGAAGTATAACCAACACCCCCAACACCCTTTTCTTATGCTTGTGCGGCTATGATAGTCATATTGGGTTCCACAAAAATAGAGCTATAAACGAATTAAGCAGCTCACGAGCTTGACTTGTTAGGGCTCGACTCCTCGAGCTCGAGTTTTTGACTTGTTTAGTAAAAGAGCTGAGCTCGGCTCGACTTGTTCAACCAAAGCTCAGCTCGATTAAAAAGGCCGGCTCGATTAAAAAGGCTCATTTAGTAAATGGCTCAGCTCAGCTTGTTAAGGCTCGAGCTGAGCTCGACAAAGCTCGGCTCGGCTCAGCTCGTTTACAGCCCTACTTACAGAAGACTGCACCAGGCAAGAAGCACCAAGATAGCTTTTGTTGCCTAATCTCTCATTTTTGCGTCAACGGCTTCAAAATGGCAGCAATTTATTTCAAAGCGGTGACAATTTCTGTTCTATCAAAGTAATTTCACCTAGCAAATTAGAAAGAATCAAGGTAAACGTCCAATTCCAACTACACCAATCAAAGTAACTAGGCAGTCAGTGGCATCCAAAAGCTCAAAAACTTAAAAAGGATACAAATGGAAGTACATAAGTAAATTCTCAGCGTCTGTGATGCCAGCTCTTGGGAAAGTTTAAAACCCCCTATGTAGACCACTGGCGTGTAACTTTTTACAACTAGACAACACAAGAAAAATACTTGAGCCAAAGTTACCAGTATTAGCCCACATCAATTATCATTCACCCATGTCGACTTCTGGTATGGGACGGGTATCGCAGGAAGCAAATTAAAGTAGGAGTATGGATCAACTATCATTCAAGAGAGTACGAGTTGAACCGCAGTCTCTCAACTGAGAACAACTGAAGTTCGGGTTGTTCCCTTGGCAGTTGCTCCAGGCTTAATGCAATACACACGGGAACCTAAATGTTGTACTTCAAGACCTGCATTCTCACACCCATTGAAGAAAAGTGACTCGTCCTCCTTTCCAATTCTGCGTCTCCAACTCATTAGAAATGCTGGATAGGACAGTCCCAACCACTTATCTGTTGCGAAAAAAGCATACATATAATCAGGTACAGAAAACTGTTCTGTGCTTTGTCGAAGCTAATAGAATCAGCAAGCATGTACCTCCGTTCTGTTCATTAATCATCTTGGAATCTGCTTCATTAGCTTTAGGCTTGTAAGACTTGAGGAGAAAGGACAGCGTCTTTATTAGATTAGCATACTGCTTCACATCTACAAGCCACAAAGTTGAAGGAATGAAGAAAAGTTATGAGTGGAATCCGAGAAAAAAGAGAATGCAAGAGTTATAACTTACAAGCTAGTTTTTTTTTTGGTAAGTAATTTCATTTCACCAAAAACACAGCAACTACAAAAACAACGGGGCATCCCCCTGAACAACAATACAATGAACAACAAGGATATACACGTCAGCCATTATTTATCCTAAAAACTCTAGAGCTAAGTAACCAATCATCACAAATTTGCCTATTAAGGCAAGAAAACTTTACAGAATTGAAACAACAAAGCTTGGCTCTAATCGCATCAAGAATTGCTGCAGCTAGGCCATCTACATCCCTGCTCTTGTTCTGAAATACCGCATGTTACGCTCCCCCCACAGGAAGTAAGAAGTTGCTGCCAAAGATAACTTGTATACAGTACGACAAAAACTTTTACCTTTCCTTTGAGCACTAGCCCAAATAAGCTCCTGATGCAAAAAAAGAGCTCCTCTGGAAATGTTATTTTTACTCAAAACACAGCTCCAGATCATTGCAGAAAATTGGCATTCAAAAAACAAATGGGCATGGGACTCTTCACAAGCCATACACAACACACATACTGGATTAATGGATATCCCCCATTTGGCTATTCTATCCTTGGTGGAAAGATGCTCAAAAATTGCAAACCAAAGAATACTCCACCGAGGCACATTCTAGCTAAACCATACTAACAAATGCCAGTGTTTAAAAGAACACCTATGTCTGCATGACTCCCATGCTGTCTTGACAGAGTAACAGACATCTGGAGAAAGAGTCCATCTTACTTTATCCTTAGTCAATGGATTAGGAAGAAAATTTGCAGGAGTGTGATGCATAACCGCCATCATAACTCGACTCCTCTGTCTTGGCCATCGCCAGTTCCCCTGAACAATAACGGAGGATACTTTAGCCCTCAAAGCCCTGCCCCTATTTGTAACAATGGAATCTCCGAACTGCTTGTACAATGCACCAAGGGGGTGCCAATTATCAGTCCATAGAAACGTATCTTCTCCATCCCCAATGCAATACCTGATCCAACCTTGGCAAATATCCTTTAATTTGAGAAGCTTCCTTATTACCCATGATGCATCATTCGGTATAGGAATTCCCCAGAGACTATGCCCTTTCAGAATGTACATATGCACCCACTTTACCCATAGCGAATCAGCGTTAAAACTCAAAGCCCAAAGGTGCCTAATATTGGAAGCCTTATTCCATTCTTTAAGGGACCTAAACCCCAGCCCACCTTCATTCTTTGGAACACATAGATGCATCCAACTGACTTTAGTACCCGTATGCTTCATGTCAAGACCCGACCATAAGAAAGCCCCCAACACCCCCTCAATCTCCTTAATAACTTTTTGAGGCAATATAAAGATAGAGCTCCAGTAGGTATGTATACTACAAAGCACAGACTGAATCAATTGGGCCCTTCCCCCATATGATAAAAATTTCTGAGACCAACTTTGAATCCGAGCCAAAATTCTTTCTTTAAGGACAATACAATCAGCAGAGGTAAGCCTTGAGCTGATTAAAGGCACGTCTAAATACTTCACAGGGAGATGACCCTCCGAAATACCCATTAGATAGATAAGAGACAGCTTACGAGCAGTAGGCACACCAAAAAAGTAACAGGCACTCTTCATCATATTGGGCTGCAAACCAGAATAGCTATGAAACTCCTTGAGGGTATTCATAATGATTCTCAGAGATTCTTCATGAGCACCACAAAAAACAATTAGATCATCTGCAAACATGGCATGGGAGATCCCTAACTCTTGGCATCTCGGATGGAATCTAAAATTACCATTCTCAATGTTAAACTGCAGCAGAGAGGAAAAAGCTTCCATGATAAGTAAGAAAAGGTAGTGGGAGATGGGATCCCCCTGCCGTAGGCCTCTAGCTCCTGGAAAGTACCCCACCAGCCCACCATTCATCATCATAGAAAACATGGGAGTAGTAACACAAGCCCTAATCCAACCAACAAAAATATGCGGAAAACCCATAGCCACCATGGTGTCTAACTAAAAATCTCAATCTACAGAATTGAAAGCTTTCATGATATCTATCTTTATGGCACATCTAGGGGGCCCTGCATCTCTGTGATAATTCCTTATCAATTCATGCATAAGAAGAACATTATCTAAAATACTCCTCCCTTTAATGAAAGCAGATTGGGTTTGACTAATGACCAAGGGTAAAGTCTGCTACATCCGGTTTGCAATGATCTTTGTTATGACTTTGTACACCACATTGCAACAAGCAATGGGTCTGTAATCTTTTGCCATAGAAGGATTTGGAATCTTAGGCACCAAGGTCAAGGCTGTAGAGTTCCATTCCCTTAGAATATACCCTTTCTCAAAGAAGAGCATCACAGCTGCAACCAGATCCTGCCCTATTATATCCCAGTTCTGCTGAAAAAAAATTGAACAAAACCCATCCAGTCTTGGAGCCTTATCACCTTTAATAGAATTTAGGGCAGCCCGAATCTCATTAATCAGAATTGGCTTCACTAGGTCCTCTTTCATATGGGTAGGGACTTTCCTTCCAATAATCTGCTGTAAAGAAGCTCTAGCATCGTGTCTTTGCATGAATTTTGTACCCAGAAGACCTTTAAAGTATTGGATAACCTCGTGTTGAACATCCGCAGGTTTATCCAACCGAATTCCATCAGCAGTAACCAAGCTAAGAATCTTGTTCCTTACTCTATGAGAACTAACTTTATGATGAAAGAATTTTGTATTATTATCACCAAGCACCAACCAATTCACCCTCAACTTTTGTTTTTTAAAAGATTGCTCTGCAGCACTTAATTCCATGTATGTTCTGACAGCATCCTTTTCCAAATCCCTAATGCTATCATCCCCTGGATTTAGTAAACACTGAGCTTGAAGTAATTCCATATTGGATCGAGCCTCTATAACTCTTCCAGAAATATTCGAGAAACATTGGGAATTCAGATTCTTTAAAACAGGCTTCAATCTTTTGAGTTTAAGAGAGAAACCAAGCATTACAGACCCTGACTGAGGTTGGACCCAAGAGTTTATAACCAAGGCTTTAAACTGATGATTCTTCATCCAGAAATTGTAAAATCTAAAAGGTTTTCTACACCTTGCTTTCTCAAAAACAGTAACCAACAAGGAGCAGTGATCAGAAATACCTGGAACATGAGCTATAGCTTCTGATTCAGGGAACAAATCCAGCCAACCACCATTGACCACCACCCTATCTATCCTACTCATATTAGCACCACCACCACCTCTCTGATTAGACCATGTGAACCAGCATCCCTTGGTAACCAACTCCTCCATATTTGTATAAAAAAGGCATTGACAAAATTCAGAAGCAGCAGCACTATCAAACCCCCCCTACTCTTTTAGAGCTTCTCAGAGCAACATTAAAGTCTCCCATCTGGATCCAAGGGGAATCACCAATAGCAGAATACAGAGATCTCATGGTAGACCAGAGAATTCTCCTATCAGCTACAGAATTAGCTCCATAAACAACTGAAGCATAAAACATCATCTGAGTACATAGACAAGTAACTTCTACACAGAGCAATTGAGTAGAACTGAAAATTAAAGAGACATGCAGATGACTAGGGTCCCAACCAAGAATAATCCGAGCAACCTCTTGATTACCAGAGTAATCCAAAAAACACCAAGAGAAAGGAAAACTTCTGTTGCAAATGGTAGAAAGATTATCCTTCCTTGCCTTAGCTTCCAAAACACCACAGAGGCTCAAACGCTGAGAATCAATAAGGGATCTAACCTCTTATTGTTTTAAGGGGTAGTTAATACCCCTTATATTCCAACTAGCAATCCTGAACTTTTTGTTCTTCCTTCCCCCCTTTCCATCACCACCACCTTTGGCAAGAACATTACCACCTCCCTTACCACCCCCCTTCTTTCCATCAGGAACTGGAATTGGAGTGGACGGAGATTGAGGGACAACAGTGAAATCCAACACAAAATCCATATCCAAATAGCACACTCAACAGTTACCTCATCCGGTAATCCATCACCAGTAGCAACAGGTAGAGCAGTAGCCTCAGGAACTGAACCAACTTCCATATTGAGCCCAATGGCATCCAAAACAGCAATTGCTAGGCACAGAGATTACCTTATCCCCTGAGGACATAAAAACAGTTTGCTTGCCAATCTCAGCACTAACCAACACAGGAGGAGCATTCTTAGTTGGAGAGGTTGAAACAGCTATACCACTTTTAGTCCTAGTAGAAATAGAGGCAGGCATAATGGCACCAGTATCACTAGTAGAGGCAATGGCTGCCTGAAGAGAAACAGGAGACCGGAGTTCCGATTTCAATTATTAAGATTACTCAATTTAAGAAAATCAATTACCGGCTTTGGAAAAGAATTAGGCTGTCCGACACCATTTTCCTGCTCCTTCAAGTTTAGGGAATAGATGAAGAAGTGGAACTATATTGAAAAACCAAAGAAAACTGGTTTTCAAGGGAAAGATGTCCTTAATAATTTTCATTCCAGTCTTGGAACCTATATCAATCATTTTACGGAAGGTAAACAACAGATGATAAATCAACAAACTGCCAACGATTTCTTTTCATTTGCAACCCAACTGATAGTATAAGACTTCAACTTCAACCACCACCTGAGCAAAAGCAAGATTTGAACTACTCAAGACCCCTAATGGAGCAAGCATGTAGTTATAATAACATGATTTAGCATGCTAATGACATGAACTGATATGCATGAGTTCAATCCTAAATTACAGTTCATTCCTGTGCTAGCCTACTCCAGACTTCATGTACCATTTATTGTTTTTTGATTCACAAGAACTTGACAATTATATGTATCTCAGACATACTTGGACATTAAGTCAAAGTCGGACCACATATTTGTAGTACAGTATAGTTAAATCTGCTCAGCCAAATTTAGATTAGGCACTTACACAACAATATATCGCTAGCAATAACCAGATCCCAATCGGGCTCAGCAGATGGAAAGGCATCCCCCCATGAATCTGAAAACACAAAAATGCTTAAATTGTATCAACAAGTGAACAATTAAACAGACACAGATGAGAGATCTACGACAGCTATCAGGTCACATATTCATTCCATCACTTGTGTCACTGGAACTCATAAAATCTCGAGAACGAAAGTCAACACTCAAAAGCTCCAAATCCTATCCTTGGGAAAGGTTTTACTGTTTGTCTTCCTTACAGTTCTAGACAAATCAAGAGCCATAATGTTTAATGGGGTTACAGGAGGAAGGACTAACGCTTCACGTGAGGAAGGACAGGAGAAATGCCATTAGCACTACAATTATGAGCTATGTTCTCTGCAATTTCTTGATCATCATAATCTGATGTAGTGATGTCAAGTTGGAACGATTTTCTCAGGAAAATGGCCAAAGCTCCGGTTCCACTGGCACCGAATAGAAGAAGAAACGTCACGAATACAATCAAGGCATGAAAATACTCAAACAAATAGGAAAATTCAGTAACTACACATATCAATTTTGAACACTCTGAGATACATTTGCAAGTAAGGATACAACACAACATACAAAAAGTACACCCAGTTTGTACCCCTTAATAAGGGTCAGGGAGACGTAGATTGGGTACAGCCGTACAGACATAACCTTCAGCACTAAATGCACAAAGTACTTGCCCTCAAACTCGAACTCCCAACCCAAAAGAAGGTTAGTTGGATGAGAAACAACATAGCATAGGAAAAAGGACTAATAAGTGCAAGAAAAACATAGTTGGCTTGACAAAGGCACCAGCCACTTTCTTCACTTTCATATGAATCTAAGTATTCCATGATTATCTCTTGTTTCAGGTCATAATTCCAAAGGTGAGTAGCTTCCACTTTAGTTATCAACCATTGGAGGTTCAAATTTGTCAAACTTAAAGCTTGGAAAGATAAAATACAAAAAATTGAGGCAATCCAAAGGCTGCAACTCAAATAATACTAACAAAGAAGCATTGAGTACATGAAAATGGACATGCCTGCCCAATTCAATGGTGCGGCGCCCTTCTACCCACGACCTCTGCTGAACCAACCATTCTGCAAATGAAAATGTCCCTGGCCAAAGCAAATTAGCATTCAGCTCGTGGAAAGAGAATTCTCGAATGAGCAACTCCTGCAAATGACACATACATACAGATGTAAAGAACCTGGTGTTACAACACACTAAGCATGGATCAATACCCAGAAACCACCATTTCGCTAAAGAAACAAGCATGTGATACAATAAGGCTTCATTTGGATAGACATGGATATCAATGAAGGGATTTAACACATTGAGAATAGCTCAAATTTACATCTGGCAACTTAAATCTCCATTTCGATGTTGAGTTTGGGAGCTTTATCATTATGAATTTAAAATCACACGTACTATGAGTTATTTGCAATAAAGATAGAAAGAAAATACAACTTTTCTTCATCTAATCCATCTTCAAATCTACTTTCACAAGCTAACTATAGCTAAACATCTTATACAATTGTTGAAACATAACACAATCCCTGCATTTGAAATCCACAACAATCCAAAAACCAACCACTAGCAAATAACGAAGCAACAGATCATTCCAAGAAAAGAGCAAATATAATCACCCAGCGGTCTAAGATAGGAAAAGACACTAAATACCCACTTTCAAAAAACGAAACTACACTAACCATTCCAGGAAATTGGTGACTTCTCTCCACGTAACTCTCATGAGTCTTTGCCGTTTCGTCATCTGCAAACAAGACCGTGTACAAGTTCTTCATATACATATATAGGATATACACACCCATAGAGAGAGAGAGAGAGAGAGAGCTAGCTACCATCGTTGTCATCGAAAAGAGAAGACGGGGAGAAGAGAGCAAAATCCATGGCTATGCCTCTCTGCTCGAAATTAGGAGAATACAGTGGCACGCTGTATAGTGTATACTGTACTTGGGTTTTACCCGAAACCCGTTTTGTTTAACCCAGTTAGTAGGGAGATCCGACCCTGGAAAGGGTCCGCAAGGTTTGACTGAATAGACGCATTGTTCGAGTACGTGGCCGAGAGTTTGAGTGAGAAACCGCAAGGTTTCGAGTGTATAGCCGTGGCCACAAGTTTTGAGTGAGCACATGGCCGTGAGTTTGAAGGCCCGGCCGCAAGGTTTGGTTAGTTCACTTATTTTTCCGGGAACATCATTTTTATTATTACATTAAAACATCATAAGAGGCACTAGGGGTACGATTAAACCTACCTCTCTTTAAGATTTAACGCGACCGACGATTCAACGAAGAAAAAAGTGGAGGGTGGCGGCGGTAATGGAAGCTCCAAGGTGGTGGTGTGACCTGCTTCTTCCTTCAATTAGAGTAACTCCTTTCTTCTTACTCTCTCAGCCAAATAGTCCAAGCCACATACTAATAAATTCGACACTAACACTTCGTCGCATTTAAAAGTCATAATTTCAAGGGAGAATTTTTTATAAGTCCACTATACCACTTTTCAAATCCCATAAGTCTATTTCTAAATTTTATAACCTCCTAAGTCCACTAACCTATTAGTAAAGATATAATAACCCCGGTTAGTCTAATATACCCCTGCTTTTCAAAAACGTTTTGCCCCATTTTTTTTGGCATTTCAAAAAATTTCTATCCGAAAATTTCAGTCCCCATTATAAAACCCCTCCCCCTTCCCCCCCATTTCCAAAACAAACCAGGCTGAGAGGAAAAAAATGGAGACAGTTGGCTCCTCTATTCCATCGTCTGTTGTCGTCGGCGTTCTTTGTCGTCATCTTCAGACGATCTCCGTCGTCCACCAACAGTTGATCTCGTTCACCAATAGTCACCGTTGTTGCCCTTCGTTTCGGTCGGACGCCGTCGCGCTCGTCGCAGTTGTTCGGCTTTGTTTCTCCATTGTCGTCAAATTCTCGTCGTAGTTGTACACCTTTGTTTCACATCCTCGTCGCCATCGATCAATCTCCGATTTTGTTCGATTCATCTCCGTCATTCTGCATCCTCATCGCCGTCGAAACCCTTCGGTTCATCCCCATTGCCGTCAATCTCCTCCGTTTGATTCGATCCATTCTATATGTTTCTTAGAAAACTAAAAGTGAACGCTGGGTATATATGGTTATATATATTTGATAGGTTGGTGTATGGTATGGTTGAATTAAGTTAGGAATTCGATTGATAGTATATATGGTTATATCAATGTCGATTGACAGTATATATCAATGTTGGTTAAACTGTGTGTGAATAGATGGTTCCACGTGGTATGCTTTTTAATATGGTTATATGCAACTCTTAAAAATGAGAATATATAACGTTATATATGTACAATAACATTATATATAGTGTATCAGAAAAGGAGAATCTTCGACTGTTATATAACGTTATATAAGTACAACAACGTTACATACGAAACTATATTGTTACTCGAAGCAAGTCATTGAGGCTGCTGCGCGGACCAATTCAATAAAGTAAAAATATAATGTTATATGGGAGTTTTTGTGCAGCGAAACTCCAAAAAAATTATAGAACATATACCATTTTATGTTAATACATGTATGTTTAGATGTAAACGTGGAATGTTATATGTTCTTGTATTATAATAAAAAAAGATTTCAAAAACTTATATAACGTTAAATGCGAGCCGATGAATGAGTATATAACGTAAAATGTAAGTATCACACGTTAAATGAGAACTGATGAACGAGTATATAACGTTATATATGTACAATTACGTTATATACAGTGTATCAGAAAAGGAGAGTCTTCTATCGCTTTATTCCAACGTAACTGTTGGGATTTCAAACGTAGAACGGATAATGGGCTAAAAATATGGAATTTGAATGGAAAGGGTAATCTTCTCTCTCTCTCTCTCTCTCTCTCTCGCGTTCTCTTGGACTCTATTTCCCTTCTGGATATGAGAATAACGTGAATATGGGAGATTTTATAGGAGTGGGATATGGGAGATTTTATAGGAGTGGGATATATCAGATTAACAGTTTTTAAAGGTAAGGGTATTTTGATCTTGAACTAATTCCTTTTTTAATTGAATTGGACTTAAGACCTCACCAAAACCTAATTAGTGGACTAGAGGGGTTATGAAATTTAGAAGTGGATTTAGTGGATTACAAATATTCTATAGTGGACTTCTCAACAATTTTTTATAATTTCAATCTCTCTCAGCCAAATAGTCCAAGTCACATACTAATAAATTCGACACTAACACTTCGTCGTATTGAAAACTCATAATTTCAATCTCTCTCAGGAAAATAGTCCAAGACACATACTAATAAATTCGACACTAACACTTCGTCGTATTTAAAAGTCATAATTTCAAAAAGCGTAGCCTCTTTGCCCTACAAAGGATAGGCGATGACCAGTAGAAATCGAAGCGCGACAACAAACATTTAAATTATGAAATTTTTTTCTAAAATTTAGGATCATTACAAGTGCAACCAAATTATGGGTTCAACTAGGAAGATGATACCTCTGTTAATGGGTGGAGAAGGGATTTAGGTAGTGTAAATGCTTCTAGTGTATGACAACAAAAAATATAGCGTTGTGATCAAGACCTAAAATTTACGCGATTGGTTTCTCTTTTTGTCTAATGTCAAAAATTTCTCAAGTAATATCAATTTTTACGGTATCCGTTCGTATGAAGTTTTGCTTCGCTTTTAACTGATTTGATGAACTTTTAATTTTGAAACAGTCAAATTGTGCACCCGCGAAGCTATAGAAAATAGTAAATACATGCACACCCTCTCTCGTTTGATTTGTACACTTTTCAAACAGATAAAGTATAGTCTTTACTTAATTTGTCTGGAAAAATTAAAATATTTTCTGCGAAAGTGAAGTTTTGTATTTTCCATTTTAACACCAAGACTTTCCCCTATGCTTTTCCCTTAAAACGCCACATATACAGACGGAGCTGTCAAACTGTCTTCTTCCCAGAGAGTTGAGAGAGAGAGAGAGAGAGAGAGAGAGAGAGAGAATGGTGGGACCATCGCGGCCACAATTCGTTCTGTTCGGTTCATCGATAGTGCAGTTCAGTTACAGTGATGAAGGATGGGGTGCTATTCTCGCCGATATCTATTCTCGAAAGGTACAAAACTCTACCGATCCTCGGCCCCTCTTGTTCTTTTTCCTGGTACTTCAGTTGTTTCTTTCTTGAAACCCAATTGGGTTTCACATATCTTGACAAGATAGTGGAGGGTTTCAATTCGATTCCTGTTCTTGTTTGTTTTCTGGGTTCTGTAGATCTTTTGTTTCAGCCCCCTTATGTCACTTCACTTCTGTTTTTGGACAATATGATTCATGTGAGTGCGTTTACTGGTGGTGGGGTTCCACATATCTGTACCTTGTTTATCTGAGTTATTTCAGTTGCTGAAATAAATCTCATAAAAGTATTCATGGTATAGTGCAGATTAAGGAAAATTTGTTTCACCGGAAAATCGCTCAAGAGTTGTTGTGTCCTGTGTGTCGAGAGGGTTGAGAGACGTTTCCGCATTTTTTCTTTGACTGTCTGTTTGCACAGATGATGTGGAGACTATCTCCGATCGGGTACATTCCTGGTATGAACGGGCACTCTTCAATTTTAGCAGGGGCGGCTACACATGTAGACATGTAGTCCAGAGGGTTCGCTTCCCTCTGGGTTCAAAAAAATTCACTGAATTTTTTTATTTTTTTCGTTTATAAATTAATTTTCCTTAGTATTGTCGGCGTTGGGAAGCTTTGGAGGAAATTGCGTACCTTGGGAATTAATTTAATTCAGAATTATTATCTTATGTTATTAATGGTACGCCAGACTGACATTTCCCCCTGGTTTTGGTCACTGGGTTTTTCCTAAAATTGCCCAACTAGGGATTCATATGAACCCCTAGGGGTTAAGAGCTGCCAGCTCCTTTGGTCACCTAGGTGAGAAAAGAAAAGAAAGGGTTGTAGTTTCATTTACTGATGAGAAAAGAAAAGAAAGGATTAGGCTTTCTCATCGTCTTATTTGGATACTTCCCATTTCTCTTTCTCTCCAAATCCCACCACTTTTGGTGAGAAACAAAAATGGCTCATTAAGGGGCTCTTGATTCTCTCACTCTCTCACCCTTCCTCACCTCTTTGGCCATCCAAACATGGGAGATAATGCTCTTTCTCCCAATTTCTTTTTCTTTTCTCTTGAAAACCCCCCATCCAAAGGGGCTGAGGGTTTGCTCTCAGGTTCGGAACGTTCTAGGTGTTGTTAATTTTGTGTGGTCAGTCATGCAAGACTTTGCCCCAAGCCCTGCTGGTGGAGGGTGGGATTGGTGCCTATGATTGTGTCGAGTCGCGCGTAAGCTGAACCGGGCACTTTTTTTTTTTTTGCAAGAGAACTAGACACTTTGAGTTTAAAAAAACAAGTGATTTATATGTCCACAAGTCGAGATATATTAGTAGAATTTTGGAGAGTATAGGGTGGTTGGAAAAGGAGAGTAAAAGATTGGATATGTGACTCCATCTTTGCTATGCTGAAATTTTCTCTTTTGACTTTGCTATTTATCCACAAAGTAACCATGTTTGCCTTCGCTAAGAATTTGATATCATATGTATACAGTCCCTTTCTATTGGTTGATGTGTATTTTATTTTTGAATTGTATCAAGTTTACCAACTTTGGCGCATAGGAGCAATTAATTGATAAAGATCTGATCTTAGTATTTTCTTCTAGTTTAGCTACACTGAGATTTTAATAATGGATTCCCTGTATCGATAGTACTGCTGATTTTTGCTTCAACTGGCGTAGGCAGATATTTTTCTGCGAGGATATGCGGGTTGGAATTCTAGGCGTGCTCTTCAAGTCCTTGATCTAGTTTTTCCCAAGGTATATAGTATGTTTTTTAGATTTCTTTTATCTTTTCTCTTGCTCATTGAGCTGTTGGTGAATAGCTTAGTCGCAAAGAAGCTAGTTCCTTAGTTGGTTTTCTTGTTGGCTCAAGCTTATTTATTTTTATCATAAAATTTACCATCGACTATTAAGCATCCTTGCTTGACCCAATTACTAGCACTTTGATGCTGATGTTTTGTAAATAATGTCATTTTAGAATGCAGCTGTACAGCCTTCTCTGGTGATAGTCTATCTTGGTGGTAACGATTCAATGCGTCCTAACCCAAGCGGCCTGGGCCCTCACGTGCCTCTTCCAGAATATATTGAGAACATGAGGAAAATTGCTATTCATCTGAAGGTAATTTTGTTGGAGAGGATACTATTTTGCAGCTATATTGCACAAACGCGATACCTGATAACGTTACCACGTGAAGAGGCTACATCACATAGATTCTGTATGTATCATTTATACTGTTTGATCTATCATGAGTAACATGCCATCAATGAATAAACAAGTAGACAAGGAAATTTTTTCCCTCTTGCTTTCCATGAGCCAACTGAATATTGCAAACAGAGTAGTATGTTGTGCTGAAATGAAAGGAGAAAGGTCTGACAAATCATTTGGAGTTCAAACTTAGATGGAAGTTTGTTTAGCATTGCCGCGTGTATTAATTTGGAGTAGTGTTTGATCACTTTCTTGTGGTATGAATTTAGAACTGTTTTTTATGGGCCACCCTCGAGCTATACTCTACATTTGTTGCATAGTTTAACAGAATGCCTTTTTTGTTAGCAGAGCCTTTCGGAGAAGACACGTGTAATCTTTCTGGGTGCTCCTCCAGTGAATGAGGAAAAAATCCGCGAATTTACAGGGTGCTTTTGTATTGTTTTGAGTTTCTTTTCTTGATATCCTGGAGTTTTTCAGTTCTAACACGGGGCCTGTTTTTTGTTTGCACGTTGAAAAACCAGTAACAAATTTGACAAGTTGGGTCGAACAAACGAGGCCTGCAGAATATATGCAGAAGCACTAGTAGAGATGTGCCAAGAGATGGATGTCAAGTCGGTGAATCTATGGACAGCAATTCAGACAAGGGATGATTGGTTGACAGCATGCTTTACGTAAGTTAACTTTCACGTAAACAATTCTTATCTTTGTGTGACTGCATCCTACCTTTTCTCATTGAGCAACCTTTATGCTGCCTTTAGTATTCGCTAGATCACACGTAAGATGGATTTACCTAAACTTAGCAATCATTTTGATGTGGTAGGGGGAATTACCTGTGCTATCTGGTGTGTGTGCATTGGATGCAATTCTTGAGACGCCCTCTAGAAAATATGCACGTGACACTGTGATTAGTGCACAGTACACACCTACCAAATCACCATGAGGTGGAAACTATATCTGGTTTGTTTGGACGGTTTTTGAAAGGAATGGAATGGCGTTCCTTGGCCTTGGAATGGCCATTTATGTAAGTTGGTGAATGATGATTCCATTGGTAATGGTATTGGAGATTCTATCATTTTCTTAGCGAACTAAATGTCATAATGAGCATTCCAGGCGAAACACGATTCCACTCCAGCTTCATTCCATTGAACCAAACACTGAGTAATTGCTCAAACATCTAATATCTTTGGCAAGATGACTCAGAAAGTTAGACTACTTGCGTGTAACCGAGAAACACCATGCTTCACCAGGATACTGGCTTAGCTTCATCGCACTTCTCAAGAGTTGCTTCTGATTGAAATTCAAAAGAGATTCTTCCCTGTGAATCTCAAGGCGTCAACACTTCACATTGCCATGTAATCCTTGTTGGCATAGAGTTTCTTTTGGTTCCATGTGGACCTCATGAAATGACGAGCGTCATCGTGTCATATTGTTGTATCTTAGTTTCTTTTGATTTTTGCAAGATGCTGGCATTGACAACATTCGTTATTTCAAGACACATAGTAAATCTAGGATTATGCTGGCAATCCTATTTTCAGCTTTCCATTCGAATACTGCTGAAAGTAATTGATTTTCTTTTATCCTTCCACTGCAAATTGTGTTCTCTAGTAAACCTGCTTTGTTTGACAAGCTGATTTCTGTGTCATTCAGGGATGGGATCCACTTATCATCGGAGGGAAGCAAGATCGTGGTGAGGGAGATATTGACAGTACTCAAAGAGGCCGATTGGGAGCCAAATCTGCACTGGAAGTCATTGCCAACAGAATTCTCCGAAGTGTCGCCATACGATCTTGTTGGTCCTGATGGTAAGACCACAATAAATGTCTCCGAGACCAACTTTCACTGGGAAAACGAATGGGATTAGGTCTTTTGCGAAGCAAGTTATCAAACAAAACCCTTCGTTGGCGTTTTATTGACCTGACTCATACTTGGCTATCTTTTCTTCTTTTTTTTTCCACTTCCAATTGTGTCCTGTCGAATTTTTAACTTGCAATGTATCATGGTGCTTGTAGAATATTTTACGAGTACATATAAAATACTTTCTTATTCCAATAGCTAATTTGTTGCTTGTAGAACTTATGTTGCTGCAAGTCTTTTTGGGTGGTGATTTTGGTTCCTTGAGTAAGGGGGCATTCGGTCTAAATTATTCAATTTAGCATGTTTTTGTCTTTTTGGATTTAATTAATAAAAAAAATTCGCAAAAGACAAAATAGCTCCTCCTAAACTCCTTTGTAGATAGCTCTGTCGGTTTTCCAAATTTTGAGTTAGGGTCGAAACAGATTTTTAACCGTACCGAATCTGATCGGTTAATTTTCAGATCAAACGGATTATCAGATCAGATTTTGCTAATCGAATCCGGATCTAATTTAGTCCATTGACGGTGTCCTACATCATATGTGGTACGGTTGGGCTTTTAATAGAAGAATCGAAGTTGGAATCTGCTGTCAGGTTCATTCAAACCATCATTCTGTTGGAATGTGGAAATGTATCACTAAGACATTTATTCTGATCTTATATAGAAACTTCTGATCCAAGATCTAGTTGCAGCAGATGAAAAAGTTCTTTTCGAACTCTGGTGAAAAGAACAGATTTTTTTGGTGGGGGACGTACTGACAATCTTGGAAGAGTAAAAGCCTCTTATTTGTTGTCATGCGCTCACTCAATCAATCTCAAGTTTATGTAGACAATCTTAAATTTTTTATAGGGCCATAGCTTCATACCACAATATGTTGCTGAACCAAGGACGGATCTAAGTGGGGACACGTGTCCACATTCGAAATTATTACTTTTTTTCTTCATATTTTGTTTAGATTACCATAATTATAAAAGTGTGTTAATATATAAACATATACATTTGTATATATCTTGAAAATACACATATAATTAGTTTTATCCCTGAATTTCATTAAATGGTGCATTTATACTTGTTACTTTACGATCTGTTTGTCTATTTAGAGCTATTCTTTCTTGATTCTCTTTAAATTTAACCATCTTGGAGAATATTTTATAATAAAGTCATTAACAAAACTAGCTCGATTACTTTAACATTTGTCGATGTTTATTTAAAACATACCTTAAAATTTTGTTTGAGATTTTGTGTACATTTTTACCTAATGTAACTTAAAGTACGCGTTATAAACTTTTGTAGTTAGTAATATGACTTAATTTTGTACGATCTTATTATGGTTGACTAAAAAATAAACTTGCGCCATTATAATTAACACGTGCCCTCACTAGGCTATATTCCTGGATCCGTCCTTGTGCTGAACAAAAGAGGAATTGCATTTCTCCTAAAGAAAGTAATCTACAATACCCTGCATAAATAAGACACTATCTTTTTGTGCTGGAAAAGGAAATAAAATCAAAAGGTATCCATCTACAAATAAAATAACCAAATTTATTCCGTATTCTTAACAACCAAGATCCAAATGATGTCAATAACATAATCAGCAACAAATGATCAGTGTCCATTTGGTTTGATTATTGTCTTATAATGTGTCTGAAACTAGATGCATTCCAAACGGGCAGTTGTTTGGGTAGAACCTATAGAAACAAGGCTCTTGATGGTTTGTGTATTTACCGTCAGCAAACGTAGCTAGAGCTGCTTCTCTCCCATCATGCTTAACCAAGAGTTCTCCCACTGGAGAAATCCCAATGGAATAAATGTTCTCCAGCGATCAAGCACAAACTTCTCTACAAAACACCAGAATCCAGTCAATCTGCTCTTCATCGCCTAGAGACTTCTCATACTTGAGATGCTTTTTGTACAAGATCTGCATTTGTAAACAAAAAAGCAATGGTCTTTGAAAAATTTTCAGAACAGCCTCCTGAGGAGAAACACTCAAGTAATAAAACTTGTAAAGGCTAATGGAATGAAATTGATGGTGAGAAGACTATTTGGAAAACAAGATGAGATATGCACAATGGCATATATCTTTGTACCCAGGGAGGATTTCAGCATTTTTCTCCAAGATACAATAAGCCACCCATACATTCATCTTCTAAGATTCTTCTCGAGGCCCTACAGAATACACATATCTGCATACATGAAGTTATTGAACCGAAACACATTAGGAATATAAATATTCGGTTAGCTACAGGAAAAAACTTCGGATAGTTATTAAAGGAACTACCTTTTCTTTCTTTTTGTTTTTGGTTCTTTCTATTTTGCCCGGCTCCTGTTCTTTTCACCTATGGTGTCTGCTTCTTAAACAATCTCCATGTTTTGACAACCCAAATTGACAATGCTGAGTTCTCTATATCATGACATCAAGTGGAAGAATTGAAGCCCTTGCTTCAACTTCCGCAAGAACAGGATGCTACCCATTTTCCCATTCAAAGTCCGAATTTTGAGAAAACTTCATTTGTCAGAGGAATTGTTGGAAAGGAAATGCATGAATTTGAGACAGAAAAGTTTGAGGCAGAACTGCAGGTACGGACACATGATTTGAGTGTTGGGTCAGCTAACATTAAAAAAAATAATTGGAACATAGAATTGAACAACGATATAAAGTATACCAATACAAATTGTGAAAATGCTGCAAAAAAGATTATGAGAAAAATGCTATTTCTAAACATGACTTCAACACAAAATATAAAAGCGTGTTGGGCACTAACGCTTGTATTCATTAAAAATAGAACATTCCTCTATGAAAAGGCTTTTCACTTACTTATGGTCACCCTTAAACTCGTTGAGTTAATTCAGAAAAGTCAACACAAATGTTTCTCAATCTCTGTACCTAGACAAAGGAGATCAGGATTCAATTAGTGTAAGGAGGACCAAAAAGCAGCTAAGTAAAGAAACAGAAGCACACGATTTCCTAATCCTTTCTAATAGGTACCCTAAAATATGCATGAAAGTCTTAGGGTCCTGTATAAAGTTCATTAGGCACATTACATTGACCAGCACGCATTCCATGTCTGCAATATTTCTTTAGATTTCTCCATGTGAAGGGAGTCGGGGGCATTTTCAATCTTGGTGCCATGAGTATGGTATTGTCTACTGCTTTTTCCGTTGAGATTTAATTTCCCTGAACTTAAACAAATAATATGAAAATTGGGTTTACACCCCTACTGGCTCGCTCACTACTAAGTCAGCATGGAATGCTTTCAGAGACCCTGCTCCCTTGGTTCCATGGGCTTGAATTATCAGGTTCATACATTACGTGCCTGGATGAGCTATCATAGAATGGATGTCAATCTTGTAGAGTTGGGGTATTACCTCGGATGTTGGATGTATCTAATGTGGAATGTGTAATGAGAGCCATGATCACCTATTTTCCTCTTGCTCTCTCTCGGATAGAGTCTGGGTTTCCTTTCTACAAACTGATTGCTTTTCATTATGGTTCGAAGTGCCCATCAATTAAACTAAGAACGATAGATACTTGTATACATGTATGGAGAGAGAGAGAGAGAGAGAGAGAGAGAGAGAGAGAGAGAGAGAGAGAGAGAGAGAGAGAGAGAGAGAGAGAGAAGCCCCAACTCCGAGAAACTGAGATGACGAATCATAAGGTCGAGAAACTCAATGTCACAACATGGGCAGGGTGAGCATCTGAAGGGTTCCTTCACCAAAGGAGGCTACACACCAACCTGGGCAATCACCAACTGCAACGTAATGTTACAATCGATGGAATTTGGTTTGATTCTATTCAGGTGGGCGGGTGGGTCATATGAGGATGTAAAATGTCTTTGAGATAAAAGCATTTGTGCTTTGGGCTTGACCTCAATCCAACTGCAACCTGGGTCCTTTCTCAAACCTATCTTACTCATCATATCCCTCACTTCATTAACTTCACGCCATTTGCCTTTAGAAGCATATATGTTGGACAAAAGAATGTAGTTCACAGGATTTGTAGGCTCTAATTTGAACAATTGTTTGGCGGCAATCTCACCCAATGTCATGTTATTGTGAACTCTACAAAAACTCAGTAAAGCTCCCCAAACACAACCATCGGGCTCAAATGGCATTTTCTTGATCATAGAATAGGCCTCTTCTAGCTTTCCAGCACGACCAAGAAGGCTCACCATACAAGTATAATGTTCCACCCCTGGTTCAATTCCATGCTCTCTGGACATATCGTTAAAGTAGCATTGCCCTTCTTCTGTTAAGCCACTTTGGCTACAAGCAGATAATATACAGGTGAAACTAACCAAGTCGGGCTTCTGCCCACTCCTCTGCATCAAATGAAAGATCTCAATAGCTTCCTTAGCTTTTCCATGCATTGCATACCCGCCCAATATTGCATTCCAACTAACCAAATTTCTTGTAGGCATCCTGTCAAAACAAAGACGAGATGTTTTGATCCTTCCACATTTAGCATACATATCAATCAATGCACTGCCCACGTATACATCATCAGAGATCCCACTCCTGATAGAGAAACCATGAGCACCCTTCCCATGTATCAATGTTGCAGTGTTTCCACAAGCTGGTAGAAGGCAAGGGATTGTTATCGAGTTTGGCTTCACTCTAGCAATCTGCATGTCTCTGAATAGGTCCAAAGCCTCCATGTCTTTGCCATTTTGAGAACAAGCAGCGATCACTGACGTCCAAGATACAACGTTCAAGTCCACCCCTTTGTCCTTGAATTGCCCAAATACCATCAATGCCTCATCCACAAGGCCATTTCTCGAAAGCCCACTAACTAGTGCACTGCAAGCGCCCACATCCAATGCTTCCATTTCATCAAACACTTGTGACATCTGCGAACTACACCCACACTTCCCATACATATCTATTAAGGAGCTAACAATGCATTTGTCCGATACCGTTCCCATCTTGATCACATACCCATGAATTTGATTACCCAAAATCAAATCCTCCAAATCCCCCACTGCAGGAAGAACACTTGATATACCAGTCCCATTATGCTTTAAACCTTGTGAATGCATCTTTCGAAACATCGACACTGATTCCGAATAGTACCCACTTTGATTGAATCCTGCGATCAACCCATTACAACAAACTAAGTTTGGCTCGATCCCTTTATTCTCCATGTCCTCAAAGACCTCCTTTGCCTCGCTTACATGCCCAAGTCGAGCATACCCGGCGACTAAAGCACTCCAAGAAACCACATCTGGTTCAGACATTGCATCGAGCAGTTTGCGGGCATCTTTTAATTGACTGCATCTGACATACATATGAACCAAGGATGACTGAACAAATGGATCCGAATCAGACCCGGATACGGACGCAATGGCATGAACCTGCCGTCCAGCTTTGATGTTGGACAGAGCAGTGCATGCCTTGACTACTGTGGGGAAGAGAAAGGCGTCAGGGACATGGCCTTGATACAGCAGTCGTGAAAACAAACTCAGGACTCGTTTGAAGTCATTGAGTTTCGAACAAGCATAGATGAGGGAGTGAATAGAGGAAGAGGACGAGGGTGTTTGCATCAGCTAAACAGAGGTGATTTACGTAGAGTGAAAGGAGCTTGGTCACATATAAACTGAGAACGATGCACCTTACCTTGATCACCTTCACTTTGATTTCGCCAAAGTTAGTGCTATCTCACTGAAACTGAACTGTAATGGCTTGAACTCGCATGATAATTGGAATGCTTTCAGAGACCCTGCTTCCTTGGTTCCTTGGGCTAGAATTATCAGGTCCGCACATTACGCGCCTAGATGGAATGTGTAATGAGAGCCATGATCATCAATTTTCCACTTGCTCCATCTCGGATAGAGTCCTGGTTTCCTTTCTACGAACTGATTGCGTTTCGTTATGGATACACGTATGGAGAGAGAGAGAGAGAGAGAGAGGCCCCAACTTCGAAAAGTTCTCTGAGAAACGAAGAAGAAGAGGAGTAAACTGAAACACAAACAACCAGCAAGTATATTTATATGCCCGACGAAACCGTGTTCCATAAACGCGTTCCACAATCGCGATTCTTGTGTTTCTGAATTGGTAAACAAAATTTTGTGGCCAGAATACAAAAGTTTGCGGCTATGAGTAAAAAGTATGCGGCCACGAGTAAAATTTTGCGGCCACGAGTAAAACCGAAGCATGTTTGCAGTTTGCGCTTTCAGAATTAACAGGAAAAGCGTGATGCGTATGTGCGCTTCTACATAAGTGCGTATGGGTAACGAGAAAGCAAAAGCTTGTGGCCATAACTATACAAAAGTTTACGGCCATAGCTATACAAAGTTTACGGCCAGAAATCAAATAGAACTGCGTTTACAGTTCATGCTTTCCGTATTCCTTCTTTCCACGCCAACATGCACAAAGCTCCAATTATTATCGGATCAGATTTTGCTTTTTATTTTTGAGCAGCGAAGAAGAATTTTATTAATAGAAGAGGAAAGGAGAGTACAGATAAAAGGCTAAGAGAAAGCATCACAACGCAAAGACAACATCCCAACTAGATTGGCACCTTGTCCCGCGACAATCATTTACATCTCAGCCCGCAAGTTGATAAGAGATCAACTTGAAAAACACAAAAAAAAAGTGGGAACAGCAAACATGTCAAAGTCTACATATATCAAGCCCAATTAAAACCTAACTGACAAGTAGGCTAACAAAACATAATATCAATCCCAGTAATGAATTCTCCAATCTTGAGAAGCAGCACTTGATTCCAAGTTTCAGCAGAGTAGTAACACTGTCAAACTCCAAACAAGCAAGCCAAGAATCCAGTATTGAAATGCAGCTAGGTAGTCACCAACATGGACTCCAGAGAACGGCATAGGAGCAGAGCACAACCAAACTAAATCCAAAAGCGATAGATTTCCGAAAATTGCTTCAGCAGCACATCCTCATATAGAGATAAGGAAAGGATAGCACAGACCTTAGCAACCAAAGAGATAATTCACGCCATGAATTGCAGATGGTTCGCCAGGAGACACCTAGCATCAAAGGCAAGTAAGCCCCATCATATGCTAATCACACACCCAAGTTTATTTCACACACACACACCCAGATGCACAACACAGCACACAACGCGCCCACACAAGACACACACACAACTGAGTTATCCGGATTTCACAATAGAGTGAAGCCTGAATATGATATCGTCCATCGAGTATACAGACCCTTCCTTGTTTGATGTCACCCAAAAAGCCACCCTTGCTTTAATGAGGACAGTAGTTTCCATCCAATCCACAGTCTTGTTTTCAAAAACCAGCTGATTTCTAGCATCCCACACAGTCCAAATCACTCTAAATGGAATAGACTCCCAAATAATTTTATGCTTTGACTTGACAATTCACAGTCTTGTTTTAAAAAATCAGCTGATTTCTAGCATCCCACACAGCCCAAATCACTGTAAATGGAATAGACTCCCAAATAATTTTATGCTTCGACTTGATAATCCAAGCCTTCCACCAATGGAGTAAGCCTGCAAAAGTTGGTGGGGGCACCCATTGCAAACCCCACCATGGTAAAATCTGTGTCCAGGTATCCCATACAGGTTTGCAAAAATATAGGAGATGATCAACAGATTCCAAGCTTTCCTTACAAAATTTGCACAAGGTATCCTCATCACTCTGAATAATCTCAATCCTCAACAAAAATTCAGAAGTTTTGATTCTTCCCAAGTATGCTAGCCAACCAAAACATTTCACTCTAGGTGGAGCCAGATTCTTCCAGATGAGTTCAAAAGTTTCATCATGATTTGAATGAGACAAAAATGCTAAATTGTAGATGGATTTAACAGAGAATTTACCAGAGCTAGTGGCATGCCATAGAAGTTGATCAGGTACATCTCTTGGTTCAGCAACCCCAGATTGATCCAGAAGTTCATTCAACTCATCCAATTTCACCAGTTCCCAATCATAAAGATCTCTCCTGAAATGGAAGTCCCATTTTTGCAGTTCCATTTTCCTTGCTAGGACTTGGCTCAGCAATTCATCATTGTTTGTCATCATTGTTTGCTAATTGAATCTGGATCTAATTCGGTCCATTGACGGAGTACTACATCATATGTAGTACAGTTGGACTTTTTATAGAAGAATCGAAGTACAGTTGGCTTTTCATAGAAGAATTGAAGATGGAATCCTCTGTCAAGTTCATTCTAACTATCGGTACTGTTGGAATGTGAAAATGAATCAATGAGAGATTTATTCTGATCTTATAGCATCTTCTGATCCAAGATCTAGTTGCAGCAGATGAAAAAGTTCTTTTCGAACTCTAGTGAAAATGGGAATTGATAATGAAATAATGTCACTGGGGGGTTGGACCATAGAGAGCCAAAAAAAAAAAAAAGTTGGGACTCGGATTCTCAGCCGTTTTAAGAAAAAAAATAAACATGCCGAATAGTCCATGCGTGTGGAACCCCGCTCGTCTGCTTGGATACATTCATGAAGAACTTAATGTGTAAACTATTCTTTCAAATATTAGTTCAATTAGATATCGCTAAGTGCTTAACCAGAAACACGTGTATTGGTTCAAATGTTTTAGACCAAAATTCTAGACAAATAATTGGATGTTTGGATACAAAAAACTTGCTGACATCATATTGAATTCATTTTTGCATGGAAGGTTTGCATATCAAGTCCTACAAAATGAATGGCTCTGATCACCAAAGAGGGATTGGGACATGGTCCACCAGGTGTGGTGTTCCTGAAACATGATATCTTGGTGCAGTAAAATTTAGTAGAAGCAAACTGGCGTGACATGACTACCTCATTACATAAGATAAATAGATGAAACAACCCAACACATTTATGCAACAAGGAACCAATGTGAATGCCAAATCAGGCTTACACAACACTCCTTCACAAGAGAAATAGGCTCCTTAATGTAGCAATCAACAGTCAATAAAACACAAACTATATATCCGATGGAAATATTTAAGATTCTCCATTTGTAAGAAATCAACTCAAAAAGTGAATAGAAACAACTACATTGTTAAAATGAAACAAGAAAAAAAAAAACTACTTTCAGGCTAGTAAATGGGACATTCATTATGGTAATTAAAGATCAACTTCTAGTCAATCTAATGCAGCTACAATCCAACAAGACAAAGCTATGCTGCTTAGATAAGCATAAGCACAGAAAGCCGTTATGCAGATGCAACTGACAATGAGTGTCTAACATGAATTCACCCTTACTTTTTATCTTGTTTCTTCTTGTTAAGCACCAATTCATTGTGGAGGTTTGATTCGCTAGATTTTTTGAGTGACTTTCACGATGATTTCACCGTAGTTAGTGCATCCCACCAGTCTGATTCCATCTTTTTATATACGTTCCACAGGGCCAATCACTTGGATCTCCGATTTCATTATAAATCCATCCATCAAAGCTTCAAAAGAGACTACTATGAGGCGCAGTTAAGCTACCACGACTCACATACGCATGAACAGAGAGCATATAAAACAGGAGCTCATAACCGAGTCAGTTCCACAAATTCCATTCTTCCTTTTTTGTGTGGTTCTTGTAGAGCACAACTTCATTGGTTTCCATGACTGGAAGCAGGGTCCCAGTATACAAGTAAATACCACATCGATACGGAAACCGACCAAAATAAAGATCTGCAGTATCCCGGGTCTTCAAATCATACGAAAAGAGCTTGAAATCACCAGATGGTTTATGGTCTAAGACTACCAATTCACCATTTTTCGCACATCCCACTATACTGATTTCACCTTTTTCGTATGCTCCCATATAATGTCCAGTCCATGGAAAAGATCCAATTTTAAATTGGTTAGTCCAAGAACTTTGATCTTCATTCAACACCCACACGTCACAGCATTTGTCATCAGGATAAATAAACACAGCAAGTTTATCCTTCAATTCTGTAATTTGCCAGATAACACTTTGATCCCAAGTCACATCCCCGCACACTGGCATTCTTATTTTTCTAAACACCTCATCTGCCATGTCGAAGGACATAACAATATCTTGTCCTTCAAAATTAATCACTTCATAAGGTGGGATTATACATGCCCGCCAATAGAAAACTCCTTTCAACATTGCTGGAGCAGAAGCTCCAACAAAAAGCACGACGCTACCAAACCCCCCGAAATCATTCATCTCCCCAAAGAACGCCGAAAGCTTAACGACGTCGATTTCTCTCCAAGTTTCAGTGCTCATCGCGTACAGGTCAGCACGAACAACAGCTCTCCTGATGGAACTATAATAAGCCACAATCCTTATCAACTTGTAATCATTAGCACTGGAGTGATAGCCAAACCCAAAACTAACCATGTCAACCATCGTTTTACAACCATTGTAAAACGGATCAGGATCATCCAACCATTGCCATTCGGAATTCAGAATTTCACGAAACTGTCTGGTGGAGGGATTGCATAGAATCAAGGGAAATCCAGAGGGAGATAGACTTATGCAAACCAACCCATTACAGGTACCCCCAATGGAAATCGGGATACGGATAGATCTTCGCTCAGGATTTATCGGAGCGCTCCAACTCAAAGATGGGAAATCGAGACTGACAGCGCCGTTATTAAACCCATCATTGAAAAATAAAGACATTTTGCGTTTTTGGGTTTCACGATAGTTAGAGGTTACGAGGACAGAGGGGGGATTGAGAGTGGACTGGGTTTGAAGATGTTTGGAAATAAAATCAGGGGTTTCCATGAGATCATACCAGGTTTTGCATATGGACTTGAATCGCAAGAGGGATGTTACCGGCAACCTCGATAGGATTTCAATCGTTATGTCAATCGGCAGAACGGAAGTCGCTGTCGGTACATCCGATGGTCTACTCGCCATGGTTGTTCTTCTCTTCTTTTACGTCTAACAGAGATTTGTTGCTAGAATATGCCCAGTCCCGCTGGACTGATTTCGACCTAACTAGACGTGAAATTATCCAGTGTGCTGAAGAAAAAAAAATTATGTGGTGTCCCACTTTTTCAAAAAAGTACTTTTTTAAAGAAGAAGATAATTTCAAATTCAAATATAATAAAAATAAAAAATATTTTTTTAATTTTTTTGTACCGTTTAAAATATATATCTTAATGAGATCTATCAAATAGGATCTATATTGGTATAAAAATTATTTACGCAAACACATAATTTTTAAACTTGAAATTACATTCTTTTTTCAAAAATTACTTTTTCTTGAAAGTGAAACACCATCTTAGTCCACCTAAAAGGGTCCACGTCGTTTTGGGCCTTTCGGCCATCCGAGCATCCTTTTTGCTACTCAGCCGACCATTCTCTCCTCTTTTCATCTGCTTATATTTGGGTGTCGAAAATATGGTTGGACGGCTAGAATGTGCTACCGGATACTCTGTGTACAATATCCTATATGTATCCAAAAATTTCTCCCGATAATTATTACTAGGAGTAGTTTCCTAAATCATTTATTGTTAAAGAGGTTCCATTCTCTTAACTCTTTTGTTTAAATATTTTTTTGGTAATTTTAACTTTCATTACTTCTTCTTTTTTCTTTTTCTTTTTTTTTAGTAATTTTGTTGACCTGCATTGAAAAAAGTTCATGTAAAACGACACTATACACACAAAAGACACAGTTAATTTGTATTTTCTTGGTCAAACTTTTTTTTTTTACTTTTATTCGTAATTTTTTATTTTTTAAACTCTTCTTGTCGAGACTGATTATTAGTCCAAAAAAATGTAAATATAAAAAAAATTCAAAAAATACGAACAAAATGTTAAGGAGAATAGAGCCTTCTCGTATGGGGGTTGTTTTTTTTTTTGCATTATTGCAAACCTCACAATTGATTCAATGTTGTATTTATTTGAATATGATTTCTATGTTCGTTTTTTACTTGGTGATCTTACACTCGTTTGGTGTATAGTTTAACCGATTTCTCAACATCATTCTTATTTGTGTATTGATGCAAAGTCCCTTCAACCGGAACTTAAAATTCTAACCCAAATTGAGCCCTAAGAATGTACTGACTTGTTCCATTCACTTTCACATAAGAACATTCCAGAGGGTATAAGGAAGAAGATGAGAGAGTATCATCAAGAATGTAAATGGCTACCGGAAACAATAAACATGCCATGCAAATTGCTACTGGAAACATGGCCTATTGCGGCATATGCCTCTTGGTCCAGTTCTTCATTTAGCAAGCCGAAATATCAGGCATTTGACACTGAAAAATATAGGATGTTAAATATAGCAATTTCACCAAATTAAAGCTGGTCCCTCGTTTTTGGGGTGAAGCCGAATATTGTGTGATTGACGCTGGAAAAATGGATCGAAGTTTAATTCTGGGCCAATCCTTCAGTTCGCGAGGCCAAATATATAAGATGCTAATCTTCTTTAAATTTCTTCCTCCAGCTATCCAGAGGGGAACTTACCTTCTTGTTGCGAGAATGGACGCGGACAAAAAAGAGGAGAATTCCGAAGGCCGTTAAAGAAAAAGGAGAATCTTGAAAGGCCGTTGAAGAAAGAGGAGAATCCGGAAAGGAAGTGGTTTTGGGAGGAGATGACGGGGGTGGACTGGACCATCCTCGGCTTTAGTATTATTCTGGAAGTTTGCGTGGGCTGTTCTGCGGAGGATGGCGAGAATTGTAGATGATCAGGCCGACAAAGACAAGGTCAACACATTGTCGAATATGTGTTGTTTGCGACGCTGGTTGCAAAATGTACTTTTCTTCGGTAGGCCTAAAGGCCATCCAATTGTCTTTTTCAAAAGCGATGTGTGGCTTATTGATTCATCTCGACGATAGAAATAAGAAAAATATACATATACATATACATATATATATACACACTTTTATTCAAATGTTTTGAAAAATAATTACTCTACTTTTTAGCAAAAAAAATTCAAAAATTTGAAAATGACCATTGAACGGCCTTTGGGCCTACCGCACGAAGAAAAATACATTTTGAGACAAGCATAGCAAACAACACATATTCGACAATGTTTTTACCACTCGTGAACTCGTCTTTGTCGGCCTGGTCATATGCAATTCTCGCCATCCTCTGCAGAACTGTCACGCAACTTCCAGAATGATTCTAAAGCCGAGAATGGTCCAGTCTACCCACGTCATCTCCTCCCAAAACCGCTTCCTTTTGGGATTCTCCTCTTTTTTGATCGGCCTTTCGGGATTCTCCTCTTCCTTCTACGGGCTTTCGGGATTCTCCTCTTTTTTTTCGGTGTCCATTTTCGCTAAAAGAAGATCAATTCATTTCGATATCGTATCAACCAATATTTGACTAATATGATTGTTGGCGTGACCAATAATTTTGATGAGCTCTAATGAACGGCTCGGATGAACGACTCAGATGGTATATATGGCGAAGATGAGATTTGGATCATTGGATTGCCTAATGGATGGTTCGGATGCCGCACAACACAGTGTTATGCGGCTGGTGCACAACACCATCCCCCAGCTGGTGGTTAATAATTACAATGAGAGTCGAGCACCTCTTCCATGAAAACTCGAACTCAGGACCTCTCTTTTAAAAGGGAGAAAAAGAAACCAACCACACCAAGTGATGTTTTTTTAATGATTGAAACGGTTCATTTTTTGAATATTGTGAAGACATATATGCTCTTGTAAAAAAAATTAATTTGATCAGATATCAGTTGCTATGTTAACAATTCACATCTGTCTTTAAGCTTATTGAGCCGACTAGGTTGTTTTAGATTTGTTTCAAAACGTAACGAGCTTAAAAAACACATGTTTGAGTTTGACTTATTTATTGCTAGAAATGATTTCAAACGAATTTTGACGAACCGAACACGAGTCGAGCTCGAATAGGCAGTTTACGTAAAAGCTAAACAACAAATCAGGTGATGATCCGCGCAAATTGCATCCCGGTGCCGGAATCGAAACCAGCACGTCCCAACACTGCAGATATGGATGGGGATGAGAAAGAAATGCTCCAACAAGCACAAGCTCGGCTTGCCAATACAAGAGGGAAGTAGGCCAAAAGGAAAGCCAGGGGTAAGCAACTTGAAGAGGCCAGAAGGCTTGCTTCACTGCAGAAAAGGAGAGAACTCAAGGCTGCTGGCATTCATACTTGCCTTATGATGTTTCTAATGATAATCGATCCGTGGTACAACCGAAGTTTCCCACCGCTGTCGGAAATCTGGAAGGCGAAAGAAGACGAGAGAGTATCATCAAGAATGTCGATAGCGAGCCACAGATCCTTCAGAGGCAATGCAAGGTTACACGCGCCGCTGAAAATCCATCCATCAAAGCTTCAAAAAAGACTACTATGAGGCATAGTTAAGCTACCAACTCAAATAAGCATGAACAGAGAGCATTTAAAACAGGAGCTCATACCTGAGTCAGTTCCACAAATTCAATGCTTCCTTTTTTTTTTTTTTGGGTTCTTGTTGAGCACGACTTCATTGGTTTCCATGACTGGAAGCAGGGTCCCAGTATACAAGTAATTACCACATCGATACGGAAACCAACCAAAATAAAGATCTGCAGTATCCCGAGTCTTCAAATCATACGAAAAGAGCTTGAAATCACCAGATGGTTTATGGTCAACAACTAACAATTCACCATTTTTTGCTCATCCCACCGGATTGATTTCACCTTTTTCATATGCTCCCATATAATGTCCAATCCATGGAAAAGATCCAATTTTAAATTGGTTAGTCCAAGAACTTTGGTCTTCATTCAACACCCACATGTCACAGCATTTGTCATCCGGATAAATAAACACAGCAAGCTTATCCTTCAATTCTATAATTTGCCAGAGAATACTTCGATCCCAAGTATAATCCCCACACACTGGCATTCTTATTTTTTTTAAAGCACCTCATCTGCCATGTCAAAGGACATAACAATCTCCCGTTCTTCAATCTGTTCAGAAGCATAAGTCGAGATTATACATCCCTGCCAATAGAAAACTCCGTTCAACATTGCTAGAGCATCTCCAAGAATAAGCACGATGGTACCGTCCCCCCCCCGAAATCATTCTGAAAAAACACCGAAGGCTTATCGACGTCATTTTCTCTCCAAGTTCCAGTGCTCATCGTGTACAGTTCAGCACGGACAAAAAAAGCTCTCGGGTCTAGAATAAACCACAATCCTTATCAACTTGTAATCATTAGCACTGGAGTGGTAGCCAAACCCGAAACTAACCCCGTCAACCATCTTATCACCATTGTCATCCAGATAAGGATCATCCAACCATTGCCATTCGGAATTATCACCATTGTCATCCAGATAAGGATCATCCAACCATTGCCATTCGGAATTTCCCGAAACTGTCTGGTGCAGGGATTCCGTAGAATCAAGGGAAATCCATAGTGAGATAGACTTTATGCAAACCAAACCATTACAGGTCCCAACAGAAACAGGGAAATGTCTTCGCCCAGAATTTATACTATCAATCCGACTCAACAAGGGGAAATCGAGATTGACAGCGCCGTTAATAAACCCATCATTGAAGAACAAAGACGCTGTGTGTTTCTGGGTTTCACAATGGTAAGAGGTTACTAGGACAGGGGGGATTGAGAGTGGACTGGGTTTGAAGAGGTTACGCTGTGTGTTTCTCGGCCGTCCATTCATGAATTCAATAATTGAGATTGCGTTTTAATTTTGACAGGTCAAAATTATTTTCAATCCAGACCTCCAAAATATTTTTAGATAACCGCAATTGGGCTCCATAAATAAGTCTTTCTGAATCATTAGTAGTTTCCTGAATCATTTATTGTTAAAATAGGTTTCATTCTCTCTTAGGCTTAATTTGGATGGCAGGGCAGCAATATTGAGAATTTGACACCATACTTCCATGATTCCGACGTTTGGAAGGAACATGAATAGAAATGTGATGTCATACTTTTAGGATTTTCATGTTTGAGAGAGATGGAATAGGATTATAATTCCTGACGACACATCCGATCAGAAAGGTTGCAAAACCTTTTCACATGAGTTGTGACTTTATGTAAATGGTTATAACACCCATTAGTTTGGGATGTGTTTATTAGGAAGTCATGTGATTGTTGGAAAATGATTTGAAACATGGGATGCCTCTAAGAGCCCTTCTAATTACTCCTTCCGTCACATTTTAAGTGTCCTGTTTCGTAACTCCAACTTATTAAAAAAATATTATCATTACACCTATTATATCAATTTTTACCTCCACTTTCTCTACTTACCCTCTATGGAGACATCATCATTATACTTTTATTCACTAACTTTTCAAAATGGAATCTACTTTTAGGGGCAAAATGGAAAATATACCAACTTTTACCCACTAACTTTACAAAATGAACACTTATTAAGGGACAACCCAAAATGAAATACTGGACTTTAAAAAAGGGATAGAGGGAGTAAATGTTTCATGGGAGGGTGCCTTCTAAGAGTCATGGGTCCATTTAATTAATTGTCTTTCATAGACATGACCTTTCCCAACTAGTGTCTTTAAAAGACATGACTATTCCTAATGTGTGTCCAGATTGAGTAGGAATCTGATCGCTCTTTTATCCCATGGAAATGTTAGATTTTTAGCTCAATCAATGAAAAAAAAGAAATATTGACTTTGACAAAAAAAAATTATGATTGAAAATCATTTTTTTTAATAAACACAAAAATGAGCTTTAAGAGGATCAGTTTAATCAAACACCGGCAAGTGCTTGATTCGGAAACCCTTGTCTTGGTTTAAAAGTTTGTACCAATATTATTCTAAGGAAAAATGACGGTCAAGGACGTATTTTGATAATTAATACACATCAAGGACATTTTTAGCATTAAAAAATATTCTTAGCTTGTTCTTGACGGGTATTAATTATCAAAACACGTCTTGGGCCGTCATTTTCCCATATTCTAAGCCGGTAATAGGATCTTCGGGGAAAATAAAAACTTGCCGATATTGGAACTGGAAAAGGGTCCATGGGCGTGGACTGTTTGGTCCAGTTTTTATCCAAACGGGAAAGAAACTGAGTCCAAAAAAGTATAGCAAAGCCGAAAGAAAAAGAAAAAGCTAATCACAAGCATTGTGGTTGTCATGAATCATGATGATCTTTGCGTACTGAAATTCAGTAGAAACAAAGTGGCCAAATAACCAAACAATTAAGAAAGATCTTGTTAAACAAGATGAGTAACATTCGATAAGCGGATGGAACCACCCCAACACACCTATGCTTCACAGAACCAATTTGTATGCACCAAATCAGGCTTACACGAGACATTGGCTCCTCAACACAGCAAACAACAGTCATTGGAACAGAAACTATATCACATGAAAAACATTAGAGCCCTCCATCCATTAAAAATCAACTTAAATACTGTACTGCATGAAACAAGAGAAAAACAAAAACTATTTTCAGGCTCGTAAATGGGACACATGATTACAGCAATGGAAACGTACCAAATGATCTATTTACAGTCCAGTTAATGCAGCTTTGATCCAACACAAAAACTATATACGCTCCTTCGATAACAATAAGTAGAGAAAGCATTCACATATGCAACTGGCAAGGAGACTTTTACATGAATTCACCGCTACATTTTCTCTCGTTTCTTCTTGTTAGGCATGAATTCATTCTAGTGCTTGACATCATTTTCATGACAGGAAGTAGAGTCTCCGTGTATAAATAATGCCTCATGGGTACCCAAACTGAGAAAAAGCAAGATTCGTGTGTTGGCTCTGGGAAAGATCCAAAAAGAGGTTCGACTTGCCAGATTCTTTTACTGTGATTTCACCATATTTAGCGCATCCCACTGGTCTGATTGCATCTTTTTCTCTTCGTCCCACAGGGCCTGCAATACGTGGAAAAGGTCTAACTTTCAATTGCTTCAAAAGAGACAACTACGAAACATTGTTAGACGACGATAACTAAAATAACCAAGTATGAACAGTGAAAGCATTCAAAACATGAGCTCACAAATTCAATGTTTAGTTGGTTTGCATGAGTGGAAGCAGGTTCTCCGTATACAAGTAAATCTCAGATGGAAACTGAATCCAACCAAAATAAAGATCCGTAGTTTTCCTGGTCTTTGGATCATACGAAAAGAGCTTTAAGTCACCACTTGCACTATGGTCTTTCACTACGAATTCACCATTTTTCACACCTCTCACAACAGTGAAGTCTGTGATATCAACTTTAAATTGGTTAGTCCAAGAACTTTGGTCTTCATTCAACACCCACACCTCAAAGCATCTGTCATCAGAATAAAACACCACAGCAAGTTTATCCTTCAATTCTGCAATTTGCAAGTTAATTTCATCCCATGTCTCGACCAAGCATGGAGGCGGTAATCCTATTTTTCTGAACACCTCATCACCCATATCAAAAGATACAACAATCGCTTCACCAGTTGGGATTACACATGCCAGCCAATAGCAAACTCCTTTCAAGACAGTTGAAGCAGAAGATTCAACAATTCGCACATGGCTACCAAACCCCCCAAAATCATTCATCTCCTTAAAGAACACCAAAACCTTATCGTCACCGATTTCTGCCCAAGTATCAGTACTCATCACGTACAAATCAGCTCGGATATTGTCTCTCATGGTAGGCGTAGAATAAACCATAACCCTAATCAACTTGTAATCATTCGCACTGGGATGAAAACCAAACCCAAAACTAACCTGCTTAACATTCAGATAACCATTGTAATCTGGATCATCCAACCATTGCCATTCGGAGTTCGGAATTTCCCGAAACTGTCTGGTGGAGGGATTGCATAGAATCAAAGGATATCCAAAGCGAGAGCAAGATAGACTTATGCAAACCAAACCATTACATATACCCCCAATAGATAAATAAGTTTTCCCACTGTGCTCCCAACCGTGAAGACTAGTCCTCCTATTTAGAAATGGGAAAACGAGACTGACTGGGCCGCTATTGAACCCATCATCATTGTGAATTAAAGAGATTTCATGGTTTTCGGTTTTGCGATTGTAAGTGGTTACAAGGAGAGAGGTGGAACTGAGAGTGGAATGGGTCAGGAGATGTTGGAAAATAAAATCAAGGGTTTCGATTAGAGCATACCAGGTTTTGCAGACGGATTTGAATCTCAAGAGGGATTTTACTGGCAATCTTGAGAGGATTTCGATCGCTATCTCGAAAGGCAGATGGAATGTCGCACTTGCTACAGTGGATTGGCTACCCTCCATAGCTTTGTTCTTCTTCTCGGCTTCTACAGAGTTTACCTCAACCTCTTCTCAACAGTTGCTTGGTGAAGTGGAGTACCTGCCTAGCAAAAAAAAAAAAGTGGAGTACCCACTGATTGGAGCTAGGGAAAAGGGGGGAAAGGAAAGGAAAATAGTAAATAAATTCCTCAATGGAAGGGGAAATAAAATAGGAAGGAAACTATTAGGGAAATAAAACATTTTAATTTAGTTTCCTCGTAGTTTTCTTTGATTTTCTTTCTACTATAACCAAACAAGAGAAAATAATCCACTTTCTTTACATTTTCCTTCTCTTTCCTTTTTCTTTCCACAAGTTTCAAACAGACAGTGGCGACGCCATAAGGAAGCCGGTGGGGTCGGCGGACCCCATGTGAAGAAATTAAAATGCTACTATTGTTATGCTATACTCCTTTGGTCCAGATATGAACCCATCAAAAATGTTTATGACCCCATCCTAGTGTGCATACTACAAAGTACTAGGTAATATTTTTCATTAAACCAACACACAACTTCTCTCTTTCATAATTCCGAGGGTCCGTACCAGCTTACATGCACCTTAATTAATTATTGGGAATTCAATTTCACCGTCCTCTCTTTCATAATTTCGAGTGTCCGTAACAGCTTACAGCTTACACGCACCTCAATTCATTATTGGGAACTCAATTTCACTGTTCACTAGCATGTAGCCCAACTCAATTAAAGCTAGGGCAATCCCCTGTATGGATTAAGCCATAAGAGTTGAATCCACCTAGGAGGTTTCAATTATGATAACTATGAGAGAAAAATATGCATCTTTTTTTACAAAGAAGCAAGAAAGTTTCATCACCTTCAAACTATTTGCGTAAAGAAAAATTAGGTTTTGAATTGACAACAAGGGATCCAAGACTAAATTTCGTTTTTCAAGTGGGTATGAAAAAAAATTGAGATTGTAGAGATATTTTTGGGTTAAAAATTAATCCACTGTCATAGTATGTAATGCTATCGAGATCAATCTGGATCATCCAACCCAAAACTAACCTGCTTAACATTCAGATAACCATTGTAATCTGGATCATCCCAACCAGCTTTTGCAAACGGATTTGAATCGCAAGAGGGATTTCACTGGCAATCTTGAGAGGATTTCAATCACTATCTCGAACGGCAGATGGATTGTCGCCCTTGCTACGGTGGATTGGCTTCCCTCCATAGCTTCTCTTCCTCTTCTCGGCTTCTACCGAGTTTTCCTCTACCTTTTCTCGGCATTTTAGAAAGACGTCCACCCACTGATTGGAACCAGGGAAAATGGGAAAAGGAAAGGAAAAAAAAAAAAAAAAATCGTCAATGAAGAAGGGGAAATAAACTACGAAGGAAACTATATTTGAACAAACTTGAACGAGAACATAGACTTCACCACTGCTCAAACTCGACAAATTCGAAAAGCTTGGTTTGTTTATCCGCTGTAGTCCCAAATACATACCCCATGAAAACACCAGACAATGACATGGCCGAAAACAAGGGGGACTCGTTTTATTTTAATTTATCTTTGTGTTTTTTTAGCCCTAATACCTGTGTTGCTTAACTTTTACTGTATCATTTTTTGAAAGTTGGCCTTGTTAAAAAAAAATTGCATTCGCTAATTTTGCGTTAAACTTTTATGAATAATTAATTTATTTTAATGAGAGTAATTGGAAAAGTAAAAAAAAAAAAATTTCCCAAATATGTTTCGAAATATCCAATTTTAAGCCTTGGAACTTTTTTTTCGGTTGAAAAGTGATTATTTTTCAAAATATTTGAATAAAAATCATAATTTTTTAATTTTCCGATTCGATACAAGATGAATCGAAAAACAAAAAAAGTGAGATACACAAAACTAACAAACGCAAAAAAAATTTGAATAAAGGCAAAACAAAAAAAATTCAAAAATCTATACCTTGTTTGGTTCCATCTCATTTTTCTTTCAATCTCTCCCTACTCATTACCACTTACTCCCTCCATCCCTTATTTATAGTCCGGTATTCCATTTTGGACTGTCCCTTAATAAGTGTCCATTTTGTAAAGTTAATAGGTAAAAGTTGGTGAATTGTCTATTTTGTCTTTAAAAGTAGATTCCATTTTAAAAAACAAGTGAGTAAAAGTGTAATGATGATGGGTAAGTAGGAAAAGAGGAGGGAAAAATTGATGTGAAAGATATAATGATGATATCCTTTTAATAAGTTGAAATTACGAAGCAGGACACTTAAAAAAAGACGGAGGAAGTATTACATTAAAAATAACTTTCAAAAAAACCAAACAAGGTGTAGTCTTTAGTGGAACAACACCTAAAAAAGCCTTGTGCGACGCAGACTAGCGGGCGTAACCGTTTTGAATGGGCTACATCATCCGGAAATTACCAGCCGGTCCTGTTTTTTAGTTGGGGTTCCTTCCAAACCCCTTTTTGTAGTGTGTGTTATGTGCGGCCCCTTTCTAGAGATGCTTTTACATTTGTGCCCTTGTAATTTTTTACACCCCAAGAATTCACACGTCTCTCAAGAATTCACATCACTGAGAATTCACACTCCCAGAATTCACACTCATTCGCAAGAATTCACTTTACAGAATTCACATCACTTTACAGAATTCACACCCCTTTACAAGAATTCACACCCTTTTGTAAAAATTATACCCCTAGAATTCATAGCCCTTTGCATTATTCACACTCTCAGAATTCAAATCTTTGAAAAGAGATACAATTCACACACAAATGAAGAATTCACATGTTCAAAAGAGACAATTCGCACCCAAATAAAGAATTCACACCTTAAAAAAGACAGAATTCACATCCCATCTATACTTTTCACATTCCTAAATTAAGATTTCACACATACAATTCACAATCAAAATAGCCTGGTCTACAAATTTACACTTTTGCAAAATTCACACCCACAAAATTCATACACCTTTTCATAATTCACCCTCATAATTTATACCATTTGTAGATTCTATATTTTTGAACGTGTGAATTCTATATTTTGGGACGTGTGAATTCTGTATTTTGGGACATAATTCACATCTTCAAATAAAGAATTCACTCATATTTTAATTAACAACTTACAAAATTTGTAATTCAAGCAAAAGCATAACATTCAAATTAAAAAACAAATTGACTTTTAAAAAGAAACAAAAGGAATTTACGAGAATTCACACTCGTGTGAATTCTTTTTCCATCAAATTGTACCCAAGGCCTTCCGCCCGGCCTCCCAATCGCCAAATTCCAAACAGATTCCTCGTCTTATTCTGCGTCTTCTTCTGCAAATCGACTGAAGGCAAGGCCGAAGAACTTTCAGATGTGGCCGTGGGCATTTCGTCATAATCCTATCTTCCATTGAGCAACGGCGAGCCATGGCTGTGAAAGGGCTTGTGAGAAGGAAGAAGTCACCTGTGCAGAAGGAATGAAATAAAAAAGGAACGAACGCCGCTACGACCATCTCCTCCATCGGCAACGCCTTGGTAGACGAGTTGAAGAAGCTTCGAGTCACCTAGGTAGAGCGGCATGACATCTTGATCGAGTAAAAATTATTCAAATTAATAGAATAATTCGAGATTCTGGGTTCTTTTATGAGATCTGAGGTTGTGATGTATAGGTTGTTGGAATTGAAAGGTGAAAAGATTGGAAGAAGAACGCGAATGGAGAACAAAAGACGCGTATGAGCGACGAAGGGGCAGGGTTAGTTTTGATAGTTTACTTAAAACAGGGTTTATACGAAATGTGTTTGACAAACGGTGGGCTTGGACAGCCCCTTGACAAAACCGGGCCGGCCAGTTAGGGCCCCATCATCATTGGTCGACGCCCAAGTCCATGGGTGGACCCGGTCCACATTACATGCCCGATAAAATTTGAAGCTTCACTTCAACAAGAAGGGTTTTTTACTCAACTTGAAACCGTCACATGCAGAAACACTGTTGAGAGAACGAGGAAAACTCAGTAGAAGAGAAGCCGACAAGAAGAAGAAGAAGAAGAAGAGAAGCCGACAAGAAGAAGAAGAAGAAGAAGAGAAGCCATGGAGGAGGGCAGCCAATCCACTGGATCAAGGGCGACGTTCCCTCTTCTGTTGGAGATAACCATTGAAATCCTCTCAAGATTGCCAGTGAAATCCCTCTTGCGATTCAAATCCGTCTGTAAAGACTGGTATGATCTGATCAAAACCCCTGATTTCATTTCCAAGCATTTCCAAACCCAGTCCACTCTCAGCTCCACCTCTCTTCTCGTAACCACGTACAATCGCGTAAACGAAAACTACGCCATGTCTTTAGTTTTCGACGATGGGTTTCGTAGCGACGGCCCTATCAATCTCGATTTCCCATTTATGAATAGGAGGAGGACTACTCCTGGTAGGTGGTGGGAGAAACCTAGGAAAAATTACTTCTCTATTGGGGGTATCTGTAATGGTTTGGTTTGCATAAGTTTATCTCCCTTTGGATATCCCTTGATTCTGTGCAACCCCGCCACCAGACAGTTTCGGGAAATTCGGCATTCCGAACGGCAATATTTGGATGATCCGGATTACTATGGTTATGCAGACATTAAGCGGATTAGTTATGGGTTTGGCTGCCATCCCAGTGCTAATGATTTGAAGTTGGTTAGGATTGTGCTTTATTCTAGATCAATGGAGGTGGAGGACGCCTTTGTCCAAGCTGATCTTTATGTGATGAGGACTGATACTTGGAGAGAAATCGATGCCGATAAGGTTTCGGTGTTCCTTGGGGAGACGAATAATAGCTACGTGCAAATTGGTGGATCTTGTGCTTCAGCGGTTTTGAATGGAGTTTTCTATTGGCCAGCGTGTGTAATGCCAACTAATGAAGTGATTGTTATGTCTTTTGACATGGGTGATGAGGTGTTCAGAAGAATAAGTACACCAGTGTGTTTGGATGAGACTTGGGACGAAATTAACTGGCGAATAACGGAATTGAAGGATAAACTTGCTCTTGTTATTCATCCCGATGACAGACGCTTTGATGTGTGGGTGTTGAATGAAGACCAGGGTTCTTGGACTAACCAATTTAAACTGGGATCTTTTCCAAGGATTCCACCGTATGTGGGATGTGGGAAAAATGGTGAAATCACAGTGGTGGGAGGTTTGAAAAATGGTGAATTGGTAGTGACGGACCATAAAGTATCTAGTGATTTAAAGCTCTTTTCGTATGATCCAAAGGCCCAGGAAACTACTGATCTTTATTTTGGCCGGGTTCCGTATCCTTCTGATAGTTACTTGTATACGGGGACCCTGCTTCCAATCATGGAAACCAATGAAGCCATGCTCAACAAGAAGAACAAAAAAGGAAGCATTGCATTTGTGGAACTGACTCAGGTGTGAGCTCATGTTCTGAATGCTTTCTCTATTCATGCTTATTTTAGTTGTGGTAGCTTAACTATGTCTCTTAGTAGTGTCTTTTCAAGACTTGCGATCAGACTGGTGGGATGTGCTGAATATGGTGAAAGACTCTAAAAAGTTATGCAATTCAAGTCTCTTGTTGGGTTGTCCCGAGAGCCAAGACACTAAAGAATCTTCATTTTGCCATTTTGAATTCTTTATACAGCAAGATTTTACCAGTCATGACATTGAAGTCAAGCACAACAACGAGCTCGTGAACAAGAAGAGAGAAGGGAAAACGTAGCAGTGAATTCATGTACAAGACTCCTGTGTCACTTGGGGCCGTGAATCTTGCTCATGCTTGTTTAAGGAGCATAGTTTTTGTCTCCCTCTTCTTCTTTTTTCATTTTTTTTCATTTTTTTTTTAATTTTTGAAGCAGCATATGCCTCAAAGTGTCCCGTTACAAGCCTAAACTAGTTCTTTGTGTTATTCAATAAGAAACTAATTTGTCTCAGTTGAGTATGAAGTTGGTTTATGAGTGGATGGAGATTTTGAATTTTTCCATGTAATGTAGCATCTGCTTCAATGACTCTCGACTCTTGACTGTTGCACATTGTTTCTTATAAGCTAAATGTGTTTCCTTGTTTCATCTCTCGATCTTCTGCCAGAAGGTCATCTTATTCTCGATCTTCTCCAGCTAAAACATAAATGCGTTGGCCACCTGTACATGAACTGTTCATTTTGTTATTGTTATGCCATTTAAAACTGCCACATTTGTTTCGTAGAGGGAACGATCATTACTTTTGTTAATGTATTCCAAGTGAGAGAACATATTCTGCAGTTACCAATTAGTTCTCTGTGTTCGTTTTTGTTGTTTTTCTGGTCAATAGGTGCGGATGGGAGAAGGAGAAGTTGTGAAACACAGCGTAAGCCTCGATCTTGGCATCACACTTTCTAAGGGACTGTTTTAACCACTCGACCAATCCCTACTTGTTAGTTAGCAATTAGCTTAGACGCAATTAATCACACAATTAGCGAAGAGAACAGAAAAATTGGCAAATCATTGCCATTCACCCCCCAGTTTGGATTGTTGTGTAGATCACTTGCTTTCTGCAACGACTTCTGTAAAACCAAATGAGCCGGTTGTAGAGGTTGTCTTTGAGTGTTTTTGGCGAGCGTGAGACTTCTAATCAAGCGTGGCTCGAAGAAGTCTAAAAGTTAGGCTCCAATTTGTTCCTTGAGCAAAACGAGCCAAGGTGAAACAAATTTATAATGATTCGAGGACTTTTTACAGAAGATTCAAAGATGGAATCCACTGTCAAGTTCATTCAAAATATCGTTCTCATCATTCTCAACTTGAAAATGGACAAACAGCATGTTTCAGTTCTGTTTTAAAGCGCAGAGTGGATCAACTGTTGGAAAGCGGGAATGAATCAACGAGGTGCTTGTTCCGATCTTGTATCATCTCCTCATAGAAAATCTAGTTGCAGCAGATGAAGTGTTTCTTTTGGGAATCAATAGTGTAAGTAATGTCACAACAGAGGTGAACCAAAGACAGCTACCAAGAAAAAAAAGAGACGGACTAAGCTTCTCTGCCATTTTGGAGGAAAAACTGGACGGCACAGTCCAGGTGCATGGACACCGCTGCTGTCCCTCTGTAATAACCAGATCCGTTTATGTAAGACTTAATGGGCAAACAATTACTGCAAATTATTACTTTAATTGGATATCAACAAGTGCTTGATCAAGAAACACTTGTCTTGGTTCAAAAGTTAGTACCAAAAGTCCGAACCAATAATTGGATGTCTGGATAAGAAACTTGCGGATGTCAGATTAAAGTCATAGTTTACATGGATGGTTTCCACTTTAAATCTAACAAAATGAAGAGCTCCAAGGCACCATCAAAGAGGGCTGTTCGGTCCAGTTTTTTTCCAAACAGCAAAGAAACCAAGTCCAGAAAAGTATAGCAAAGAAACTGAATCCAGAAAAGTGTAGCAAAGAAATAGAAGGTATAAGAAAAGAAAATCACAAGTATTGTAGTGGTCATGATCATGATGATCTTGGTGTAGTAAATTCAGTAGAAACGAATTGGTCAAATAACCAAAACAATTAAGAAAATCTTGGTGAATAAACAGATGAAACAACCCAACACAATTATGCTACAAAGAACAAATGCAAAGCAATGTGCATGCACAAAATCAGGGTTACACAAAACTCACTCACATGAAACATAGGCTTCTGAATGCAGCAATCAACAGTCATTGGAACATAAACGATAACACAGGAAAAACATTAGAGTTATCCATCCATTAGTAAGTCCACTTAAATAATCAATTGAATGAAACAAGGAAAAAACGAAAAAACTAATTTCAGGCACATGAATGGTACGCTAATTATAGTAATTAAAAAGTACCAAAAGATCAATATATAGTCAAGTTAATGCAGCTTCAACCCAACACAAAAACAAAAACTATGCTCCTTAGATAACCGTAAGTAGAGTAAGCTTTCACAGATGCAATGACAAGAAGTCATCGTGTTGGTTGACAACATTTTCGTGACTGGAAGTATAGTCTCCGTGTATAAATAATGGCGTAAAGGTACCCAAACTGAGCAAAAACAAGATTCTTGGTGTATTGGCTCTCTGGATGATCCAAAAAGAGGTTTCACTTGCCAGATTCTTTTAGCGTCTTTCACCATAAAGTGCTTCCCACCGATCTAATCGTATCTTTTTCTCCACGTCAACACTGGGCCTGCAATACGTGCAAAATTCCAACCTTTGATTACTTCCAGGATCTCCCACTTCATTCTAAACCCGTACATCAAAGCTTCCAAAAGAGTATATACTATGAGGCATAGTTTGCCTACCACAACAAACATAAGCGTGAACAGTGAAAGCATTCAAAACATGAGTTCACACCTGAGTCAGTTACACAAATTCAATGCTTCGGTGGTTTGCATGACTGGAAGCAGGGTCTCCGTATACAAGTAAATAGCAGATCCATACGGAACCCAACCAAAATAAAGATCCGTTCTTTTGCAGGTCTCTAGATCATATGAAAAGAGCTTTAAGTCACCACTTCCACTATGGTCTATCACTACGAATTCACCATTGTTCGCACATCCTACCACTCTGATTTCACCATTCTCACCATATCTCACATAACGTGAAATCCTTGGAAAAGATCCAACTTTGAATTGGTTAGTCCATGATTTCTGATCTTCATTCAACACCCAGACATCAAGGCATCTTTCATTCGAACGAATAACCAGAGCAAGTTTATCCTTAAGTTCTGTAAATTGCCAGATTTTTTGATACGTCAGTTTTGTAAATCGCCAGATTGTTTCATTAAAACCCCTACCCAAAAACACCGGTGTTCTTATTTTCCTAAACACCTCATCGCCCATGTTGAAGGACATAACAATCACTTCATCAGAGGGGATTACAAATGCAGGCCAATAGAAAACTCCATTTACGAATGCTGAAGCAGAAGATTCACCAATTTGCACGTAGCTAGCAAACCGCCCAAAATTATTCATCTCCCCAAAAAACACCGAGACCTTATCGACATCGATTTCTCTCCACGTATCAGTACTCATCACGTACAGATCAGCTTCGATAACGGGTTCCCCGGCATAACTAAAATAAAGCACAATCCTTATCAACTTGTAATCATTAGCACTGGGATGGAAGCCAAACCCAAAACTGACCCGCTTAACCGTTTCACCATAAACATTGAAATCCATCTCATCCGGCCATACCCATTTGGAATTTGGAATTTCCCGAAACTGTCCGGTGGAGGGATTACATAGAATCAAGGGATATACATCGGGAGAGAAATGTATGCAAACTAAGCCATTACAGATACCCACAATATAGAAATAATTCATCCCAGTATACTTGTTAATCCTTCCATTCAGAAAAGGGGCAAAATCGAGATTGATAGGGCCGTTAATGAGCCCATCATTGAAAAGTAAAGACATTTGATGGGTTTCTGTTTCACGATTGTAACCGGTTACTAGGAGAGAGGTGCGATTGATAGTGGACTGGGTTTGGAAATGTTTGGCAACAAAATCATGGGTTTTGATCAGATCATACCAGTTTTTGGATACGGACTTGAATCGCAAGAGGGATTTCACTGGCAATCTGGAGAGGATTACAATGGTTATCTCAAACGGCAGATGGAACGTGGTCCTCGCTACAGTTGATTGGCTACTAGCCATAGCTGCTTCTTGTTCTTGTTCTTCTTCTTCTGATTCTTGGCCTGAAACCCAGATTAAACCTACAGAATTTAGCTCATTTTCTCAAACAGATACTCATTTTCTTCCGAGTTGAGTAGAACCCTAGTTCCTTTTGTCAAAAAAAAAACCCCCCAAAGTAGAACCCTTGTTGAAGCTTCAATTTTGTTTGTCGGGCATGTTATATGGGCCGGATCTTACCATGGATTTGGCTTTGACCCACTCCATCCTTCCCTCATACCTCTACTTGAAATTACCCAAGGGGTCGAGAAAGATGTAGTCCATTTAAAATGGGTCCACCTCATTTTCGGCCCCATTCGATGTTTTTCGGGCCCACTATAATGAATTTTTTTTTTTAAACCAGATATTAGGGATTAGTTGTTAATACTTATAACGAGAGCCGAACACCTCCTCAATGAGAACTCGAACTCAGGACCTCTCCTTTAAGAGGGATAAAAATGAACCAACCACACTAGGTGGTGTTCTTCCAATGATTGAAACGCTTCATATTTTTGAATATTTTGAAGACATATGCTCTTGTAAAAAAATTAACTTGATCAGATATTAATAGCTAGCTATGTTAACAATTCAATTTTGTCTTTAAGCTTATTAAGCCGACTTGGAGGTTGTTTGAGGTTTGTTTCAAAACGTAACGAGCTTAACAAACATATGTTTGAGTTTGACATATTTATTCCTAGAAATGGTTTCGAACAAATTTTTAACGAATCGAACACGATTCAAGCTTGAATAAGCAGCTTACGTAAAAGCTAAGCAAAAAATCAAATTTAACCAAATGGCAAACGGGCCCATTTAGATTCCTTAGCTTTTTATCTGCGGATTTTATTGCTGTTTTTAAAGTTTTGGCTTTCGTTTTCGTACAGGTAAACTCTAATGATCAGTATTTCTTTGTTTGGTTTTTTTTCAAATGTTCTTAGACTGAGTGGACTAGGGAAGGAACAAGAAGAAAAGCTGCCCGGGCAATGGAGGACGATTGCCCCGATTGTCGGTCGTACTGCATCCCAGTGCCTTGAAAGATATGAAAATTTACTTGAAGCCGCGTGTACCAAGAATGAAAACTACGAGGCATGTGATATTGACCCAACCCCCGGAATCGAAACCAGCACGTCCTGACACTGTGGATGTGGATGGGGATGAGAAAGAAATGCTCCAACAAGCACAAGCTCGGCTAGCCAATACCGGAGGGAAGAAGGCCAAAAGGACAGCCAGGGGGAAGCAACTTGAAGAGGCCAGAAGGCTTGCTTCCCTGCGGTAGAGGAGATAATTCAAGGCTACTGGCATTCATACTTGCTTTGTGACGTTTCTAATGATAATCGATCCGTAGTACAACTGAAGTTTCCCACCACCATTGGAAATCTGGAAGGCCAAAGAAGGGTTGATACGGAAGCACGGCTAAGAAAGCGAGATATTGCGGTAACGTCATTTTCCAGAGCCGGGACCACCATCAGATATAATGCAAGCTCAAATGCTTATCGATTCTCTTCAAAAAGTTAGAAAGCTGCCGACCTGAATATTCCTGCAATTGCAAAGTTGATTTATGCACGAGGCGATCGGTTTTGAGTCTCAAAGATTGCAAGACGGGTTATCTCTACACCCTTTTAGTTCTAGAAAATGTCCGGGCTTTGTGTTTATGTTTATTGAGTCTATCTATGCATGCAAGGTGAATCCAGCCTTAAGGGAAGCTGAACAACATTTGGCTAGGTACTGTTAGAGCTCCTAGGCGGCCTGTTTCTCAGGGGAATGCCCTGTAGTGGTTGTCGGTTTTCTTTCTGATCAATGAAATTATTTACCAGAAAAATAAAACATTTGGCTATGTAATCTCTGTGTTGATGCTATTGTCCACCTCGAAAAAAACATAAAAAGAAAAAAAGAAAGCAAAGAAACATTATGAAGAGTGAGGCAAGGAGGCGAAAGGATATATAGCTCGATGGCTAAGGCACTCCGTGAACTCGATGGTTGAGGCGCATGATTTACTTAGAAGGGTACGCTTTCACATTTCTATGATTTCTAGTTTCTATAAGAAATGCAGTGATCCTTTGTCTTTTGTTAGCCACCAAGGCTACAGAATTTGCAATTTAGCATTAACAAAAACCATCACCAAGAACTGATGATCGTGAAGCCGTAGTTACAAATACGACTACAATTCCATGACAAACAAAGAGAAAAGAAGACCTGCACATTCATACTCCAAAAAATAGCAATGGGTGCACCAACACCAAAACATTAGCCTCACCCGATCATACATATATTGGAAGTTAAAGCATAGGCTCCAAAATATAACAGTCAACATTGTATACATCAAATGTCGAACATATATTACATATTCAAAAGAAAATACTTTCAGGCTCAAACATGGAACACTGCATCTTAGTTACAAAAGGGTTCTCAATATTAGTTTCCAAAAGAGACTACTTTGAGCATAATTAAGAAACCGCAACCAAAATAACCATGAACAGAGAAAGCATTCAAAACAGCAACTCACAAGTCACACCTGAGTTGCTTCTGCAAATTAAGTGCTTTCCTATTCTTGTTCTACTTGTTGAGCGCAATTTCATTGGCATGCATGACTGGAAGTAGAGTCCCCGCATACAAATAAACACAAGATAGAAACCAAACCGGACCACAATAAAGATCCATTGTTTCCTGGGTCTTTGTATCATATGAAAAGAGCTTTAGCTCACCAATATATTTATGCTCGGTCAATAACAATTCACCATTTTTCCCACCTCCCACCACTGTAATGTGACCATCTACCTCGTATCCCATATCACTTGCAATCCTCGGAAAAGGCCCGACTTTAATTTGGTTGGTCCAACAACTCTCGTTTTCATTCAACACCCACACATCGAAGCCGCTTTCATCATGAGATATAACCAGGGCAATTTTATCATCTAATTCTGTAAATTGCCAGTTATATAGATTCCCCTTCTTATGCAAACACTCTGGTGTTCTTATTCTGCTGAACACCTCAGTACCCATGTCAAAGGACATAACAACCACTTGATCAGTTGGGAATACACGTGCAGGCCAATAGAAAACTCCATTCAAGGCTGTAGCGGAAGATCCACCGATTTGCACGATGCTATCATACTCCCCCCCTTCATTCATCTCCCCCAAGAACAACGACAACTTACTAAAATCAATTTCCGTCCAAGTATCGGTGCTCATAATATACAGATCAGCTCGGATATTGTATTTGCTGAAAGGAGTAGAATAAAGCCCAATCCTAATCAACTTGTAATCATTAGGACTGGGATGGAAGCCAAACCCAAAACTAACCTGGCCACCATAAGAATTCTCATCGTTCCATTCGGAATTCGGAATCTCCCGAAACTTTCTGGTGGAGGGATTGCATAGAAACAAACGATATCCAAAGCAAGATAGACTTACGCAAACCAAACCATTACATATACCCGCAATAACAAGGTAATTCTCCCCACCATACCCAGAAGCGCGACGATAATTCCTTATATCCAGAAATGGGAAATCGAGATTGATAGGGCCGTTGTTAAACCCATCGTTGTAGATCAATGAGATTTTCTGGTTTTCGGTTACAAGATTTAAAGAAGTTTCTAGGAGAGGGGTGTGATTGCGAGTGGAATGGGTTAGAAGATGTTTGGAAATGAAATCAGGGGTTTTGATGAGATCATACCAGGTTTTGCATACGGACTTGAATCGCAAGAGGGATTTCACTGGCAACCTCGATAGGATTTCAATCGTCATCTCAAACGGCAGTTTGAACGCGGTCGTTCCCACAATTGATTGGCTACCCTCCATAGCTGGCTTCTTCGAGTCTTCTTCTGATGACCCAGTTTTCTGCATTGTCCTTTGGGTTGAGCAGAAGTAGAACCCTGGAGTCTAGAACCCTCGACCAAGCTTCAATTTTATTTTTTCGGGCATCATTTATTTTGGGCCGGATCTACCCCACGTTTATTTGTCAAGAAATTATGCCTTGTTTTTATGGTATTTTGAAGAGAAAAAAAATAACTCAAAAAACACTTTCTTCTGACATTGACTCCCTGTTTGAATTGTGTGGTTGCAGAGGATGCCTGTAGTCATAGTTGCAATTTCAAATGTGGAAACTTCGTACATCTGGAGAGGTCTCAAATATTATCAAATGAAAATATATTTCACTTTCAAACAATGTGGAACTATATTTTCCTTAAAATTCCCCCTCACATACCAATACATTAAATTTCAGATAATTGTGTCAAATAAATTGCGATCCAGTGTTGCACGCATTTATTTTAACAAGATTAATGCATTTCAAAATTATACTGTATCAAAGGGTATGTGATCAATGCAATTTTTATTCCTGTCGATGTTCTTGGCAAGATCTAAAATGTGAATAGTTCCACAACTGGCTCTAACTTGGACCATTGAAGTGTACCCAGAAAAGGTCTCCTAATGGCTCAAACTTAGACCGAGGAGGGTGTAACTGGACGGGAGCTCAATTCAGCGCTGTAAACGAACCGAGCAGCTCGCGAGCTCGGCTAGGCTCGTTTAGTAAACAAGCCGAGCTCGAGCTTGAAGTTTCGGCTCGTTTAATAAACAAGATGAGCTTGAGCTCGAGTTTTCGGCTCGTTCAACAAAAGCTCGCCTCGTTAATGGAGGCTCGGCTCGATTAAAGAGACTCGTTCAATAAATGACTATGCTCGGCTCGTTAAAGCTCGTGCTGAGCTCGAGCTTCAGTTTTTGACTCGTTTAGCAAACGAACCGAGCTCGAACTCGACAAAGTTCGGCTTGCCTCGCTTACAACCCTAGCTGATCAATCCGACAAATTTGCCAGACACTGTGTAAAATGCAGAATGAACAATAAACTGCTCCTTCTACCTGCATGGGAAAAACAGAGAGAACCGTTGATTGAGAAAACTCTGAGCAGGCGTTACATTTTGTTGCAAAATCTTGAGAAATCTTGGACGAAGGTTCCAATTGTGATTGCTTCCCCCAAAGCCAAAAACTCATCTTGCTTCCAAGAGAAGCCAAGTGGAGCCAAGGTGATGTGCAAATCATTAATTTGTTCTGTAAACCATTTACGCGTAGCAACTTCTATATACCCAAAAACTAGCCCACAAATAAATCCTTAGGCTTCAACGCAGCTCCACCTCGGCTACTCTCTGTACTTCTTCAACTCTATCCCACCACTCAGCAACAGCTTGAACTTTACTGAGTGTAATAGCTAGCCACCATTTTTAGGTTCCAAATATAAGAGCCATTTTGCTACATATTCCCCTCATTTTGTGGTTCCCATGAACTTAATAGGCTGCCAATAGCGCTCCCAAAATCCTACCACATGGAAAAGTCACTAGTTTCAAAATTATACCAAATGCCCATTCCATGACCGGCCCAACAAATCCTCCTTCAGCTTCCCATTCCGAATCACCATTTCATGGCATAAACGACTCTACAGCCGTCACCTAGATGACTAGAGTGGCTACAAGCAGATAATAAGCTGAAGAAGGTCATACTATTCGGCTCCATTCCTTCTTCTGCCATTTAATAACAAATTTTTTTTTATTTTTTTTGGTCAGCAAACGAAACATTTTATATTGCTCAAAATTGCAGGGCTTCAAAACCTAGCCTATGGTCATATTATATCAACTCTCCATCAATAAGACCTGATATAATAGCACTCCAAGTAATGTTGTTCTCCATGTCCCCAAACTTTAATTTGCATAAAAATCCAACAATGAAGTTTGGACAACACTGTGATGAAGTCCCATTTTCAAAACCAAAATCAGACCTTTTGCCTTAAAAAAGATTTACTTTCTTCCGAGAAGCTAAGATACGCAAGGTCAATGTCCACTGCTTAGCCACGCAAGGTCAATGCCCCACTGCTTGGCCTTGCTTCACCTTGCAGTTTGTTAAAACAATTGTCAACTTCCACAATATCCTGTCTTGAAATGTACCAAGAAATCAAGATATTGTCAACTTGCATTTTAATTGAATAGGCCTTTTAGCTAGTTAACTGATTTTCTTGTAACGAAAGCATAACAAACAAAGAATGCCGCCATTGATGAGAAATAATTTGATGATGAGTAATTTAATTACAATCCATATGAAATTCTCAGTGAAGTGATTTGATTGGAGATCGATTTAAGTTGTTCAATGAAATCTTCATGGATGGAACTCTTGGAAACCCTTTGCACTGGCTTCTTGTGCGTCTCTTTTGCTTGAAAAATCCTTACAATAATTAATGTTTAAAGACTGGCCCTTTTTAGTCTCCAGACAACCAGGACTAAAACGAACCAGTAAAAACAAATTTGCATCGCATGCGCCTCGGGTGTATTTGAATTGTGCCAAGGGCGTGCATCCTGATTAATTTGTACAATTTTCCTAAGGCACATTTTAGTCGCACCCGGGCTGGGAGCACCTAGAATTTCTTCTTTTTTGTAATGTGTCTTAGGCGCAATTGAATTGCTCCCTGGGCACATCCTATTTTTTCCCTTTCTGTAATGCGCCTCAGGCGCATATGAATTGCGCCATGGGAGCATTCAGTACGTTTTTCTTTTTTGATGTAATGAACTACTGAAATAAACATTTTGTTTTTCATAAAAACGGCCAAGTGGCGTACCAATGCACCAACATTTCACATAGAAATCCATCATTCTGATTCAAAACACATTTATAGTTGTTGCCAAACAATGTGTCATTTAGATTGATACTTCCAAAAAAATTACCAATTGCAAGCAAGGATATCGCTTGGTTCAATGTGGGGAAACATAAACTATATGTTCAACTCCCATTTAGGGTTGGATCCCGCCATCTTTTAGTACTTTAAAAATACTATTTATTGATTTATAATGGGTCTTGATCCAATTTAAAATGAGAAACATACAAGCGTTTTGCTGGAACGAATTATTTTTTGACCCATCGAGGGTAAAATGGTCACTTCATTAGATATACATTTTTTTTTTAATCTAAACTACTTGGGCTGAAAAGTAAATAGGACAAGCTTTCTAACGGTTCAAACCAAGAAAAAATTGGAGTTCAGGAGTGTCCGGGGCAAGTCCTCAAAGTTTAACTTGTTATGCAGCATTACAATGCGCCTCAGGCGCACTCCCTTGCGCCCAGGCGCATTAAATGCGCCCCGGGCGCATCATGAACATTGCAAACAAGTTCAACTTTGCGGACTCGCCCCAGACACTCCCGAACTCCAATTTGCCCGTGGATTGAACCGTTAGAAAGCTCGTCCAATCTAATTTCCTACCAAATTGATTCCAATGAAAGAAAAAATTTACAGCGAAATACATGACATTTTTATCCTCAATTGGTCGAAAAACAAATTCTTTCAATAAAACGCTCGTATCGTTTTTATTTTAAATCGGATTAAGACAAATTATATAATGATAAATAAGGTTGTAACTCTATTAAAAGATGATGGAAATGGCCAATTAAAATAATGAAATTTTATTGATTAAAAGCTGGTCGAAGGGGGACCGATTCAAAAATCATTGGAGCAACAAAGGCTAAAGTTCGTTTTCACGCCCATTTACACATTCTCAGTTTCGTTTGACGCACATATCCCTAGTTCTACGGTACTCCTCCATTGGGCCCTCCACACTTCATTAAATAATCAAAAACCGTTTCATCATTAGGATTCACCCTAGGCGAGATTTGTGGTGAGGGTGAGAGATAATCAGACGGAGTCGAGCTCAAAGGAGTGCTCCTCTGGAGAGTCTTTTTTTTTTTTTTTTGTAATGTTATTGCGTATGATCCAATAATAGTTAAGTTTTCTCCCAATTTGTGTGTGAGTGTTTGATTTTGATCCTCGACAGGCTACACGAGTCCACTCAATGAGCACTCTTATGCTCGAACAACCTTTGGAGTCACTTCGTATGGGCTTCTTATGCCTCTCTTATGCTTTCAACGTTATAATGTTTGAAGGATTTCCTTCTTTTAGTCCCTCTCCAATTCGGAATAGAATAACTCAGTTAAAAAAAAATTAAAAATATTTGTTGCTTCGCATGTGCCTCAGACGCATTTTAAGTTGCGCTCGGGCGCATTCACATTTTCTATCCTTTTTTAATGTGCCTCAGGCGCAATTGAATCGTGCCCCGGGTGCATTCTTATTTCTCCCATTTTGTAGAGCGCCTCAAGCGAATCTCAACTGCACGTTGGGAGCATTCAGTTTTTTTCTGTTGATGTAATTTCATTCCTACGTATAACATCTAGTGGCTCATAGATTTCAAGAATTTGAAGGTGCGATTGATTTCTAGAAACAAACCCATGGATTGGTCATTAGGCTTCAACGCAGCTCCACCTCGGCTACTCTCTGTACTTCTTCAACTCTATCCCACCTCTCAACAACAGCTTGAACTTTACTGAGTGTAATAGCTAACCACCATTTTTAGGTTCCAAATATAAGAGCCATTTTGCTACATATTCCCCTCAATTTGTGGTTCCCATCAACTCTATAGGCTGCCAATAGCGCTCCCAAAATCCTACAACATGGAAAAGTCACTAGTTTCAGAATTATACCAAATACCCATTCCATGACCGGCCCAACAAATCCTCCTTCAGTTTCCCATTCCGAATCTCCACTTCATGGCATAAACGACTCTACAGCCGTCACCTAGATGACTAGAGTGGCTACAAGCAGATAATAAGCTCAAGAAAGTCATACTATTCGGCTCCATTCCTTCTTCTGCCATTTAATAACAAAATTGCAGCCCTTCAAAACCTAGCCCATGGTCGTATTATATCAGCTCTCCATCAATAAGACCTGATATAATAGCACTAGCTCCAAGTAATGCTGTTCTTCATGTCCCCAAACTTTAATTTGCATAAAAATCCAACAATGAAGTTTGGACAACACTGTGATGAAGTCCCATTTTCAAAAGCAAAATCAGACCTTTTGCCTTGAAAAAGATTAACATTCTTCCCATAAGCTCAGATACGCAAGGTCAATGTCCACTGCTTGGCCACGCAAGGTCAATGTCCCACTGCTTGGCCTTACTTCACCTTGCAGTTTGTTAAAACAATTGTCAACTTCCACAATATCCTGTCTTGAAATGTAACAAGAAATCAAGATATTGTCAACTTGCATTTTAATTGAATAGGCCTTTTAGCTAGTTAACTGATTTTCTTGTAACGAAAGCATAACAAACAAAGAATGCCGCCATTGATGAGAAATAATTTGATGATGAGTAATTTAATTTACAATCCATATGAAATTCTCAGTGAAGTGATTTGATTGGAGATCGATTTAAGTTGTTCAATGAAATCTTCATGGATGGAACTCTTGGAAACCCTTTGCACTGGCTTCTTGTGCGTCTCTTTTGCTTGAAAAATCCTTACACTAATTAATGTTTAAAGGCTGGCCCTTTATAGTCTCCAGCCAACCAGGACTAAAACGAACCAGTAAAAAAAATTGCATCACATGCGCCTCGGGCGTATTTGAATTGTGCCAAGGGCGTGCATCCTGATTAATTTGCACAATTTTCGTAAGCACATTTTACTCGCACCCCGGCTGGGCGCACCCAGAATTTCTTCTTTTTTGTAATGTGTCTTAGGCGCAATTGAATTGCTCCCTGGGCACATCCTATTTTTTCCCTTTCTGTAATGCGCCTCAAGCGCATATGAATTGCGCCATGGGAGCATTCAGTACGTTTTTCTTTTTTGATGTAATGAACTACTGAAATAAACATTTAGTTTTTCATAAAAACAGCCAAGAGGCATACCAATGCCCCAACATTTCACATAGAAATCCATCATTCTGATTCAAAACACATTTATAGTTGTTGCCAAACAATGTATCATTCAGATTGATACTTCCAAAAAAAATACCAATTACAAGCAAGAATATCGCTTTTTTCAATGTGGGGAAACAGAAACTATATGTTCAACTCCCATTTAGGGTTGGATCCCGCCATCTTTTAGTACTTTAAAAACACTATTTATTGATTTATAATGGGTCTTGATCCAATTTAAAATGAGAAACATACAAGCGTTTTGCCGGAACGAATTATATTTTGACCCATCGAGGGTAAAATGGTCACTTCATTAGATATACAAATTTTTTTTTATCTAAACTACTTGGGCTGGAAAGTAAATCGGACAAGCTTTCTAACGGTTCAAACCAAGCAAAAATTGGAGTTCGGGAGTGTCCGGGGCAAGTCCTCAAAGTTTAACTTGTTATGGAGCATTACAATACGCCTCAGGCGCACTCTCTTGCGCCTAGGTGCATTACAATGCGCCCCGGGCGCATCATGAACATTGCAAACAAGTTCAACTTTGCCGACTCACCCCAGACACTCCCGAACTCCAATTTGCTCGTGGATTGAACCGTTAGAAATCTCGTCCATTCTAATTTCCTACCAAATTGGTTCCAATGAAAAAAAAAATTTACATCTAAATACAAGACATTTTTACCCTCAATTGATCGAAAAACAAATTCTTTCAATAAAACGCTCGTATCGTTTTTATTTTAAATCGGATTAAGACCAATTATATAATGATAAATAAGATTGTAACTGTATTAAAAGATGATGGAAACGGCCAATTAAAATAATGAAATTTTATTTATGAAAAGTCGGTCGAAGGGAGACCAATTCAAAGATCATTGGAGCAACAAAGGCTAAAGTTCGTTTTCAAGCCCATTTACACATTCAAAGTTCCGTTTGACGCACATATCCCTAGTTCTATGGTACCCCTGCATTGGGCTCTCCACACTTCATTAAATAATCAAAAACCGTTTCATCATCAGGATTCACGTACCCTAGGCAAGATTTGTGGTGAGGGTGAGAGATAACCAGGCGGAGTCGAGCACAAAGGAGTGCTCCTCTAGAGATTCTTTTTTTTTTTTTTGTAATGTTATTGCGTATGATCCAATAATAGTTAAGTTTTCTCCCAATTTGTGTGTTAGTGTTTGATTTTGATCCTCGACACGCTACACGAGTCCACTCAATGAGCACTCTTATGCTCGAACAACCCTTGGAGTCACTTCATATGGGCTTCTTGTGCCTCTCTTATGCTTTCAAAATCGTTATAATGTTTGAAGGATTTCCTTCTTTTAGTCTCTCTCCAATTCGGACTAGAAAAACTCTGTTAAAAAAACAAATTAAAAATATTTGCTGCATCGCATGTGCATCAGACGCATTTTAAGTTGCGCCCAGGTGCATCCACATTTTCTATCCTTTTTTAATCTGCCTCAGGCGCAATCAAATAATGGCCCCAGGCGCATTCTTATTTCTCTCATTTTGTAGGGCGCTTCAAGCGAATTTCAACTGCATGTTGGGAGCATTCAGTTTTTTTCTGTTGATGTAATTTCATTCCTACATATAACTTCCAGGGGCTCATAGATTTCAAGAATTTGAAGGTGCAATTGATTTCTAGAAAAAAACCCATGGATTGATCATTAGACTTCAATGTAGCTCCACCTCGGCTACTCTCCGTACTTCTTCAACTCTATCCCACCTCTCAGCAACAGCTTGAACTTTACTGAGTGTAATAGCTAGCCACCATTTTTAGGTTCCAAATATAAGAGCCATTTTGCTACATATTCCCCTCATTTTGTGGCTCCCATGAACTCTATAGGCTGCCAATAGCGCTCCCAAAATCTACTACATTGAAAAGTTACTAGTTTCAGAATTATACCAAATGCCCATTCCATGACCGGCCCAACAAATCCTCCTTCAGCTTCCCATTCCGGATCTCCATTTCATGGCATAAACGACTCTACAACCATCACCTAGATGACTAGAGTGGCTACAAGCAGATAATAAGCTCAAGAAAGTCATACTATTCGGCTCCATTCCTTCTTCTGCCATTTAATAACAAAATTGCAGGGCTTCAAAACCTAGCCCATGGTCGTATTATATCAGCTCTCCATCAATAAGACCTGATATAATAGCACTCCAAGTAATGCTGTTCTCCATGTCCCCAAACTTTAATTTGCATAAAAATCCAACAATGAATTTGGACAACACTGTGATGAAACCCCATTTTCAAAAGCAAAACCAGATCTTTTGCCTTGAAAAAGATTAACATTCTTCCCAGAAGCTGAGATACGCAAGGTCAATGTCCACTGCTTGGCCACGCAAGGTCAATGTCCCACTGCTTGGCCTTACTTCACCTTGCAGTTTGCATGTTAAAACAATTGTCAACTTCCACAACATCTTGTCTTGAAATGTACCATGAAATCAAGATATTGCCAACTTGCATTTTAATTGAATAGGCCTTTTAGCTAGTTTTTCTTGTAACGAAAGCATAACAAACAAAGAATGCCGCCATTGATGAGAAATAATTTGATCATGAGTAATTTTACATTCCATATGAAATTCTCAGTGGAGTGATTTGATTGGAGATCGATTTAAGTTGTTCAATGAAATGTTCATGGATGGAAATCTTGGAAACCCTTTGCACTGGCTTCTTGTGCGTCTCTTTTGCTTGAAAAATCCGTACACTAATTAATGTTTAAAGGCTGGCCCTTTATAGTCTCCAGCCAACAGGACTTAAACGAACCAGTAAAAAAAAATTTGCATCACATGCGCCTCGGGCATATTTGAATTGTGCCAAGGGCTTGCATCCTAATTAATTTGCCCAATTTTCATAAGGGACATTTTAGTCCCGCGCCAGCTGGGTGCAACCAGAATTTCTTCTTTTTTGTAATGTGTCTCAGGTGCAATTGAATTGCTCCCTGGGCACATCCTATTTTTTCCCTTTCTGTAATGCTCCTCAGGCGCAGATGAATTGCGCCATGGGAGCATTCAGTACGTTTTTCTTTTTTGATGTAAAGAACTACTAAAATAAACATTTAGTTTTTCATAAAACAGCCAAGAGGCATACCAATGCACCAACATTTCACATAGAAATCTGTAGCAGGCCGAGCAAATTGGCTCGGGTCATTTCCGAACATAATCCAACAATCCGCTCGGCTTTAGGCCGTCTTTCTCCCAACGTTCGAAACAGCAACCGTAGCCGAGGGTCCTGTAGCCGAGGGTCTCACTAGCGTGTACTTTATAAATGCTCCAGTCCGAGCATCCCCCATGGATGGGGGAACATGATCGTTTGTACGGCTGCCGAGGTCGAACGATATGCTTGGTTCCGAGCATGTTGTTTCCGACGAGTCAGCCGGTCTGCGTTGGAACAGTGGTAATGATAATGACGATGGTTGTGACGTCATCCGAACGGTTACAAGGATAATGATGGGGCACGTGAAGGTGCCAGCTCATCTTGAAAAGCGGTTGCAAAACCCTAAACATGATGTAAGAGTGACGTCAGCCAACGCGTGTTGAGCATAGGTGTGACCTTGGGGAACAAGCTAAGGGTTGTCTATAAATACCCCATTATGCCTCTTGGAGGAGGTACGCACAACAGAAACCCTAGCTCCTAATCTCAAAGTTCTTCCTGGCAAGGAAACTGATTCTTGCACCGGAGGGCCATCCCGGAGAACCTTCGGTGTGGTCCTTAGTCGTGCTTCGTTTTGCAGGACAGAGCTAAGAAGTCAGGAGCCAAATCTCAAACCCACATTCATGTAGCATAAACCACATGAAACGGAGCTCCCACAAAATCCATCATTCTGATTCAAAACACATTTATAGTTGTTGCCAAACAATGTATCATTCAGATTATACTTCCAAAAAAAATATACCAATTGCAAGCAAGAATATCGCTTGATTCAATGTGGGGAAACAGAAACTATATGTTCAACTCCCATTTAGGGTTGGATCCCGCCATCTTAGAGTACTTTAAAAACACAATTTATTGATTTATAATGGGTCTTGATCCAATTTAAAGTGAGAAACATACACGCGTTTTGCCGGAACGAATTATATTTTGACCCATCGGGGGTAAAATGGTCACTTCATTAGATATACAAATTTTTTTTTATTCAAACTACTTGGGCTGGAAATTAAATCGGACAAGCTTTCTAACGGTTCAAACCAAGCAAAAATTGGATTTCGGGAGTGTCCAGGGCAAGTCCTCAATGGTTAACATGTATTGCAACATTACAATGCGCCTCAGGCGCACTCCTTTGCGCCCAGGCGCATTAAAATGCGCCCGGGGCGCATCATGTACATTGCAAACAAGTTCAACTTTGAAGACTTGCCCCAGACACTCCCGAACTCCAATTTGCTCGTGGATTGAACCGTTAGAAAGCTCGTCCAATCTAATTTCCTACCAATTTGGTTCCAATGAAAAGAAAAATTACATCGAAATACATGACATTTCTACCCTCAATTGGTCGGAAAACAAATTCTTTCAATAAAACGCTCATATCGTTTTTATTTTAAATCGGATTAAGACCAATTATATAATGATAAATAAGGTTGTAACTGTAATAAAAGATGATGGAAACGGCCAATTAAAATAATGAAATTTCATTTATGAAAAGTCGGTTGAAGGGAGACCAATTCAAAGATCATTGGAGCAACAAAGGCTAAAGTTCGTTTTCACACCCATTTACACATTCTAAGTTCCGTTTGATGCACATATCCCTAGTTCTATGGTACTTGTTCCTTGGGCTCTCCACACTTCATTAAATAATCAAAAACCATTTCAACATCAGGATTCACGTACCCTAGGCAAGATTTGTGGTGAGGGTGAGAGATAACCAGACGGAGTCAAGCTCAAAGGAGTGCTCCTCTAGAGAGTTTTTTTTTTTTTTTTTGTAATTTTATTGCGTATGATCCAATAGTAGTTAAGTTTTCTCCCAATTCGTGTGTGAGTGTTTGATTTTGATCCTCGACACACTGCACGAGTCCACTCAATGAGCACTCTTATGCTCGAACAATTCTTGGAGTCACTTCGTATGGGCTTCTCGTGCCTCTCTTATGCTTTTAAAATCGTTATAATGTTTGAAGGATTTCCTTCTTTTACTCTCGCTCCAGTTCGAACGAGAAAAACTCAGTTAAAAAAACAAATTAAAAATATTTGCTGCATCGCATGTGCCTCAGACGCATTTTAAGTTGCGCCCGGGCGCATTCACATTTTCTATCCTTTTTTAATTTGCCTCAGGCGCAATCGAATAATGGCCCCAGGCGCATTCTTATTTCTCTCATTTTGTAGGGCGCCTCAAGCGAATTTCAACTGCATGTTAGGAGCATTCAGTTTTTTTCTGTTGATGTAATTTCATTCCTACATATAACATCCAATGGCTCGTAGATTTCAAGAATTTGAAGGTGCGATTGATTTCTAGAAACAAACCCATGGATTGATCATTAGGCTTCAATGTAGCTCCACCTCGGCTACTCTCCGTACTTCTTCAACTCTATCCCACCTCTCAGCAACAGCTTGAACTTTACTGAGTGTAATAGCTAGCCACCATTTTTTAAGTTCCAAATATAATAGCCATTTTGCTACATATCCCCCTCATATTGTGGTTTCCATGAACTCTACAGGCTGCCAATAGCACTCCAAAAATCCTACCACATGGAAAAGTCACTAGTTTCATAATCATACCAAATGCCCATTCCATTACCAGCCCAACAAATCCTCCGTCAGCTTCCCATTCCGAATCTCCATTTCATGGCATAAACGACTCTACAGCCTTCACCTAGATGGCTAGAGTGGCTACAAGCAGATAGCTCAAGAAGGTCATACTATTCAACTCCATTCCTTCTTCTGCCATTTAACGACAAAATTGCTGGGCTTCAAAACCTACCCTATGGTCATATTATATCAGCTCTCCATCAATAAGACCTGATATGATATCACTCCAAGTAATGCTGTTCTCCATGTCCCCAAACTTTAATTTGCATAAAATGCAACGATGAAGTTTGGACAACACTGTGATGAAGTCCCATTTTCAATAGCAAAATCAGACCTTTTGCCTTGAAATAGATTAACATTCTTCCCAGAAGATGAGATACGCATGGTCAATGTCCCACTACTTGGCCACGCAAGGTCAATGTCCCACTGCTTGGCCTTACATCACCTTGCAGTTTGTTAAATCAATTGTCAACTTCCACAACATCCTGTCTTGAAATGTACCAAGAAATCAAGATATTGTCAACTTGCATTTTAATTGAATAGGCCTTTTAGCTAGTTAACTGATATTCTTGTAACTAAAGCATAACAGACAAAGAATGCCGCCATTGATGAGAAATAATTTGATGATGAGCAATTTTACATTCCATATGAAATTCTCTGTGAAGTGATTTGATGGAATTACACTTGGCTACGTCAAATTGCACTGGGGCGTTACGAATTAGTCTTGGCCGCATCGAATTGCACTTGGCCAAATCAAATAGCACTAGGCCTCCACGAATTATTCTTGGCCGCATCGAATTGCACTTGGCCGTATTGAATTGCCCTTTGCCGTATCGAATTGTACGTGGCCGCATCGAATTGCACTTGTCCGCTACGAATTGCACTTGGCCGCATTGAATTGCCCTTTGCCGTATCGAATTTACTTGGCCGCATCGAATTGCTCTTGGCCGCATGGAATTACAGTTGATCACATCAAATTGCACTTGTGGTCACAACAAATTGCTCTTGACCGCTAAAACAACAGTTTATGGAGTATTCGAAATCCACTTTTCGAAACATGTGTTTATTACTAACCAAACTAATAGGAAGAGAGATATAATTTCAATTGACAACACCCTAATTTACACTCTCAAGTTGATTTTTCGAAAGGAGAAAAAGTGTTAAAAGTGAAGGAAAAAGGTACTTTAAGGTCAAATATGATAAAGAAGTAAATTTTGGTCTTGACTCTTGACGAAGAATTGGAGAAGAGTTATTTACGTTCTCAGTTTCTTCTAGCTTGAAGTCAACTTATACCCCTGTGATTTGGGCCCTATGCAAATTCACCCCTTTAGATTCAATTTTGTGCATCCGCACCCTCGCGCCTTTGTGCGGCCAAGTGCAATTCGTAGCGGCCAAGTGCAATTCGTTGCGGCCAAATGTAATTCGACACGGCGAAGTAATCCAAATTCCCTTCACTACTATCTCAATTCAACCAGCAAAACAAAAACCAATTTCCCAAAACAAGTCCTATGGCAGTGGAATACAAAGCAGGGTATCCCTTGGCACCCGCCAACGGTTATTACAGGAGCGACCAAGAGCGGGCAAAGCAACCTCATCCGATCTCCGAAGCTAGAAATGTAAGAAATGGTTGTTACATGGCGTGGCCTTCGTCATTTTCCAAACAGGAATCATCGTACTCTTCACAATGATGGTTATGAAAGTCCGAACTCCCCAATTCCGGGGTATGTTCTGCCACGTTCGGCGCTTCCAATGTCCAAACAACCAACCCTTCGTTCAACATAACGATGAACACTGCACTTGGGGTCAAGAACACAAATTTTGTCCCTCATAAATACAAAAACTCCACTTTCAATTTCTTCTATAAGGGTACGCCAGTTGGAAGTGCTAAAATCCCAAATTCAAAAGCCTTTCTCCGATCCACAAAAAACATAATTGTTCCAGTAAACCTGGTAAAATGCAGAACGAACTATAAAATGCTCCTTCTAACTGCATGGGAAAAATAGAGAGAACTGTTGATTGAGAAAACTCTGAGCAGGCGTTACATTTTGTTGCAAAATCTTGAGAAATCTTGGAGGAAGGTTCCAATTGTGATTGCATTCCCCCAAAGACAAAAACTCACCTAGCTTCCAAGAGAAGCCAAGTGGTGCCAAGGTCATCTGCAAATCATGTGTTCTGTAAAACAAATATGCGTAGAAAATTCTCAAGGTGTGAAATTTACAGTAACAAGACTAAATGTCAGCTGTGACAAAACATAAATTCGTGCGAATGTTGGTTGGGTTGAACAAATTCAACTTGGGTGAGTCAGTGTTTCTTGCAAAATATATTCCTTCGAGGGTTTGGCAACTGCTCTAAAAGACTAATTTCTTTATTTGCTGCATGATTTGTGCTTCTAGCTTTCTCAGAAACCACTCTCAAGGCGATGGAATCTGGCCTCCATTTCCGGAGACTCTATTTCCCATGTGCTTCTGGATGCATCCAAGCGTCCGTCATTTCTAAACTCACTCGATATATATATCAGGATTCAAATCATCAGACGAAGTCTTAATCGCCTTCAAACCTCGAAAGAGGGAAGTATGCGGCATTTGATGGTGAGATGAATGTAAAGGAAGTGGAAAGGTTTGTGAGTTCGGTCCTTAATGGGGGCGTAAAGTTCACCAAGATGCAGCAGAAACCCAAGATGACGGAAGAAGAAAAGAAGGGGCATGGTCGGGCAGGAGAGGAAGAGATCATGACATATCTATGTTTTGTGCAATGCGCCATAGGCGCAATTACATGCGTCCCAGGCGCACGCCTATGCGCCCCAGGCGCACTTCTAAGCTTAAAAAAAGGTTGAACTTCGCTAGCTTTGCGCAGAGGGCCTCAGGCGCACTGCTGTGCACCCTAGGCAATTGCATGCATCTCAGGCGCTAGCTCCTCAAAGCTGCACAAAAAAGGCCTAACTTCGCAGGCTAGCCACGAGTACTCCCGAACTTCGATTTGTGCGTGATTTTAATCGTTGAAAAGTTTGTTGAGTCTAATTTTTTACCTAAGTAATTTGGATCCAAAATTATATTGAAATTGAAAGATTTGAAATTTTTTAATGCGGGCTATGTTTCGCACTGAGGCGCAATTACGTGCGCCCTAGGCGCACCTTAAAGTTGCAAAAAAGGGCCTGGCTTCAGACTCAAGAAGATGCTTGACCTGGGAAGAGGTTTCTGTTTTAGAATGTAGGTGGTGATAGTGGCGATGAAGTATTGCTAGTGGAAAAGTGATGGTGGGGGTATGGTGATGCGATACTGTTGGCAATGAAACAATGGCTGTGAGGCGGTGATAGTTGTGATTGGTTCTTGGTCTAGCCGTCTAGGTGGTGAGGTAGCGGTGGTGGTGAAGGAAGATGACGGAAGAATAAAAGAAGGGGCATGGTCGGGCAGGAGGGGAAGATATGATGTATCTTATGTTTTGTGCAATGCGGCTCGGGCGCAGTTACAAGCGTCCCAGGCGCACGCATATGCGCCCCGGGCGCACCTCTAAGCTTAAAAAAAGGCTTAACTTCGCGGGCATGGCATGAACACTTTCGAACTCCTATTTGCTCGTGACTTTTAATTGTTTAAAAAGCTTGTTGAGTCTAATTTCTAACTCAAATAATTTGGATCCAAAATTAGTTTGAAATTAAAAGATTTGAAAATTTTAATGCGGGCTATGTTTGACACAATTACATGCGTCCGGCGGCAATTACATGCATCCCAGAAAATGATCGAATTCAAAACGATAGCAAGTTGATCGCTGCTTAAGTCAATAAGAAATGGGAGTTAGTGATTCAGTCAAACCAATCTTCTCTGAATTCAAATAGGAAGATTAGGGAACGAGAAAAGAAAGAACGGGATATCTATCTATCTTACTATACGATGCACCGGCCGGCCTATATTTGAACGAAAATGCCGTGTTGTCCAGCGGAGCCTAGAAGAAGGTGACTCGCGCAGACGGCTGACTCCTTTCAATAGAAAAGAATAGCCAAACCAACCCAGCTGGCCCAGTCCCTGAAAGCCCTTACGGGGCTTAGCCCTCTTTCTCAACGGAAGCAGGCTGTTGGCTGTAAATGGATCTCACATCTGCATTCAAAGCAGATGGAACTGAAAGTCACTCGACCTTAGGGAGAAGAACTATAGAAAGGCCGCAGGGGCTCGTCTTGTGGCCAAGGGGTTTGCCCAAGCATATGGGATAGACTACTTGGAAACGCCTCTGCGTCCCAGGCACACCTCAAACCTGTAAAAAATATATATATCAACTTCACGGGCTTGCCACAAACACTCCCGAACTCCGATTTTTATGTGTGATCTTAACCGTTAAAAAAATTGTTGAGTCTAATTTCTAACCAAAGTAACTTGGATCCAAAAATATTTTGAAATTAAAAGATTTGAATTTTTTTAATGCGGGCTATATTTTGCACAGTGCGACTTAGGCGCAATTACATGCACCCCAGGTGCACTCCTATACGCCCGGGTGCACAACAAAGCTGTAAAAAAAAGGCCTAACTTTGCGAGGTTGCCACGGACACTCCCAAACTCCGATTTGTGTGCGATTTGGACCGTTGAAAAGCTTGTTGAGTTTAATTTCTTACCCAAGTGATTTGGATACAAAATTATTATGAGGTTAAAAAATTTCAAAATTTTATCCATTTGGCAAAATCCTTACATCAACCTTCTTTTAAATCAAATCAAAACCTATTTGGTATAGATACATAGGGTATGAAAAATTACTGAGAGATGGTAGAATCAAAGAACTAAAGTAATAGAGCTTTGACTATGAAAAGTGGGTCGAAGGCAGACCGATTGAAAGATCGTTGGAGCCATTAAGGCTAATATTTTTGTGCTCTTCTGCCAATATCACGTGAAACACCGCATGACAAACCAGATACATCGCACGGTGTAACTAAAACACCGTGTAGTGTACCTATCTACACATTCCAGAATCAGTTCACATTTATATGACAAAACAAAATCATAGGTCAGCAAAATAGTTTTATGTTTTCCGAATCTTTGAAAAATGATTTATGAGACCATTTTGTTCATCTTATCATGAAAAGTAATGTTAAAAGCTTTTTGAGATATTGAAAGATTTAATAAAGTCAAAAAGATGACTTTTAATATGAAACTCAATTCTTGAATGTACCTACACAATCTTTAAATAACATCAGCCAAAGTAGAAAAGGAAATAAAAATAATTAATAAAATAATAATAAACAGTACAAAAAATAATGCACGGTGTAACGTATTTTGTGCAAAAATTGTTTTATGCTTACTTTCTGAATGTAAAACTCGTTTGAGGCCAAAACCCAGTATAGAATGACTAGGAAAGGCCTCAGTGAGTTCCTCTCAAGGCCAACATATGATTTAGCCCAAGAAATTTATTTATATCTTTTGTTCAAGGTTTGGATGTGCTTGAAAATGGAGGATGGGAGGTTAATTTGGATTGGAGACCCTTAAAATCAATTGGGCTCCGTTCAGTTGCCAGGAAAATACAGGAAAGGATGGGAAAATCAACTTTTCCATGATTTTTGTAGTGTTCAGTTGGCAGAAAAGTAGTGGGAAACATGTTTTTAAGTTTTCCTGCAGGAATTACTTTCCTGCAAAAGTGATCCTGCAAAAAGCACCGGATTTTGCGTCGCGGGAAAAGGAAAATGAGTGAACACTCACAAAATTTTCCCGAAAGTTTCTTTTTCTTGACAAATGAACAACTAAATCTTAATTATTCTTGCAAAATTCTTTTGTCAAATGAACACTTACAGGAAAATAATTTTCTTTTTCTTTTACTTCACCTCACTTCACTTTTTCTGGGAACCAATTTCCCACACAACTTTCTCGACAACTGAACGGAGCCTTGGGTTTCTGAGTTTATGGGAGATTTGAGTGAGTTTTGTGAAGATTTGATGAGTTTTTATAGAAAGATTATATAAGAAGAAAAATTAGTTTGAGACTAATTTTGTAATAGACTAACTTGTGGATTGATCGATGTAGAGAGATACAATTTTCGACCTCATTTATGGTATCAATCATACAAAAATTCATATTCACCGAAACACGTTTTATCTTGAAAAAGGTTAGAGCATTATTAAAACCCATTGCTATCAAGATATATAATTGATGTTTTTTATGGAATTTAAAAAAGAAATGATTTCAATTATGAATGTATTAGCATAAGGACTTACAAATAGGCCAAACAGGACCGTGTGAGGATCGTCCACATAGGAGTACATACAAATAATTTGGGAGAAGAGGGTGTGTGTAGTTGTATATAGTGCTGTGAAATGGCTGAAAATGGGTGCATATATAGTGGTTTTTATGAGTAGGGGTCGTTTATAGGGGGAAGTAGAGGGCATATATATGCTTTGAGTGCATCCAAAGGCAAAAAAATGTGCTCTAACCGCTCTACTATGCGTGTGTGATGGGCATGGGAATCTGCCAAATGCTCCTTCTGACAGATTCTCTGTTGTTCTCGGGAATCTTTTAAAATGCCGCACGGTACTCTAAAGTGCCTTGCAGTGCTCTAAAATGCCGCACGGTATTTGTAAAATGTTGCGCAAAATTTTTTCATAGCACAGCACAACGAACTCCGTGGCGGCTCCCCGGACACTCCCAAACTCGGATTTGAATGCAGTTTAAAGCGTTGGAAAGCTTGTTGAGTCCTCTTTCTAACCCAATTGATTTCACTCAAAGATGCTTTATACATTGAAATGTGTGCCCATTTTACCCTCAGTGTATCACGAAAAAAGTTATTTTTGACAAAGCAAACGCATCTTTCTCTTTTGCAATTGAACCGGAGGCCACCTTATATGTTTGGAAAGAGGTTTTCTTGAGGTTGGTAAAGGAGTAATGATCCAAGCCTTGTAGCTATATTTTTCCTTATTTTATCATTGGGGAATTTAAAGATTATTCGGGGGTCCAAATTGGGGTATCTACACATACGAAAAATAGTTCATCATGGGAGTTTGCCAAAAGTCGGACTTATATCTATGTTTTGTGCAGTGCTCCTCAGGCGCAAGTCAAAGCTACAAAAAGGCCTAACTTTGTAGGCTTGCCACAGACACTCCCGAACTCCGATTTTCGCGTGATTTGAATCGTTGAAAAGCTTGCTGAGTCCAATATCTATCCCAGGTAATTTTGATCCAAAATTGTTTTTGAAACTAAAAAATATGAAAATTTTATCCTTAACGGTTCAAAAAATAATTTATTTTGGCAAAATCCTTGCGTCACCCTTCTTTTAAATCATATTTGGTATTGATATAGAGGGTATGGAAATTACTAAGAGATGGTGGAATCAAACAATTAAGAAAATAGAGGTTTGACTATGAAAAGTGGGTCTAAGGCAAACCGATTGAAAGATCGTCGGAGCCACTATGGCTAATAGACGTTTTTGTGCCCTTCTACTCATTCCAAATTCTATTTGGTACTCACTCCCTTGTTCTAACATATTCCTTTATTAATTAGGAGTTTCATAGAGTTAATTGGGGTTTTACACCCTTCATTTCATCATGGGGATTCGCCAAAAGTCGGACTTGTACTTTTACAAAGCTAAATATGGATTTCCAAACCACAAACACTATTACTTGACCACAACTTATGACTACCACATCACTGCTACTACCACTACTTACTTCCCCTCTGGTTGTGTTGAACAAATTCAACGTGGGTAGTGTTTCTTGCTGTAAAAGACTAATTTTTTTATTTGCTGCATGATTTGCACTTCTATTTCCCATGTGCTTTTGGATGCATCCAAGCATATGTCATTTCTAAACTCACTCGATAAATTGGGATTCAAATCATCAGACAAAGTCTTGATTGCCTTCAAACCTCGAAAGGGGAAGTATGAGGCATTTGATGGTGAGATGAATGCAGAGCAAGTGGAAAGGTTTGTCGGTTCGGTCCTTAATGGGGACGTAAAGTTCACCAAGACGCAGCAGAAACCCAAAATCAAGTGAGAAATTTAGCGGCGTCACAATCAGAGTTGCCTTTTTATTGGAATTCGATATAGATAGTTGAAAAGCTAGTGCTACTTGCTTGATCATCTTCTTGTTTTTTTTTTGGTCAAACGGAATAGATACTTGCTTGATCATCAGTTTCCAGTCCATAGTGAAATTGGCCTGGCTTCAGACTTAGGAAGAGGTTTCAGTTTAAGGATGTACGAGGGAAGAAGAAAAGAAGGGGAATGGTCAGGCAGGAGGGGAAGATATGACATATCTATGTTTTGTGCAATGCGCCCCGGGCGCACCTCTAAGCTTAAAAAAAGACTTAACTTTGTTGGCTTGGGACGAACACTCCCGAACTCCGATTTGCTCGTGATTTTAATTGTTGAACAATCTTGTTAAGTCTAATTTCTAACCCAAATAATTTGAATCCAAAATCAATTAGAAATTAGAAGATTTGAAAATTTTAATGTAGGCTACGTTTTGCACGGTGCGCCTTAGGCTTTGCGTGATTCACTTAAGAAGGGTACACTTTCACATGGTAATATCTTTTTACAGACTAGATTGCTGAAATGATCGGGCGTGTAATGATATTAAACTGATGTATATTGGTTATGCTCCAACTAAATCTTTCTTTTTTTTTTTTTTTTACGCTGGACATAATTCCTAGTTACTAAATTCCAAGTTACTCATAACATACAAATCAGCTCGGATATTGTATTTCCTGATAGGAGTAGAATAAAGCACAATCCTCATCAACTTGTAATCATTAGTACTGGGATGGAAGCCAAACCCAAGACTGACCTGCTTAACCGTTTCATAAGCATTGTAATCCACCTCATTCCGAATTTCCTGAAACTGTCTGGTGGAGGGATTGCATATAATCGAGGGATATGTATATGGAGAGAAATATATGCAAACTAAACCATTACAGATACCCACAATATAGGAATAATTCATCCCGGCATACTCGTTAATCCTCCCATTCAGAAATGGGAAATCGAGATTGATAGGGTCGTTATTCAGCCCATCATGGGTTGCATGAATGCCATGTGTCTTTACTTCATGCTGAAGGAAAATGGCTGCAGGCCTTAAGTTGCTTGTGAGCAACTTGCTCCTTTGAGCTGCTTGTGAGCAGCTTGCTAAAGAGAACCTTCTAGGCCTTTGAGCTGCTTGTGAGCAGCTTGCTTCTCAAGCATGACTACGCAACTTATGGCCTTTTTGACTTCTCTATTTCTTCCTCACCGGTGTTATTGAGGATTAAAACATGATGTCTTGCTCTTGCAAGTTTCTTAATGATTTTGATGCTTGTAGCATTTTTCTGTCTCGCGATGCTTTATGATTTGATCGAGTACGAGACTTTTAAATTTTTTGTCTATCTGTCACAAGGGGCAAGACAGTGTGGCACGTCATAAGGAATGAAGATGATTGACAGTGTGGCACGTCATAAGGAATGAAGATGATTGAGAAAACATGAAATATTTGCGTGTAGAGAGAAATGTTTTGTTTTCCATCAAAGATGTGATTTCTTCCTCCCCGAACATGGTCTATTGTGTTCTTATTCTAGTGTTGCTGCTTCTTTTCTTTTTCTCTTTTAAATAAATAGATGGTTGTAGGTTAATTTTGATCAAGGACAAAGATTTAGCTTTAGTTTTATCAATTGTTTCCATTGATTTGGGGTATAGCATTTGTTTTACACCTTTTTTATGGGATCGTAGCCTCCCTATAGATGGCCAGCAAAGAATTGCTCCTGGCTGCACAGTTTTGCTCTTGGCCGCAAAGAATTGCTCTTGGCCGCGAAATATTGCTCTAGGCCGCAAAGAATTGCTCCTGGCCACAAAGAATTACTCATGGCCGCAAAGTTATTCTCTTGGCCCCGAAGAATTACTCCTGATCGCAAATTTTTGCTTATGGCCACGAAGATGTCTCAGGGTTTGATTTAGATCGTCTCGTTTTCGTTATCACCTGCATGTCCTCACCTAGTTTTATGTAAGATTGGCCATAACTAGCTATTTCATATGCAGAAACACCATATGTAGCTTGTTGCTTTTAGGTAACCATGCAAATTTTTAGCAAAACCATTTCCAATTGCCACAATGTTTTCTGTGTGAAAACGTGTTTATGTAAGTTAACCTCCATTTGTTTTACAACATTATCTTTGGCTACCTCGAAGTCAGTTCATGGCTTCGTTCTGATGCTATCGTAGTGTCTTTTAGTTACTCAGAATTTCGAGAAATTATGCATTCCTTGACTATTCCGGGGACCAGTACCCCTACCATTCACTAGTAAAACCAAACTAAAAATGGCTATTATATTTTAAAGTAATGCTTCTCAAAATTTCTCTCAAGTCATGACGGAATTCTCTCAGGTGGCATATTCTGAAATCTCTTATGTATTACGTACTCATATTAAACCTACTCTGAGTTTATCTACATTAAACGAAGGTCTAGAGTTTGAATTGCGAATAGTGTAAACTGTGGCGACTCCAAAATTTGTGATTAAGATAAGTGTTAGTGGTTATTATTTACTAGTTAGATTACAACACAGGCGGCCGACCGTAGATCCGGCCATCTGCCTATAGGCACTTAGGCCCCCTCCCAATGCCGATGGGCCACAGGCCCGTTCGCATTAAAAAGGCATAAATTTTGTTTACATCAACTACATCTATTAATTAGAATTTCGTGATTAAAAAAATAGAGCGAGGGAGAGACGAATATTTATATACATTTTGTTACCAAGAACTACGAGATCACCCTTTCACTCTGGGGTGACGTTGGGATCGTAGCATTCGAGCAATTTTTATTCATGCTTTTCCCGAAAGTCTGGAGAAAGTTGCAATCAATAGGATTTTGCTAATCCTCCCTTCCCAAAAGGAAAAGAGTGAAAGCTGGTGGCCGGTGTGAATTCTTTCAAGGCATGGGGCGGCCTGATTCATTTTTTTTCCTTTCCTCAAGGACCAGGAGATTGGATCAAGCCGTAAGAAGAATGCTTAGTATAAATAACTCACTTCTTGGTCTTCAACCCCCTCAGTCTCTACGAATGCCCCCGATTTCAAACATTCGAACTTTCAAATGTTCAGATAAGGAAATCCCAATGATTTCTATTTCCATTTACTACGGACGAATTCAAATCTCTCTCTCTCTCTCTCTCTCTCTCTCTCTCTCTCTCTCTCACACACACACACACACACACACACAAAAATATATTTGGACACGATAAATAAACCTTAATTCAAACAAATAATTCATGGTAAATGGTACAAATAATTTATCATGGAATGAAAGTAACAAACAAACATATTTCATGGTAAATGATACACATAATTTACCATGAAAACCAAACCATTATAACTGTAATGGTGGGGAAAACCCCATCTGATTATACCAATAGTGCCCTTATATTAGGTTAACTTGATTTGAAAAATTAGTGAAAAACTCAATCAAACAAAGGGAGCATGATATATTCGACTCCTGATAGTTTCATTTACTTTTGTACTGGGTTTCCCTCAAATAAACTCTACGTTTACATACCCAAATCCAAAATCAATGCAAATAATTGAAATTTTATGGCATTCTATACAAAAAACCAAAAAAAACAAAAGAGCAAATGTGTAGTACAAATCCCAAGTACGTAAAGTAAAACGTGAAGAGTCAAAATTTTCTATTCTGGTCAAGTGGGGATTATCAAGAATCGCCCATTATTGGAAGCTTCTTTTCTAGAAACCGAGCTAGTAAGAGAGATTAGGACATGCATATGGGGCTTTTCCAAAAATAGTACGTACTAGCAATATTTATCACGTTTCTTTTACCTATATACAATTATAGTAGGAAAACTATTGATAGAGAAACGCAAGTCAAAACTATAGTAAGAAGATTTAGTTCTAGCTCTCTCAGGCTCCGTTCAGCTAAAATTCTTATTTTGTAAGTACTTTTTTTTTTTTACGAGATAGATCATTCTCTCACAATACATCACCTTTAATTCAAGAAAATATAAATACTTGTTTAAATAAGTACTTATTTGAATTGTTTGAAATTTCCTTATTGGAACAAGAACAATCAAAATTTTCTATTCTGGTAAACATTTTGGTCCTCAGAATTGGGCTTTCGATTTGGGAATAACAACACTTCCAACCTCAGCTTCACCATAGCAAAAATACATGCATTGTGCTGTTGTCGTACTTGTAGGGGCCAAAATTTGTGTTCTTGATCCCAAGTGCTACGTTGGTTTTAAGATTGAAGGAAGTGTTGGTGGTTGGGATATCAAATGTGTCGAAGGTGGCGGATATGACCCGGAACTTGGGATATCAGACTTTCACGACCGTCATGGAGAAGAGGAGTATGATTCCAGACTGGAAAATGATGAAGGCTACGCCGTAGAGTAGCCATTTCTTGTGCTTCTTGCGACGGAGCTCCTTGGCATCAAATGTTGTGGCTTCTTTGTCGCTCCTTGGCATCGAATTGCACTTGGGGCCACTACGAATTGCACTTGGTCACATCGAATACCTTTTGGCCACATCAAAATGTACTTGGCCGCATCAAATTACACTTGTCCGAGTCGAACTACACTTGGCCGCGTCGAATTGCACTTGGACGCTTCAAATTGCACTTGGCCGAATCGAATTGCACTTGCCCGCATCCAATTCGACGCGGCCAAGTGCAGCTCCACGCGGCCAGGTGAAATTATCAGCGGCCATGTGAAATTCGTAGCGGCCAAATCAATTAAACGCGCCCAAGTGCAATTAGTAGCAGCCAACTGTAATTAAACGCGGTCAACTACAATTTGTGGCGGCCAAATATAATTCGACGCCGCCAAGTAATCCAAATTCCCTTCACTACTCAATTCAACCAGCAAAACAAAAACCAATTTCCCAAAACAAGTCCTGTGGCAGTGGAATACAAAGCAGGGTATCCCTTGGCACCCGCCAACGGTTATTACTGGAGCGACCAAGAGCGGGCAAAGCAATCTCATCCGATCTCCGATGCTTGAAATGTAAGAAATGGTTGTTATATGGCGTGGCCTTTGTCATTTTTCAAACCGGAATCATTGTACTCTTCACAATGACGGTTATGAAAGTCCGAACTCCTCAATTCCGGGTTTAGTTCTGCCACATTCGGCTCTTCCAATGTCCAAACAACCACCCCATCGTTCAACATAATGATGAACACTGCACTTGGGGTCAAGAACACAAATTTTGGCCCTTATAAATACGAAAACTCCACTGTCAATTTCTTCTATGAGGGTACGCCAATTGGGAGTGCTAAAATCCCAAATTCAAAAGCCTTTCTCTGATCCACCAAAAACATAATTGTTTCAGTAAACCTGGTTAACTACGAAGCTGGGAATACCAAATGACTTTGAACAGAAAGGTGGACCTCAGGTTCATTTTCAAGAGGAAGAAAGCTACTAATTTGGATTGCACCATGGATGTCAATATTGCGATAAGGCAACTCCAGAATGTCCAGTGCAACTGATGCTGGTGTTAAATTGATTACAGGTATTTTAATTTGTTTTCCAGTGCAACTGATACGTACTATTACATGTATACTATAGTCCCCCCTTTTTTGTTTGATTGGCTACTATAGCCTGTGTTGGTCACTTATGAATATTCTTTCAGTTGTGTTATGGATTTTGAGATTGGAATTGAATGTTTTAGAGTCAATTTCCTTCATTGCTGTCATATAGCATCATTTTAGAGACTTGCAAATTGATTTTTTTTTTTTGATCGGCAAAAGGTACCATTTCTTAGGAAACTTGATATGGTAACATCAAGATCAGGGAACAAGGAGGGGAATCCAACCAAGATTGGATAAATGGGCAGAGCCCAACAGCCAGAGGGCATGATGCCCAAACAACTAAAGGCCTCAAAGCCCAGATACTACAATAAAAATCAAACAAATACAAAGGCCTTCAAATGACAGATCAAAAATAAATGCCAAATAACCCGCCATCTAACCCGCCAAAGTGGGCTAGATCTAGCTCAAGAATACCCAAAACCTACCCAAGACTTCTGAGGTTCTTCACTGCAGCGCTGCCCCACCTCTGGCGACTAGACCACTGATAGAACCACCAAACAACCCGAATAGCGCTTTGACAAATAAAACCACCGTGCCACCATTGGCCACCATGAGAAAAGGCACCATCCGCTAAGATTTTGGACTTTATCTTGTTTTGTCCTTATTCTTTTTTTTTTTTTTTGCGTTTGTTAGTTTTGCACCTAACTTTTTGTGGTTTTCCAATTTGCCTCGTCAAAAATAAAAAATTATAACTTTTACCCAAATACTTTTGAAAATATCCAATATAAAACTCACCCCACACAATTTCTAGACCGAAGCCCCCACCCTTAACCCACAAACAAAAATCTATACTCAGTATTTGGGAATAAGAGAATACAACTGGTTCGTCCATCTTTTTCCCAAACAAGCAGCTTGTAAGATATTGCAATAAACTTTCATCACCTAGCGCGCTAGTAATTCAATGATAAAAGGCTCTCAAGCATGACTAAGCAGCTTATGGCCTTTTTGACTTCTCTATTTTCAGGCCTGATTGGGCTAAATAGGCCGGAAAAACTAGTCTGAGCTTTGATCAGTTGGGCCAAGGCCTAAACCTAATTTAGGCTTTAACTCAATTAGGCCGAACAAACCTAAGAATAGGCACACTATATATTCGACCAAAGGCCTAAATCATTCGAGGCCTAATTTAACCAAGGCCCAAAATGTTATTTTGGGCCACCAATCCATTAAGAAATTCTTTTTTAGAATTTGGCCAAAAATGGATGTAAACATTGCCCCCCGCGCCTTAATTCTTTATTTTTAGGATCTAGGCGTGTATAAACAGTAAAACTATTTTTGGCATCCAAAAAGGCCTCGATTCCTGTTTTAGCATGTCTTCTTTTGATTGCCTTGCCTATGGACTTAGTAGGCATTAGACATTTTCCAGACATGCTTTCAGGCCTCTAACAATTAATATTATCTAAATTCAGACCTTGGAATGAGTCTACCAACTATCTTTTTGTTGGACAGGCCTGTGAAAGGCCTCTCTTATAGATAAAAGGCCTCAATCTGCATCCTCTAGGCTGCATAGAGAAATTGGATGATGATCATGCCTATATCATAGCTAAATCTCAAGGCTGTGAATATCGCCTCTTATTAGGCATGTTTACCCCAATAGAGCCTATGTTCGGGCCTAAAAACATGTTTGGAAGGCCTGAACTCCCACTTAGAGTGTTTATAATAAAGATTCAGGCCTACTTAAAGAGATCAAAGGGCCTTCATCTCTACGGAAAAGGCCTTCATACACCAATACGAGGCCTCTTTTCAGTCCCGGTTGTAAAGAAGCTCCAAACCTACGAAAGGTTTGACAACAAGGCTAGGAAATACGTTGAAAGGCCTAAAAAGGTGGCTCAAGTCTACAGGTCTAAGTCCATTGAATCCAAGGCATCGCGTAATTGGTGCTCTTCATCTTCAAGTCTATCAACTTCATATTCAAGCCTTTGAATTGCATTGTTGTAGTAGTGTAGTGCATCAAGAAACCAACCCTCCGTAGGATTGAGTCGATACTTCTCCAAGTTGAGACGGTTGATCTCGTCTTCAAGTTCGTCGACCTTATCATATCGCCAACTAATTTCTTCTTCACAACGCCGAATCTCAACATCCAATTCAATGTATTGAATCGACATGTGAATGAATAGGCGTGATCATACCCCTTGAAATGATTAGGGTCCCACTAGGCGTGCCAAAATGCTTCTCCACAAAAAGTGCAAAAACCAAATGGCTAGAGTTGCGGGCGTGCCAGGACTGGATTGCAGTTGTGAATGTGTGTTGAATGACCTAAAATAGAGAAAAAATTCTTTCCACCTTAGGAGGAAATCATGGGGTTTCCAACACGCATTGCAGGCCTCGCGGTGTATTTTTTCAGTACTCTGAACCGTTCATCTTGTAGGGCCCGCATAATAGTACATTTGCACAAAAAATCATATTTATCGGATTCCAATAGGTGTATTAAAAATTAAATCTGAGTTTATAAAATAGACGGCTATGGATAGTTTAACTTTAAACTTATCTACCGTCGATTTTTTAAATCAAACTTCAATTTTTTACATACCTATCTATGTCTGATAAATCTAATTTTTTTGTGATGTTGTTCAAGTAATAATAGCACTCCAAGTACAGCTGTTCTCCATGTCCTATCCCCAAACTTTAATTTGCATAAAAATCCAACAATGAAGTTTGGACAACACTGTGATGAGGTCCCATTTTCAATAGCAAAATCAGACCGTTTGCCGTGAAAAAGATTAACATTCTTCCCAGAAGCTGAGATACGCAAGGTCAATGTCCCACTGCTTGGCCTTACTTCACCTTGCAGTTTGTTAAAACAATTGTCAACTTCCACAACATCCTGTCTTGAAATGTACCAAGAAATCAAGATATTGTCAACTTGCATTTTAATTGAATAGGCCTTTTAGCTAGTTAACTGATTTTCTTGTAACGAAAGCATAACAAACAAAGAATGCCGCCATTGATGAGAAATAATTTGATCATGAGTAATTTTACATTCCATATGAAATTCTCAGTGAAGTGATTTGATTGGAGATCGATTTAAGTTGTTCAATGAAATGTTCATGGATGGAACTCTTGGAAACCCTTTGCACTGGCTTCTTGTGCGTCTCTTTTGCTTGAAAAATCCTTACACTAATTAATGCTTAAAGGCTGGCCCTTTATAGTCTCCAGCCAACCAGGACTAAAACGAACCAGTAAAAAAAAAATTGCAACACATGCGCCTCGGGCGTATTTGAATTGTACCAAGGGCGTGCATCCTGATTAATTTGCACAATTTTCGTAAGGCACATTTTTGTCGCGCCCCGGCTGGGCGCACCCAGAATTTCTTCTTTTTTGTAATGTGTCTCAGGCGCAATTGAATTGCTCCCTGGGCACATCCTATTTTTTCCCTTTCTGTAATGCGCCGCAGGCGCATATGCATTGCGCCATGGGAGCATTCAGTACGTTTTTCTTTTTTGATGTAATGAACTACTGAAATAAACATTTAGTTTTTCATAAAACAGCCAAGAGGCATACCAATGCACCAAAATTTCACATAGAAATCCATCATTCTGATTCAAAACACATTTATAGTTGTTGCCAAACAATCTATCATTAAGATTGATACTTCCAAAAAAAATACCAATTGCAAGCAAGAATATCACTTGGTTCAATGTGGGGAAAGAGAAACTATATGTTCAACTCTCATTTAGGGTTGGATCCCGCCATTTTTTAGTACTTTAAAACACTATTTATTGATTCATGATGTGTCTTGATCCAATTTAAAGTGAGAAAAACATACACGCGTTTTGCCTAAACGAATTATATTTTGACCCATCGAGGGTAAAATGGTCACTTCATTAGATATACAAAAAAAAAATTTATCCAAACTACTTGGGATGGAAAGGAAATCGGACAAGCTTTCTTACGGTTCAAACCAAGCAAAAATTGGAGTTCGGGAATGTCCGGGGCAAGTCCTCAAAGGTTAACATGTATTGCAGCATTACAATGCGCCTCAGGCGCACTCCTTTTCGCCCGGGCGCATTACAATGCGCCCCGGGCGCATCATGAACATTGCAAACAAGGTCCACTTTGCGGACTTGCCCTAGACACTCCCGAACTCCAATTTATTTGTGGATTGAACCGTTAGAAAGCTCATCCAATATTCTAATTTCCTACCAAATTGGTTCCAATGAAAAAAATAAATTTTACATCAAAATACATGACATTTTTACCCTCAGTTGGTCGAAAAACTAATTCTTTCACTAAAATGCTCGTATCATTTTCATTTTAAATTGGATTAAGACCAATTATATAATGATAAATAAGGTTGTAACTGTATGAAAAGATGATGGAAATGGCCAATTAAAATAAGAAAATTTTATTTATGAAAAGTTAGTCGAAGGGAGACCGATTCAAAGATCATTGGAGCAACAAAGGCTAAAGTTCATTTTCACGCCCGTTTACACATTCTAAGTTCTGTTTGACGCACATATCCCTAGTTCTTTGGTACCCGTTCATTGGGCTCTCCACACTTCATTAAATAATCAAGCAAAAATTAGAGTTCGGGAGTGTCCGGGGCAAGTCCTCAAAGTTTAACATGTCATGCAGCATTTCAATGCGCCTTTGGCACACTCCTTTGCACCCAAGCGCATTACAATGCGCCCTGGGCGTATCATGTACATTGCAAACAAGTTCAACTTTGCATACTTGCGCCAGACACTCCCAAACTCCAATTTGCTTTTCGGTTACCATGCAAATTTTTAGCAAAACCATTTTCAATTGCAATTACAATATAATAACCGCAATGTTTTCTGTGTGAAAACGTGTTTATGTAAGTTAACCTCTAGTTTCTTTACAGCATTATCTTTGGCTACCTCGAAGTCAGTTCATGGCTTCGTTCTGATGCTATCGTAGTGTCTTTTAGTTACTCAGAATTTCTAGAAATTATGCCTTCTCTCTCTCTCTCTCTCAAATATATTTGGACACGATAAATATGCCTTAATTCAAACAAACATTTCTTGGTAAATAGTACAAATAATTTATCATGGAATAAAAATAACAAACATATTTCATGGTAAATGATACACATAATTTACCATGAAAACTAAAACCATTATAACTGTAATGGTGGGAAAAAACCCCATCTGATTATACCAATAGTGCCCTTATATTAGGTTAACTTGATTTGAAAAATTAGAGAAAAACTCAATCAAACAAAGGGAGCATGATATATTCAACTCCTAACAGTTTCGTTTACTTTTGTACTGGGTTTCCCCCAAATAAACTCTACGTTTACATACCCAAATCCAAAATCAATGCAAATAGTAAATACAGTCCAAAAAAGACTAATTAATTCAAAGAATCGAAATTTTAAGGCATTCCATAAAATAAAAAAAAAACAAGAAACAAAAAACAAAAAAACAAAAAAAACGAAAGAGCAAATTTGTGTAGTACAAATCCCAAGTATGTAAAGCAAAAAGCGAAGAAATCCCCAAACAGGGGCTTTAGTAGGAAATGTCAAACTCAACCCCTGAGGAACTATCAAAATTTTCTATTTTGGCCAACTTGAAATACAAACTGATGATGACTGTATCGTATCTACTTGCAATTGATATTCTGGAGGGATTGTGTTGCGGTATTCAATTCCATTGTACAAATCATGTCGAAAGCCTTCTTTTCTTGAAAATCAACATCAACTCCACTTTCCCAGTCAATTTCAATCGGCTGCTCAAAGGCACAATTCTTGTGCTTAGATCATTTGCCAGTTGCGAATTTCCAACTAGATTGGTCAAAGGAAGTTCAGTGCAATGGTAAACTTTTTGGTCCTTCGGAACTGGGCTTTCGATTTGGGAATAACAACACTCTCAACCTTAGCTTTGCCATAGCAGAAATACATGCATTGTGCTGTTGTCGTACTTGCGAGGGCCAAAATTTGTGTTCTTGATCCCAAGTGCGAAGTTGGTTTTAAGATTGAAGAAAGTGTTGGTGGTCGGGATATCAAACGTGTCGAAGGTGGCAGATATGACCCAGAACTTGGGATTTCAGACTTTCATGACCGTCATGGAGAAGAGGAGTATGATTCTAGACTGGAAAACGATGAAGGCTATGCCGTAGAGTAGCCATTTCTTATGCTTCTGGCGACAGAGCTCCTTGGCATGAAATGCCATGGCTTCTTTGTCGCTCTTTGGCATCGAATTACACTTGGTTACATCGAAAACCTTTTGGCCACATCGAAATGTGTTTGGCCGTATCGAATTACACTTGTTCACGTCGGAGTACACTTGGCCGTGTCGAATTGCACGTGGACGCTTTAAATTGCACTTGGCCGCATCGAATTGCACTTGCCCGCATCCAATTCGACTCGGCCAAGTACAGTTACACGCGGCCAAGTGCAATTAGTAGCGGCCAAGTGCAATTTGATGCAGCCAAGTCAATTCGACGCGGCCAAGTGCAATTAATAGCGGCCAACTGTAATTAAACGCGGCCAAATGAAATTAGTTGCGGCCAAATGTAATTCGACGCGGCCAAGTAATCCGAATTCCCTTCACTACTCTCTCAATTCAACCAGCAAAACAAAAACCAATTTCCCAAAACAAGTCCTATGGCAGTGGAATACAAAGCAGGGTATCCCTTGGCACCCGCCAACGGTTATTAACTTATTACTGGAGCGACCAAGAGCGGGCAAAGCAACCTCATCCAATCTCCGAAGCTAGAAATGTAAGAAATGGTTGTTATATGGCGTGGCCTTTGTCATTTTCCAAACCGGAATCATCGTACTCTTCACAATGACAGTAATGAACGTCCGAACTCCTCAATTCCGGGGTTAGTTCTGCCACGTTCGGTGCTTCCAATGTCCAAACAACCACCCCTTCGTTCAACATAACGATGAACACTGCACTTGGGGTCAAGAACACAAATTTTGGCTCTTATAAATACGAAAACTCCACTGTCAATTTCTTCTATAAGGGTACGCCAATTGGGAGTGCTAAAATCCCAAATTCAAAAGCCTTTCTCTGATCCACCAAAAACATAATTGTTTCAGTAAACCTGGTTAACTACGAAGCTGGGAATACCAATTGACTTTGAACGGAAAGGTGGACCTCATGTTCATTTTCAAGTGGAAGAAAGCTACTAATTTGGATTGCACCATGGACGTCAATATTCCGACAAGGCAACTCCAGAATGTCCACTGCAACTGATGCTGGTGTTAAATTGATTATATGTATTTTAATTTGAGATTGGAATTGAATGTTTTAGAGTCAATTTTCTTCATTGCTATTATATAGCATCATTTTAGAGACTTGCTAATTGATATAGTTTTTTTGATAGGCAAAAGTTACCATTTATTAGGAAACTTGATAGGGTAACATCAAGATCGGGGAACGGGGAGGGGAATCCAACCAAGGTTGGATAAATGGGCAGAGCCTAATAGCCGGAGGGCATGATGCCCAAACAACTAAAGGCCTCAAAGCCCAGATACTACAATAAAAATCAAACAAATACACAGGCCTTCAAATGCCAAATAACCCGCCATCTAACCCGCCAAAGTGGGCTAGATCTAACCCAAGAATACCCAAGACTTCTGTGGTTCTTCACTACAGTGCTGTCCCACCTCCGGCGACTAGACCACCGATAGAACCGCCAAACAACCCGAATAGTGCTTTGACTAATAAAACCACCGCGCCATCATTGGCCACCACGAGAAAAGGTACCATCCGCATACCACCCATCTGTCGCGGAAGCTCACCGAGCCTTTAGGCAATGACCGATGCATCTAACAATGCAACCGGCGGGAGACCAACGCCAGCCATGTCCAGACCACCAGATCCACCAAGCTGTTAGGCCAAGAACTGGAAAACCCAAGAGAAAGACCGACAATGGATCCAAAGCACAGACAAAACACAACTGGGAGGGGACTGTCGGAAATAAAACAACAGAACAAGATGAAAATGCAGAAGGCTAGAGGAGGGGGCCAAAAAAAACAGAGTGGAGAGGGAAAGACAGAGGATCTAAGAACCATACCGAAGACGCCAACCTCGTCGGACGTCCTAAACCTCGGTGTGCACCGCCGTGAAGAACAGTTTATCGTCTCCTAAAAATGGACGGGATAAACGGACAATGAGATCCATAAACGCAAGTATGGAATTACACTCTGCCACGTCGAATTGCACTTAGACGCATCGAATTGCACTGGGGCGCTACGAATTACTCTTGGCCGCATCGAATTGCACTTGGCCACATCAAATTGCACCGGGCCGCGACGAATTATTCTTGGCCACATCGAATTGCACTTTTCGGCTACGAATTACACTTGGCCACATCGAATTGCTCTTTGCTGCATCGAATTGCTCTTGGCCACAAAAACAAAAGTTTACATTAGAAATCCACTTTCAAAATTTGTCGTTCGACAAAAGCTCACCACGTTAATGGAGGATTGGCTCAATTAAAGAAACTCATTTAATAAATGACTATGCTCGGCTCATTAAAATTCGTGCCGAGCTCGAGCTCCAGTTTTTGACTTGTTTAGTAAACGAACCAATCTCGAGCCCGACCAAGTTCGGCTTGCCTTGCTTACAACCCTAGCTAATCAATCCGACAAATTTGCAAGACACTGTGTAAAATGCAGAATGAACAATAAAATGCTCCTTCTAACTGCATGGGAAAAACTGAGAGAGCTGTTGATTGAGAAAACTCTGAGCAGGCGTTACATTTTGTCGCAAAGACAAAAACTCATCTAGCTTCCAAGAGAAGCCAAGCGGTGCCAAGGTTATCTGCAAACATGTGTTCTGAAAAACAAACATGCGTAGAAACTTCTATATACCCAAAAACTAGCCCACAAATAAATCCTTTTTGGGCCACACACAAATTGTTATTGGGCAAACAAATGCCTTGTTTGGATGATTCAAGTTTTGATCCAAACAAGGCAAAAATATTAGGTCTTCACATAAGAAGGGAAACCCAACACTAGTCACACATGAGTTGCTTCTGCAAATTAAGTGCTTTCCTATCTTGTTCTACTTGTTGAGCACGATTTTATTTGCTTGCATGACTGGAAATAGAGTCCCCTCACACAAATAAATACAAGATAGATACGGAACCTGACCACAATAAAGATCTATAGTTTCCTGGGTCTTTGTATCATATGAAAAGAGTTTTAGCTCACCAGAATATTTATGCTCAGTCACTAACAATTCACCATTTTTCCCACTTCCCACCCATGTAATATGACCATCTACATCGTATCCCATATCAATTGCAATCCTTGGAAAAGGCCCAACTTCAATATGGTTAGTCCACAAACTCTCGTTTCCATCCAACACCCACACATCGAAGCCCCCTTCATCAGGAGAAAGAAGCAGAAAAAGTGGAAAGGTTTGTCGGTTTGGTCCTTAATGGGGACGTAAAGTTCACCAAGACGTGGCAGAAACCCAAAATCAAGTGAGAAATTTAGCGGCGTCAAAATCAGAGTTGCCTTTTTATTGGAATTCGATATAGATAGTTGAAAAGCTAGTGCTATTTGCTTGATCATCTTTCTTTTTGTTTTTGGTCAAACGGAATAGATACTTACTTGATCATCAGTTTCCAGTCCATAGTGAAATTGGCTTGGCTTCAGACTCAGGAAGAGGTTTCTGTTTAAGGATGTAGGATGGAAGAAGAAAAGAAGTGGCATGGTCGGGCAGGAGAGGAAGATATGACATATCTATGGATTGCACGCAAGGAAAACCGATGAATTACATGATGCTTCAAACTTCAATTTGTTACATACGACTACAATAAACTCATAATCAGTGAGGTAGTGGTGGTGGTGGTGAAGCAAGAGGAGGGAAGAAGAAGAGACGACGGGGCGATTGGGCAGGAGGGGAAGAGTCGACATATCTTTGTTTAGTGCAGTGCACCTAAGGCGCAAGTACATGCGCCCCACACGCACTCTTATGCGCCCGGGCGCACCTCAAAGCTGCAAAAAAGGCCAACTTCGCACGCTTGTCACAGATGCTCATGAACTCCGATTTGCGCATAATTTAAACAGTTGAAAAGTTTGTTGAATCTAATCTCTAACAAAAGTACTTTGGATCTAAAATTAATTTGAAATTAAAAAAATTTAGAATTTTATCCTTAATGGGTCAAAAAAATAGATTATTTTGGCCAAATCCTTGCATCACCCTTCTTTTGAATCAAATTAAAAACCTATTTGGTATTGATATAGAGGGTATGAAAATTACTAAAAGATGGTGGAATCAAAAAATTAAGGTAATTGAGCTTTGACTACGAAAAGTGGGTTGAAAAGATCGTTGGAGCCACTAAGGATAAAAAATATTTTTGTGCCCTTCTACTCATTCCAAATTTCATTCGGTACTCACTTCCTAGTTCAAACATATTACTTTATTAATTTAGAGTTTCATAGAGTTAATTGGGCTTTACACACTTCATCAAAGCATACAGAAAAAGTTTCATCATGGAGATTCGCCAAAAGTCGGATTTGTACATTTACGAAACGAAATATGGATATCCACAAACGCTATAACTTGACCGATACTTACGACTACCTCACCACCGCTACCACCGCTACCATTATTAATTGACCACCCTTCAACCTCACCATTTCTGTTACAACCACCTCATGACCACGTCGACCACTATCCCTTCACCACCGCACCTTCAGTGCACCACTCCATCATTTCACACATTACCGGCCACCACCACAACTATGTCTCTACCACTCCACCACCATCACTCCACCACTAGTCACGCACCATTATTTCACCACCACCATTAAAAAGATACCCCCTTCTTGCAGCTTCTAATTTTTGATGCTCTTTGTGTCATTGGTGTTTATACGTCGTCCAGAGGGAAAGGCAAGGTGGATAAGATTCTATCAGAGGTTAGTCAAATAACTCAAATCTGAATAGTTTGTTATTTTGATGAAGCTCCTTTGTACTAGCTATTAACTCACTTGATTCTGCTTTGTGGTGACTATAAAGGAAACAATCCTTCCTTTTCCTTCCTCTCCTATTTCTTCCTTTAATATGGTCTCCCCCTTCATGTCCTGTTTGATCAATGCCCTTGCCATCTCCTGCCGTGACATCAAATAAAATTGGAACGATGCATCTCTCTCTCACACTACTAAAATTTCACTAATTAACACTCCTTCATTTAAGCGCTGTTTGAGTAAACTTGAAATGCAATATTGGAAGTTCTTACTTCCTTTGTTGCAGATAAAAAAAAGTACTAGAAGTTCTTAATTCTTTTTTAAATATTCAAAATCTTAAGATAGACGTGTTATACTTTATATGAATACAAGAACTACTGTTACGGCCTAGAATTTTATTTTTATCTTATTAGTTATTTTGGATAATTATTAATTGGAAGTGTTATGGTGTGGATCCCAATTAGTTATTTTGTGCGTTCTATGGGTATTGTTGTCGTGGTTATAATTTTTGGAGCATGAGATTGATTTTGGATTAAATAGGGGTACCTAATGGTAATTTTATAAATTTGCATAGCGTTCTTTCTAAATTCTAATTAACTGGTTAGCTATAATTTAGGGGTTTTAAGAGTTAGTGGGTAATTTTATAAAGTTAGAGACATTCAGGAGTAGGGTTCTACATTGGAGTTGACGTTCTGAGGAAAAAAAAAAGAAAAAGAAAAGAGAGAGCCGCACAGCCGAATCTAAGGTGATCTTAAGAGGTAAGACTAAATTCTTAATCTGTTTCTTTCTTTTCCATTGTTCGGCACAGTAATGAAAAACCTGGATCGGAAAGTAGTACTTCCAAGTTAAATTATTGGGTGTAATGGAGATCGGCAATCTATATGTGCGTGGCGTTGTGATGGCAGGTGGTTGTTTTGGTATAGTGTAAATATAATCTAAGATTTATGCTATGCTAGCAAGGGTTGTGGCAGGGTGTTTTGGAATAAATTTAGACCAAAGATCAGGAGAGTTTTGGCACGTGGTGGACTGTCATGAATTTGTGCACGTACGTGGATTTTGGACTTGGATTTACGGTGTTGGGTTTCTTTAATTGAACTTAAGTTGGTTTAATTTTAGATTAGAAGGGTGATTTCTTAGGTAGCCCCATATTGCTAAAGATTGTATCGGTTCGGTTGGTGATAATATTACTATATGATGCCTTGTTCAGGTTAGGCTCGTTTTGCGTGGTTCGAGTCGCATTATTTTTTTGGCTCAGGTGAGTGGTTAAGCATGTTACATATTTTCGAACTTCCCCGTGTCCCTTAAATTATTGTTTAGAAAATTTATGATTGAAATCGGAAACACATAATTGTTTATGTTTGCTTATATTGAATTGGCATGCAGTTTTGTGAAATCGTTTATTGTTTGAATAAATCTTTTTGGTGAGAACTTTGTGGATACTGTTGGGAACATATTTTGGAAAGTCCAGGGAAATTAATCCTCTGTGTGCGGGTGACTCTGGCCATTAGAGAAGAGACTGGATTAGGCCGGTGACTCTAATGCTCAACGGCTTTCTTTTGCCGGGTCGTTCTTTGGGAAAAGTTCCACGGGCTGCCTACTCGTGGTGACTCAAAGATACGATATTGGATCCAATTATGAGACATTTATTTCACTGGCATTTGGTTCTATCGATATTGGTTGTGGTTCCCCATTGTTGTTGGAGATTGATTTGTGATCACCTTTGAGATTTATTGGTAAATGATTTATGGCCAAAATTTGTTGGTTTAATGCGCACCTTTGTATGCCAAAATATGTTAACGTGATAATCTATTTTTAGCCAAGTTTTAGAACTGTATTATTATACATGCTTTTACTACTCACTGAGCTCGTAAGCTGACGGATTTATTCCAACTTCATTTTCAGGCAAGTTGGGCAGTTAGGAGGACTCTGGCGGCATCTCGGGGATTTCATTTGTTGACCTCCTTAGGGTGTCTGATCTTTTTATTTATTTTATTTTAATAATCGCTTCCGCATTCGAAACATTTGTCAAAAAAATGGATTCTTTTTATTATGGTTGGATCGGTGGATGTTGGTTGTTTCATGGGATGTTTGTGCCCCATGCTTTCTTTTGTTGAACTTAAATGGTTGGAGTTGTTTTTAATAAAAAAAAAGTGGTTGGCTGTTTAGTAGTTCTTTGCTTTGGAATTTAATTAAATTTCTTTTTAGGCTGCATGTTCTACGAGTTTTGGTCTTGTGGTTCATGGCCGGTCACTTCTCATTTTGGGGTGTGACAATTGTGGTATCAGAGCCTAAGTTTAAAAAAAAAAAAAAAAACTTTTTTCTAACATTTTCATCTAGTGGAGGTCCGAGTCCCCAGAGTCCATTAGATTGTTGCATACTTATTTATTGGTTATTGCCTTATATATATATTCCTATATTTATGTCTAGATTGTTCTCTGGTAAAATTCAGGAGATGGATCGTCCACGTCGTAACACTAGGTCGACATACGCAGCTCATGCAGCTCGTGGCCGTGGTCAGGCTGCTATTGCAGCTCGTGGTCGCGGACAGGCCACTCCTGCAGCTCGTGGTCGCGGACAGGCCACTCCTGAAGCTCGTAGTCATGGTCGGGCCGCTCCTTTACCTCGTGGTCGTGGTAGCACTAATTCGACAGGTCGTGGTCGAGGTAGTGTTGTTGAGCCCGAAATTAATGCTAATACTGTTGAAACAGAAAATGTTGAAGAACTAGATCACCCCGTTGAGGATCCAGCTGACCCTATCACAGAAATTATTGCCAATGCTGGTACACCTACAGGTTCAGTTGACCCAGTAGCTGCTGTTCAGGCCTTCCAGACTTTTATGGGAATATTTGCAGGGCATCAGGCTCAAGTGGCACCAGCAAATGCTACAAGGTCTTTGACATTGGACAAAGGCAATACTTTTGATAGATTTCTAAAGACTAATCCACCGCTTTTTATGGGGACTGATAAACCATCAGATGCTGAGGCCTGGCTATTGCAAATGGAAAAGATCTTTGATGTGTTGGGTTGTTCTGAGGCCCAAAAGGTGTCTTTTGCAGCATATAAGCTACAGGGGGGAGCTGAACATTGGTGGCGATCAGCAAAGCAGCATTACAAAGACAAGCAGGATGAATTAGTGTGGTCCAAATTCAAGAAGGACTTTGAGGAGAAGTACATTCCCCCAGCAATCAAAGATCAAATGCGGATGGAGTTTTTGAATTTAAGGCAGGGAAATATGTCAGTAGGGGAGTATCAGCTGAAATTCGATGAACTATCTAGGTTTGCAGGGGGCTTAGTGGAGAAAGAAATAGATAAGGTGTGGCATTTTCAGAGGGGACTTCAGCCCGAGATTCGTGGAAGGGTTTCTTTGCTTAACACTAAGACCCTGCCAAAACTTGTGACTAGAGCACTTACAGCAGAGACTGACTTAGCAGATGAAAAGAGTACGGAAAATCATGCCAAGAGAGTTAGGCCAGGACAAGGTAGTGGAGGTGATTTCACTGCAAGAAATGTACGTCCAGCAACTCAGACTAATGAAGGGTTGGGACAGGCATCTAGGCCATGTTTCAAGTGCGGCAAGCCACACGCGGCACTTTATCGTTGTGATGGATCAGTGCGGGTATGTTTCAGTTGTGGGCAGCCTGGTCATACCTCCACCCATTGTAGAGCTCGGGGTGATGGAAGGAATCAGTTACCTCAGGGTCAGAGGCAGCCAGTGCGTGGAGGTGGGCATAATCAGCAGCGACAGTTTAATAATCAGGGAAATCATAGGCAGCAATCTCGAAATGGGGGTCAAGGACAGAGAAATGTGACAGAGGGACGTGTGTATGCATTGACTCAGAAGCAAGCTAAGGATGCGCCATCTGTGGTGCAAGGTACTATTTCTATTTCGAATGTACCAGCTCGAGTTTTGTTTGATTCTGGTTCTACCCATTCCTTTGCTGCTCCTAGATATTTGTACCAATTACCTAATGTTGTTGAGGCATTAGAAGTATGTGTTGTGGTGAGTACTCCGGTAGGGAAAACAGTGACATTGGATAAGGTGTCTAAGTCTTGTGATGTAGAGGTAGATGGTAGGATCTTACCCATAGACTTAATTTCATTGGAGATGCATGACTTTGATGTTATCCTGGGGATGGATTGGTTGTCGAAATACCATGCTACTATTGACTGCAATCAGAAGAGGGTTGTTTTTACTATGCCACGACAGTCAGAGTTTAGCTTGCAGGGGGATTGGGATGTGTCATCGTTCAGTTTTATTTCGTCTCTTCAGGCAAGTCGATTATTGAAAAAGGGGTGTTTTGGTTACTTAGCTTCTGTGGCGAGTGGGGAGCAATCTGTACAAAAAATGGAGGAGTTGTCTATAGTGAAGGAATTTCCTGACATCTTTCCAGAGGATTTGCCTGGTCTTCCTCCAGATCGTGAGGTTGAGTTCACGATAGATCTTGTTCCTGGCACAACACCTATTTCTAAAGCTCCTTATAGAATGGCACCAGCAGAGTTGAGAGAGTTGCAAGTGCAGTTGCAGGAACTGCTTGATAAGGGATTTATTCGGCCTAGTGTGTCACCGTGGGGAGCTCCTGTCTTATTTGTGAAAAAGAAGGATGGTACTATGCGGTTGTGCATTGACTATAGGGAGTTGAATAAGGTTACAGTTAAGAATAGATATCCATTACCGCGTATAGATGACTTGTTTGATCAGTTGCAAGGGGCTCAAGTGTTTTCTAAGATTGATTTGAGGTCTGGATACCATCAGTTAAAGGTGAGAGAGGTGGACATTATGAAAACAGCGTTTAGAACTCGTTATGGGCATTATGAGTTCTTAGTGATGCCATTCGGTCTAACTAATGCGCCAGCAGCATTTATGGATATGATGAACAGAGTCTTCAAACCTCAGCTTGATCATTTTGTGGTGGTGTTTATAGATGATATTTTGATCTATTCCAGGAGTAAGGAGGAACATGAGGAACATTTGAGGATAGTCTTTCAGATTCTTAGAGAGAAGAAGTTGTATGCAAAGTTTAAGAAATGTGAGTTTTGGTTGGACAGTGTGTCATTTCTTGGGCATGTGATTGGAAAGGAGGGTGTGTCTGTCGATAGTAAAAAGGTGGAAGCTATTGTTGATTGGCCACGTCCGACATCGGTAACTGAAATACGTAGTTTCTTGGGTCTTGCTGGGTATTACAGGCGGTTTGTGGAAGGGTTTTCTTGTATTGCCCTGCCACTTACCAATCTTACTAGGAAAGGGGTGAAGTATGAGTGGACGGATAGTTGTGAGCGAAGTTTTCAGGAACTTAAAAAGAGATTGACTACAGCACCTGTTCTTGCATTGCCGATAGATGGTGGTAACTTTGTTATTTATAGTGATGCATCTCTCCAAGGCTTGGGTTGTGTACTTATGCAAAATGATAGAGTGATAGCTTATGCCTCTCGTCAACTGAAGGTACATGAGAGAAATTATCCGACGCATGATTTGGAGTTGGCAGCAGTTGTGTTTGCACTTAAGATATGGAGACATTATTTATATGGGGTGACTTGTGAGATTTACACTGATCATAAGAGTTTGAAGTATATTTTCACTCAAAAAGAACTTAATTTGAGGCAAAGGCGATGGCTTGAGTTGTTGAAGGACTACGATGTTAGTATATTGTACCATCCAGGAAAAGCGAATGTAGTGGCAGATGCTTTGAGTAGGAAATCATCAGGGGGTAGTTTGGCATTTTTGACAGTTCAGCCACATTTGATAGAGGACATTAGAAGATCGCAAGTAGAGGTTGTACGACATGGAGATGGTGCTATATGCAGTCAGTTGATAGTGAAACCAAATTTGTTGGATAGAATTCGAGTAGCTCAACAAGATAACCCTTGGTGTAAGAAAATTTTGGAGGGCATGTTGAAGGGCGAAAGTAGAGGGTTTACCTTGGGTGAGGATGGCGTACTTAGGTTTGGGGATCGTGTTTGTGTACCGGGTGATTGTGGTTTGAGGACGGAGATTATGGCTGAGGCTCACAGTTCAGGATATAGTATTCATCCAGGTAGCACTAAGATGTATAAGGATCTACGAGAGCATTTTTGGTGGAATGGAATGAAGAAGGTCATTGCGAGGTATGTGGCGCAGTGTCTTATTTGTCAACAGGTTAAGGTAGAGCATCAAAAACCAGCTGGAAAACTTCAGCCTTTACCGTTACCTGAATGGAAGTGGGATCATATCTCTATGGATTTTGTAACTGGGTTGCCTCGTACGAGTAGTGGGCACGATGCGGTTTGGGTTATAGTTGACCGACTTACTAAGTCCGCTCATTTTATTGCTATTAACATGACGTATAAGTTGGATCGTTTGGCTCAGTTATATGTGAAGGAGATTGTTAGACTCCATGGCGCGCCTGTATCGATTGTGTCAGACCGTGATCCCCGTTTTGTGTCTAAGTTTTGGGGTGCATTGCAGGCGGCGATGGGTACTCGGTTACTTTTTAGCTCTGCCTACCACCCACAAACTGATGGTCAGAGTGAGAGAACTATTCAGACTTTGGAAGATTTATTGAGAGCATGTAGCTTAGAGTGGAAAGGAAATTGGGATGATCAATTACCGTTGATGGAATTTGCGTACAATAACAGTTACCATTCGAGTTTGGGATTAGCTCCTTATGAGGCTTTGTACGGACGAAAGTGTAGATCCCCTATTTGTTGGTACGAGGTCGGAGAAAGGCGAATTTTAGGACCAGACTTGGTGGAGGATGCGACCCAAAAGATTGCCACTATTCGGGAAAGACTTGTAGCATCTCAGAGTAGACAGAAAAGTTATGCGGATAATCGTAGAAGGGACTTGGAGTTTGCAATTGGAGATATGGTGTTTCTTAAGGTGTCCCCATGGAAAGGAGTTATTCGGTTTGGTAAAAAGGGAAAGTTGAGTCCTCGTTATATTGGACCATTTGAGGTTTTGGAAAGGATTGGGGAGGTGGCTTATCGTTTGGCATTGCCGCCTAATTTGGCTAAGGTTCATAATGTTTTTCATGTGTCGATGTTGAGAACGTATGTGCATAATCCGTCCCATGTTATTGATTATGAGCCACTTCATGTTCGGGATGATTTAACCTATGATGAGCAACCCATTGAGATTCTTGATACGAAGGAGAAAGTGCTTCGCAACAAAACGATTTTATTGGTTAAAGTATTGTGGCGCAATCAAGCGGTTGAAGAAGCCACTTGGGAGCGTGATGAGGAGATGCACGAGAAGTACCCGCATTTGTATGAATGAGGTTAGTATGCAATTTCGAGGACGAAATTTATTTTAAGGAGGGAAGGATGTTACGGCCTAGAATTTTATTTTTATCTTATTAGTTATTTTGGATAATTATTAATTGGAAGTGTTATGGTGTGGATCCCAATTAGTTATTTTGTGCGTTCTATGGGTATTGTTGTCGTGGTTATAATTTTTGGAGCATGAGATTGATTTTGGATTAAATAGGGGTACCTAATGGTAATTTTATAAATTTGCATAGCGTTCTTTCTAAATTCTAATTAACTGGTTAGCTATAATTTAGGGGTTTTAAGAGTTAGTGGGTAATTTTATAAAGTTAGAGACATTCAGGAGTAGGGTTCTACATTGGAGTTGACGTTCTGAGGAAAAAAAAAAGAAAAAGAAAAGAGAGAGCCGCACAGCCGAATCTAAGGTGATCTTAAGAGGTAAGACTAAATTCTTAATCTGTTTCTTTCTTTTCCATTGTTCGGCACAGTAATGAAAAACCTGGATCGGAAAGTAGTACTTCCAAGTTAAATTATTGGGTGTAATGGAGATCGGCAATCTATATGTGCGTGGCGTTGTGATGGCAGGTGGTTGTTTTGGTATAGTGTAAATATAATCTAAGATTTATGCTATGCTAGCAAGGGTTGTGGCAGGGTGTTTTGGAATAAATTTAGACCAAAGATCAGGAGAGTTTTGGCACGTGGTGGACTGTCATGAATTTGTGCACGTACGTGGATTTTGGACTTGGATTTACGGTGTTGGGTTTCTTTAATTGAACTTAAGTTGGTTTAATTTTAGATTAGAAGGGTGATTTCTTAGGTAGCCCCATATTGCTAAAGATTGTATCGGTTCGGTTGGTGATAATATTACTATATGATGCCTTGTTCAGGTTAGGCTCGTTTTGCGTGGTTCGAGTCGCATTATTTTTTTGGCTCAGGTGAGTGGTTAAGCATGTTACATATTTTCGAACTTCCCCGTGTCCCTTAAATTATTGTTTAGAAAATTTATGATTGAAATCGGAAACACATAATTGTTTATGTTTGCTTATATTGAATTGGCATGCAGTTTTGTGAAATCGTTTATTGTTTGAATAAATCTTTTTGGTGAGAACTTTGTGGATACTGTTGGGAACATATTTTGGAAAGTCCAGGGAAATTAATCCTCTGTGTGCGGGTGACTCTGGCCATTAGAGAAGAGACTGGATTAGGCCGGTGACTCTAATGCTCAACGGCTTTCTTTTGCCGGGTCGTTCTTTGGGAAAAGTTCCACGGGCTGCCTACTCGTGGTGACTCAAAGATACGATATTGGATCCAATTATGAGACATTTATTTCACTGGCATTTGGTTCTATCGATATTGGTTGTGGTTCCCCATTGTTGTTGGAGATTGATTTGTGATCACCTTTGAGATTTATTGGTAAATGATTTATGGCCAAAATTTGTTGGTTTAATGCGCACCTTTGTATGCCAAAATATGTTAACGTGATAATCTATTTTTAGCCAAGTTTTAGAACTGTATTATTATACATGCTTTTACTACTCACTGAGCTCGTAAGCTGACGGATTTATTCCAACTTCATTTTCAGGCAAGTTGGGCAGTTAGGAGGACTCTGGCGGCATCTCGGGGATTTCATTTGTTGACCTCCTTAGGGTGTCTGATCTTTTTATTTATTTTATTTTAATAATCGCTTCCGCATTCGAAACATTTGTCAAAAAAATGGATTCTTTTTATTATGGTTGGATCGGTGGATGTTGGTTGTTTCATGGGATGTTTGTGCCCCATGCTTTCTTTTGTTGAACTTAAATGGTTGGAGTTGTTTTTAATAAAAAAAAAGTGGTTGGCTGTTTAGTAGTTCTTTGCTTTGGAATTTAATTAAATTTCTTTTTAGGCTGCATGTTCTACGAGTTTTGGTCTTGTGGTTCATGGCCGGTCACTTCTCATTTTGGGGTGTGACAACTACCATTTGAGAAGTATATCTGTATAAAATTCTCAAGGTGTGAAATTCGTGCGAATGTTGGTTGGGTTGAAAAAATTCAACTTGGGTGAGTCAGTGGTGTTTCTCGCAAAATATATTCCTTCGAGGGTTTGGCAACTGCTCTAAAAGACTAATTTCTTTATTTGCTGCATGATTTGTGCTTCTAGCTTTCTCAGAAACCACTATCAAGGTGATGGAATCTAGCCTCCATTTCCGGAGACTCTATTTCCCCTGTGCTTTTGGATGCATCCAAGCATCCGTCATTTCTAAACTCACTTGATATATATATCAGGATTCAAATCATCAGACGAAGTCTTAATCGCCTTCAAACCTCGAAAGAGGAAGTATGCGGCATTTGATGGTGAGATGAATGCAAAGGAAGTGGAAAGGTTTGTGAGTTCGGTCCTTAATGGGGGCGTAAATTTCACCAAGATGCAGCAGAAACCCAAGATGACGGAAGAAGAAAAGAAGGGGCATGGTCGGGCAGGAGAGGAAGAGATCAGGACATATCTTTGTTTTGTGCAATGCGCCTCAGGCGCAAATACAAGCGTCCCAGGCGCATTCCTATGCGCCCCGGGCGCACCTCTAAGCTTAGAAAAAGGCTTAACTTCGTTGGCTTGGGACAAACACTCCCGGACTCCGATTTGCTCGTGATTTTAATTGCTGAACAATCTTGTTGAGTCTAATTTCTAACCCAAATAATTTGAATCCAAAATCAGTTTGAAATTAAAAGATTTGAAAATTTTAATGCAGGCTACATTTTGCGCGGTGTGCCTCAGACTTTGCGTGATTCACTTAAGAAGGGTAAACTTTCACATGGTAATATCTTTTTACAGACTAGATTGGTGAAATGATCGGGCGTGAAATGATATTAAACTGATGTATAATGGTGCACTGATGTATTTCAGTGCACCATTATAAAAGGGTTCTTAATATTGGTTTCTAAAAGAGTCTACTTTGAGCATAATTACGAAACCGCAACCAAAATAACCATGAACAGAGAAAGCCATCAAAACAGCAACTCAAAAGTCACACTCTGGTGTTCTTATTCTTCTGAACACCTCATTAACTGTGTCGAAAGACATAACAACCACTTGATCAGTTGGGGCAATTTCTGCAAGCCAATAGAAAACTCCATTCAAGGTTGTAGCAGGAGATCCAGCTATTTGCACGATGCTATCGTACTCCCCCGATTCATTGATCTTCCGTCTAAGTATTGGTGCTCATAACATACCAATCAGCTCGGATATTGTATTTCCTGATAGGAGTATAATAAAGCACAATCCTAATCAACTTGTAATCAGTAGTACTGGGATGGAAGCCAAACCCAAGACTGGCCTGCTTAACCGTTTCATAAGCATTGTAATCCACCTCATTCCGAATTTCCTGAAACTGTCTGGTGGAGGGATTGCATATAATCAAGGGATATATGTAGGGAGAGAAATATATGCAAACTAAACCAGTACAGATGCCCACAATATAGGAATAATTCATCCCGGCATACTCATTTATCCTCCCATTCAGAAATGGGAAATCAAGATTGATAGGGTTGTTATTCAGCCCATCATGGGTTGCATGAATGTCATGTGTCCTTGCTTCATGCTGAAGGAAAATTGCTACAGTCCTTAAGTTGCCTGTGAGCAACTTGCTCCTTTGAGCTGCTTGCAAGATAGAACCTTCTAGGCCTTTGAGCTGCTTGTGAGTAGCTTGCTAGAGAGAACCTTCTAGGCCTTTGAGCTGCTTGTGAGCAGCTTGCTTCTCGAGTATGACTAGGCAGCTTATGGCCTTTTTGACTTCTCTATTTCTTCCTCACCGGTGTTATTGGGGATTATAACAAGATGTCTTGCCCTTGCAAGTTTCTTGATGATTTTGATGCTCGTAGCATTTTTCTGTCTCGTGATGCTTTATGATTCGATCTAGTACGAGACTTTAGAATTTTTTGTCTATCTGTGTGGGCAGCATGCCCTTTGGAATTTCCGGATTCCAAAAACGCGAGGGCCCGAAATCGAGGGAGCGCTTTAGCTGGACATCAAGCGCTCGCAAAATACAGAGTCGCCACTTGGGTTTTGAAGCTCCGACACCCAAGGAACCATATTTCGAAGCACTTGTTGTGCTAATTTGATTTTGAAAAAGTTAAGGCACCAGTCCGTCATAACCATATCTGGGTTCAGGAGCCAGGTTACGAGAGGGAAAGGGTTTTAAGGCACCCCTCTCGCCCAATCCGGAGATTGGTCTCTACTTAAGCATTTCGTGAAAAAGTTTGCGATTCTTCTTTTATTAATCAATTTTTAGTCAATTAGGGCGGGGGAACAATTTAATGAGGATTAAAGCTGTAACATATTTGCTGGATGTGATTAAAGATGGAATAAATGGATGGCATGTTTGAAAGATAAACGAGATAAAACCCAACACCATTATCAGGCATCAAAACAGCACGTTGGCATGAATTAGGCATAAGCAGCAACCAACTTGCATGCATGGCTCTGCCTGCATGCAAGTAAACCGTCGCGCAACTAACTCACACCATCGCACGATGGTTGTATCCCTCCAAACAGGTTGAATTTCATCTCCTTCTGGGCTTTGGAAGGACCAGTGCACACCCAGGGTTCAAACCAGGCAGATTATATAGATTGAAAGGAAATAATTATTACAAACAGAAGGGGATAGGAGATAAGAGCAAACCCCTAAACAGTGGGGGCATTTAAATAATGATCATGGACCAAGTTGCCCATGCAAGGGCAACTTCTGGAAACAGACCGACCATCGCGCAATGGAGTCACTTCATCGCGCGAGCGTCACGACTGGACGTCCAGAAGTTGCTTTGCATGCCTGCTCTGAGACATGTTCAAGAGCGACCCAGGGACATTCCAAAGTTAAATTACTAAGAGCGAGGAGTTAAACTACAAATTTTAGCATGCAAGACTGGTGGGTCAGGTTTTAAACATGCTTCACAATTATCCAAAGCACTATAAAACAGAAAATAACTAGCATCCCATCCCCACAAGGACTGTCACGTGCTGACTCAAAGTGTCGCGCGATGCAGTGAGTCCATCGCGCGTGAGTTTGCTTGTTACACGTCTCTTGTAACCCTGCTGACTTTAGAACCAGGACTGATATTGATTATCAGCCTTGGCTCTGCCAGCCCCCCTCAAGGATCAAAACATAAACAGTAAAGGAATTATACCTTTGCTTGTGTGTTACAGAAGTGGATCAAGCTAGGTGGAGTGGCTTGGAAGATGAGTGCAGGGGAATGACTTGAGTAAGGAAGTAGGAGGAGTGTTTGAAGGTAGTATTGTCTTTCCTTCTTGATTTTTTTTGTAACCCTTTTCTAGATGAACAATGGGGGGTATTTATAGGACAAGAGAGGGTGTGAGGTGGGTGAAGGACTTGGCCTAGTGACCGGCCAACAAGGCTAGCCAGCCCTCCTTGGTGGAGAAAGTGACCAACAAGGTGAGGGGAGTGGTTGTGAGGGTGGTGCAACCCATGCACCTGCAAACGCTGTTCAGCCCACGAAAACGGGGTTCCCAGGTCAGTAGCCCCCTGATCATCACAAAATCCAGCTGGAAAAAGGTGAAAACGACAGGTGTTGACCATCGCGTGATGGTTTTACCCACCCGCGCGATGGTTTTACCCACCCACGCGATGGTCAACAGTCAAAGTTTGACTTTGACCAATCACCTGGCAAGTAGAGCATCACACGATATACTCAATGAGTTGCGCGATGGTCAACCCCTGTGGTCGGGGTTTTGACTTAGGGTTTTAGGGTTCAAGATGGATTTTGCCTACTCCAAGCTCAAGCCACTTCACACTCAATACTGTTTTGACTTGATTCATCATCGGGAAAACAAGAAACCGAAAAAGAAAGTAAATCAATTGGAAAATCAGATTGGGGTGTCTACAATCCGTTGCGAGGGGCAAGACGGTGTGGCATGTCATAAGGAATGAAGATGATTGAGAAAACATGAAATATTTGCGTGTAGAGAGAAATGTTTTGTTTTCCATCAAAGATGTGATTTCTTCCTCGCCGAGCATGGTATATTGTGTTCTTATTCTAGTGTTGCTGCTTCTTTTCTTTTTCTCTTTTAAATAAATAGATGGTTGTAGGTTAATTTAGCTTTAGTTTTATCAATTGTTTCCATTGATTTGGGGTATAGCATTTGTTTTACACCTTTTTTATGGGATCGTAGCCTCCCTATAGATCGCCAGCAAAGAATTGCTCCTGGCTGCACAGTTTTGCTCTTGCCTGTGAAAAATTGCTCTTGGCCGCAAAAAATTGCTCTTGGCTGCCAAATGTTGCTCTAGGCCGCGAAGAATTGCTCCTGGCCACAAAGAATTACTCATGGCCGCAAAGTTTTGCTCTTGGCCGCGAAGAATTACTCCTGACCACAAAATTTTGCTCATGGCCACGAAGATGTCTCAGGGTTTGATTTAGATCGTCTCGTTCTCGTTATCACCTGCATGTCCTCACCTAATTTTGTGTACAAATAATGGACCTCCTTAATTCGTAATGGATAGTCGGTGTCGTTTTATATAAGATTGGCCAGAACTAGCTATTTCATATGCAGAACCACCATATGTAGCTTGTTGCTTTTAGGTAACCATGCAAATTTTTAGAAAAACCATTTCCAATTGCAATTACAAGATAATAACCATGTGTGAAAACGTGTTTAAGTAAGTTAACCTCTATTTTCTTTACAACATTATCTTTGGCTACCTCGAATTAAGTCAGTTCATGGCTTCGTTCTGATGCTATCGTAGTTTCAAGACAATTATGCGTACCTTGACTATTCCGGGGACCAATACCCCTACCATTCACTAGTAGAACCAAACTAAAAATGGTTATTATATTTTAAAGTAATGCTTCTCAAAATTTCTCTCAAGTCATGACGGAATTCTCTCAGGTGGCATACTCTGAAATCTCTTATGTATTAAAAACTCACATTAAACCTACTTTGAGTTTATCTAGATTAAACGAAGGTCTAGAGTTTGAATTGCGAATAGTGTAAACTGTGGCGACTCCAAAATTTGTGATTAAGATAAGTGTTAGTGGTTATTAGTTACTAGTTAGATTACAACACAGGCCGACCGTAGATCCGGCCGTCTGCCCATAGGCACTTAGGCCCCCTCCCAAAGGCGATGGGCCACAGGCCCGTTCGCATTAAAAGGCATAAATTTTGTTTACATCAACTAAATCTACTAATTAGAATTTCGTGATTAAAAAAATAGAGAGAGGGAGAGACGAATAGATATATACATTTTGTTACCAAGAACTACGAGATCACCCTTTCATTCTGGGGTGACGTTGGGATAGTACCATTCGAGAAATTTTTATTCATGTTTTTCCCTTAGGTCTGGAGAAAGTTGCAATCAATAGGATTTTTGATAATCCTCCCTTCCCAAAAGGAAAAGCGTGAAAGATGGTGGCCGCGTGTGAATTCTTTCAAGGCATGGGGCGGCCTAATTCATTTTGTTTCCTTTCCTCAAGGACCAGGAGATTGGATCAAGCAGTAAGAAGAATGCTTAGTATAAATAACTCACTTCTTGGTCTTCGTCTTCAACCCCCTCAGTCTCTACGAATGCCCCCAATTTCAAACTTTCGGACTTTCAAATGTTCAGATAAGGAAATCCCAATGATTTCTATTTCCATTTACTACAGATGAATTCAAATCTCTCTCTCTCTTTCAAATATATTTGGACATGGTAAATATGCCTTAATTCAAACAAACATTTCATGGTAAATGATACACATAATTGACATGAAAACTAAAACCATTATAACTGTAATGGTGGGAAAAACCCCATCTGATTATACCAATGGTGCTCTTATATTCGGTTAACTAGATTTGAAAAATTAGAGAAAAACTCAATCAAACAAAAGGAGCATGATATATTCGACTCCTAACAGTTTCATTTACTTTTGTACTGGGTTTCCAAAATCAATGCAAATAGTAAATACAGTCCAAAAAAGACTAATTAATTCAAAGAATCGAAACGTCAAACTCAACCCCTGAGGAACAAGCAAATTTTCTATTCCGGCCAACTTGAAATACAAAGTGACGATGACTATATTGTATCTACTTGCAACTGATATTCTGGAGGGACTGTGTTGCGGTATTCACTTCCATTGTACAAATCATGTCGAAAGCATTCTTTTTCTTGAAAATCAACATCAACTCCACTTTCTCGGTCAATTTCAATCAGTTGCTCAAAGGCACAATTCCTGTGCTTAGATCATTTTCCAGTTGCGAATTTCCAACTAGATTGGTCAAAGTTCAGTGCAATGGTAAACTTTTTGGTCATTCGGAATTGGGCTTTCGATTTGGGAATAACAACACTCCCAACCTCAGCTTCGCCATAGCAGAAATACGTGCTTGTGCTATTGTCGTACTTGTAGGGGCCAAAATTTGTGTTCTTGATCCCAAGTTCAAAGTTGGTTTTTAGATTGAAGGAAGTGTTGGTGGTTGGGATATCAAACATGTCGAAGGTGGCGGATATGACCCAGAACTTGGGATTTTAGACTTTCATGACTGTCATGGAGAAAAGGAGTATGATTGCAGACTGGAAAACGATGAAGGCTATGCCGCAGAGTAGCCATTTCTTGTGCTTCTGGTGACGGAGCTCCCTGGCGTCAAATGTCGTGCCTTCTTTGTCGCTCCATGGCATCGAATTGCACTTGGGGCTACTAAGAATTGCACTCAGTCATATCGAATACCTTTTGGCCACATTGAAATGTTCTTGGCCACATAAAATTACACTTCTCCACGTCGCACTACATTTGGCCGCTTCAAATTGCATTTGGACGCCTTAAATTGCACTTGGCCGTATCGAATTGCACTTGCCCGCATCCAATTCGACTCGGCCATGTGTAGTTTCACGCGGGAAAATGAAATTCATTGCGGCCAAGTGCAATTTGATGCAGCCAAGTCAATTAAACACGGCAAGTGCATTTCGTGGCGGCCAACTGTAACTAGACGCGGCTAAGTGCAATTAGTAGCGGCCAAATGTAATTTGACGCGGCCAAGTAATCCGAATTCCCTTCACTACTGTCTCAATTCAACCAGCAAAACAAAAACCAATTTCTCAAAACAAGTCCTATGGCAGTGGAATACAAAGCAGGGTATCCCTGGGCACCTGCAAACGGTTATTAATGGAGCGACCCAGACCGGGCAAAGCAACCTCATCCGAGCTCTGAAGCCAGAAATGTAAGACATGGTTGTATATGGCGTGGCCTTTGTCATTTTCCAAACCAGAATCATCGTACTCTTAACAATGACAGTTTTGAAAGTCCAAACTCCTCAATTCGGTGTTAGTTCTACCACATTCGGCGCTTCCAATGTCCAAACAACCACCCCTTCATTCAACATAACGATGAACACTGAACTTGGGGTCAAGAACACAATTTTTGGCCCTTATAAATATGGAAACTCCACTATCAATTTCTTCTATAAGGGTACGCCAGTTGGGAGTGCTAAAATCCCAAATAAAAAGCCTTGCTCCGATCCAACAAAAACATAATTGTTTCAGTAAACCTGGTTAACTACCAAGTTGGGAATACCAATTGACTTTGAACGGAAAGATGGACCTCATGTTCAATTTCAAGAGGAAGATAGCTACTAATTTGTATTGCGCCATGGACGTCGATATCGCGAAAAGGCAACTCCAGAATGTCCAGTGCAACTGATGCTGGTGTTAAATTGATTACATGTATTTTAATTTGTTTTCCATTTTTGTTTGATTGGCTACTATAGCCTGTGTTGGTCACTTATGGATATTCTTTCAGTTGTGTTATGGATTTTGAGATTGGAATTGAATGTTTAAGAGTCAATTTCCTTCATTGTTGTTATATAGCATCATTTTAGAGACTTGCTAATTGATATAGTTTTTTTGATCGGCAAAAGTTACCATTTATTAGGAAACTTGATAAGGTATCATCAAGATCGGGGAACGGGGAAGGGAATCCAACCAAGGTTGGATAAATGGGCAGAGCCCAACAGCCAGAGGGCATGATGCCCAAACAACTAAAGGCCTCAAAGCCCAGATGCTACAATAAAAATCAAACAAATACAAAGGCCTTCAAATGCTAGATCGAAAATTAAATGCCAAATAACCCGCCAAAGTGGGCTAGATCTAGCCCAAGAATACCCAAAACCTACCCAAGGCTTCTGAGGTTCTTCACTGCAGCGCTGCCCCACCTCTGGCGACTAGACCACCGATAGAACCACCAAACAACCCGAATAGCGCTTTGACAAATTAAACCACCGCGCCATCATTGGCCACCACGAGAAAAGTCCCCATCCGCATACCACCCATCTGCCGCGGAAGCTCACTGAGCCTTTAGGCAATGACTGATGAATCCAACAATGTAACCGGCGGGAGACCGATGCCAGCCATGTCCAGACCACCAGATCCACCTAGTGGTTAGGCCAAGAACTGGAAAACCCAAGAGAAAGACCAACAATGGATACAAAGCACGGACGAAACACAACCGAGAGGGGACTCCCGGAAATAAAACAACAGAACAAGAAGAAAACGCAGAAGGCTAGAGGAGGGGGCCAGAAAAAAACAAAGGGTAGAGGGAAAGACAGAGGATCTAAGAACCATACCTTAGACGTCGACCTCGTCGGATGCCAAAACCTCGGTGTGCACCGCCGTGAAGAACAGTTTATCGTCTCCTAAATACAGACGGGATAAATGGACACTGAGATCCATAAACGCAAGTATGGAATTATACTCTGCAACGTCGAATTGCACTTAGATGCATCAAATTGCACTGGGGCGCTACGAATTACTCTTGGCCGCATTGAATTGCACTTTGCCACATCAATTTGCACCGGGCTGCTACGAATTATTCTTGGCCACATCGAATTGCACTTGTCGGCTACGAATTGCACTTGGCCACATCGAATTGCTCTTTGCCGCATCGAATTGCTCTTGGCCGCATGGAATTGCTCTTGGCCGCATCGAATTACTCTTGGCCGCTAAAACAAAAGTTTATATTCGAAATCCACGTTCAAAATTTGTCGTTCGACAAAAGCTCGCCTTGTTAATGGAGGATTGGCTCGATTAAAGAGACTCATTTAATAAATAACTATGCTCGGCTCGTTAAAGCTCGCGCCGAGCTCGAGCTTCAATTTTTGACTCATTTAGTAAACGAACCGAGCTTGAGCTCGACAAAGTTCAGCTTGCCTCACTCACAACCCTAGCTGATCAATCTGACAAATTTGCCAGACACTGTGTAAAATGCAGAATAAACAAAAAAAATGCTCCTTCTAATTGCATGGGAAAAACAGAGAGAGAGCTGTTGATTGAGAAAACTCTGAGCAGGCGTTACATTTTGTTGCAAATCATGTGTTGTGTAAAACAAATATGCGTAGAAACTTCTATATATTCAAAAACTAGCCCACAAATAAATCCCTTTTGGGCCACACACAAATTGTTATTGAGCAAACAAATGCCTTGTTTGGATGATGTTTTGAAAATTTTTGAGTTTGATTTTTGAGTAATGACTTGAGAGAGAAATTAGGATAATGATTGGAGATAAAGGTAATGATTGGACAAATTGTTATTGGGTAAACAAAAGCCTTGTTTGGATGATTCAAGTTATGATCCAAACAAGGCAAAAATATTAGGCCTCCACAAAATTCACATAAGAAGGGAAACGCAACACTAGTCACACATGAGTTGCTTCCGCAAATTAAGTGCTTTCCTATTCTTGTTCTACTTGTTGAGCACGATTTTATTGGCTTGCATGACTGAAAACAGAGTCCCCTCCCACATCGAAGCCCCCTTCATAAGGAGAAACAAGCAGAGCAATTTTATCATGTAATTCAGTAAATTGCCAGATAGTTAGATTCCCATTCTTATGCAAACACTCTGTGTTGTTATTCTTTTGAACACCTCATCACCCATGTCGAAGAACATAACAACCACTTGATCAGTTGGGAGTACATGTGCAGGCCAATAGAAAACTCCATTCAAGGCTATAGCAGAAGATACACTGATTTGCACGATGCTATCATATAGCCCTCATTCATTCATCTCCCCAAGAACAACGACATCTTATTAAAATCAATTTTCGTCCAAGCATATGTGCTCAAAACATACAGATTAGCTCGGACATTGTATTCCCTGATAAAAGGACTAGAATAAAGCACAATCATAATCAACTTGTAATCATTCCAAGTATTTGTGCTCATAACATGCAGATCAGCTCGGACATTGTATTCCCTGATAAAAGGACTAGAACAAAGCACAATCATAATCAACTTGTAATCCTTAGCACTGGGATGGAAACCAAACCCAAAACTAACCTGGTCGCCAAACAACCCTGCGATTGTTATTATCAAAGCCACCCATGCAAAAGCTTAATTCCTGTATCACAGGATTTTTGTCCAAGAAATGAAGCTGTCGTTTATGGCCTTTTACCAAATGCAGTATCTGGGAAGTGTGATAAATATCCCCTTTGAAACATGCTTTTATTCCCGCAAAGCCAATGAGCCCACATCACACAAATGGATTTCGAAATGTATTCGTCATCAGGAGGAGCCAGATGGAACCAATCCTTTAACCACACATTGATAGCTACAGGAGAACCGGTTTAAAAATCAAGACGGAGGGAAGGCCCTTTCCACACATGGTTCAAAAATTAAGATTCAAACATCCGGTGTTCAATCGATACCGCAAGCACATCTATAGGCCCTTTCCAGACATGGTTGGACTTTTTACAGAAGAACCGAAGATGGGAATAATCCACTGTCAGGTTCATTCAATCGTTCGTTCTCATCATTCTCAACTTGCAAAGGAAAAAACAGCCTGTTCTAATTCTGAAATTGAAGCACTGAGGGGATCAACGGTTGGAAAGCAGAAATGACAATGACATTTGTTGTGATCTTGTAACCATCTTTTGATCCAAGATCTAGTTGCAGCAGATGAAGAAGTTTTTTTTTGAAGAGGCCAAAAGGCTTGCTTCACTACAGTAAAGGAGAGAACTCAAGGCAGCTGGCATTCATACTTGCCTTTATATGAAAACGAGAACTACCATTTGAGAAGTGTATCTGTATAAAATTTTCAAGGTGCGAAATTAGCTATTTCTTGCCTTAAAAGACTAATTTTTTTATTTGATGCGTGATTTGTACTTCTATTTCCCATTGCCTTTAAACCTTGAAAGGGGAAAAGGTTTGTCGGTTCGATCCTTAATGGGGATGTAAAGTTCACCAAGACGTGGTAGAAACCCAAAATCAAGTGAGAAATTTAGCGGCGTCAAAATCAGAGTTGCCTTTTTATTGGAATTCGATATAGATAGTTGAAAAGCTAGTGCTACTTGCTTGATCATCTTTTTTTTTTTTTTTGGGTCAAACGGAATAGATACTTACTTGATCATCAGTTTACAGTCCATAGTGAAATTGGCCTGGCCTCAGACTCAGGAAGAGGTTTCTGTTTAAGGATGTCGGGCACGAGGGGAAGATATGACATATCTATGTTAACATAATTCAAGCTCTTCTATTCTAGTTCCGTTCCTTCCCGATACTTATCTATGGATTGCACGCAAGGAAAACCGAGGGATTACATGATGCTTCAAATTTCAATTTGTTACATACGACTACAATAAACTCATAATCTGTGAGGTAGCTAGTCGTGGTGGTGAAGCAAGAGGAGGGAAGAAGAAGAGACGGTGGGGCGATTGGGCAGGAGGGGAAGAGTCGACATATCTTTGTTTAGTGCAGCAGTGCGTCTAAGGCGCACCTCAAAGCTGCAAAAAAAGCATAACTTCGCAGGCTTGTCACAGATGCTCCTGAACTCCGATTTGCGCATGATTTAAACCGTTGAAAAGTTTGTTGAATCTAATTTCTAACCAAAGTACTTTGGATCTAAAATTATTTTGAAATTAAAAAATTTTCGAATTTTATCCTTAATGGGTCAAAAAAATAGATTATTTTGGCCAAATCCTTGCATCACCCTTCTTTTGAATCAAATCAAAACCTATTTGGTATTGATACAGAGGGTATGAAAATTACTAAGAGATGGTGGAATCAAAAAAATTAAGGTAATTGAGCTTTGACTACGAAAAGTGGGTTGAAAAGATCGTTGGAGCCACTAAGGATAAAAAAATATTTTTGTGCCCTTCTACTCATTCCAAATTTCATTCGGTACTCACTTCCTAGTTCAAACATATTACTTTATTAATTTAGATTTTCATAGAGTTAATTGGGCTTTACACACTTCGTCAAAGCATACGAAAAAAGTTTCATCAAGGAGATTCGCCAAAAGTCGGACTTGTCCATTTACGAAATGAAATATGTATATCCACAAACACTATAACTTGACCGATACTTATGACTACCACACCACCGCTACCACCACTACCATCGTTAATTGACCACCCTTCGACCTCACCATTTCTGTTACGACCACGTCGACCACTATCACTTCACCACCGCACCTTCAGCGCACCACTCCATCATTTCACACATTACCGGCCACCACCACTACTAGGTTTCTACCACTCGACCACCATCACTCCACCACTAGTCGCGCTGCATTATTTCACCACCACCATTAAAAAGATACCCCCTACTTGCAGCTTCTAATTTTTTATGCTCTTTGTGGAGAGACCACTTCTGTTTGTGTCATTGGTGTTTATACGTCGTCCGGAGCGAAAGGCAAGCTGGATAAGATTCTATCAGAGGTTAGTCAAATAACTCCAATCTGAATAGTTTGTTATTTTGATGAAGCTCCTTTGTACTAGCTATTAACTCAATTGATGCCGCTTTGTGGTGACTATAAAGGAAACTATCCTTCCTTTTCCTTCCTCTCCTATTTCTTCCTTTAATATTGGAAGTTCTTTTACTTTCTTTGTTGCAGATAAAAAAAAAGTACTAGGAGTTTTTACCGTTGCCTTTTTAGAGCTGAAGTTCTTTAAGATCAAATTCTTTGTTTAAATATTCAAAATCTTAAGATAGAAGTGTTATACTTTATATGAATACGAGAACTACCATTTGAGAAGTATATCTGTATAAAATTTACAGTAACAAGACTAAATGTCAGCTGTGACAAAACATAAATTTGTGCGAATGTTGGTTGGGTTGAACAAATTCAACTTGGGTGAGTCAGTGTTTCTTGCAAAATATATTCCTTCGAGGGTTTGGCAACTGCTCTAAAAGACTAATTTCTTTATTTGCTGCATGATTTGGAAGAGATCATTACATATCTATGTTTTGTGCAATGCGCCTCAGGCGCAATTACATGCGTCCCAGGCGCACGCCTATGCGCCCCGGGCGCACTTTTAAGCTTAAAAAAAAGGCTGAACTTTGCTGGCTTTGCTCAGAGGGCCTCAGTCGTAATTACATGCGCCCCAGGCACACTCCTATGCACCCCAGGCAATTACATGCATCTCAGGCACTCCTCAAAGCTGCAAAAAAAAAAAGGCCTAACTTCGCAGGCTTGCCACGAGTACTCCTGAACTTCGATTTTGCGTGATTTTAATTGTTGAAAAGCTCATTGAGTCTAATTTCTAACCTAAGTAATTTGCTTGATCAAGCTAGTTCTACTTTGCTTGATCATCAGTTTCCAGTCTATAGTAAAATTGGCCTGGCTTCAGACTCATGAAGATGCTTGACCCGGGAAGAGGTTTCTGTTTTAGAATGTAGGTGGTGATAATGGCGATGAAGTATTGTTGGTGGAAAAGTGATGGTGGTGATATGGTGACGCGATACTGGTGGCGGTGAAACAATGGCTACGAGGTGGTGATAGTTGTGATTGGTTCTTGGTCTAGGCAGTGTTGGCCCCGACATTTGGGTTGCCCTATCCAACTTCATGTTTTGTTGCCCACTTACTATTAAATCGTACAAAAATTTTAAAAATTAAGGACAAAAAAAAATCAAAATTACATTATTTTTTTAGCTTGAATAACATTAAAAAATCAACATCAAAATGTAAACCCCAATTGTAGTGCTTTATGATTAGCATAATCCGATTTAAAGAAAACAACTTCTCCTAACATTTTTTGAAGCAAATTTCTCAATTGACTCATCGTACTTTACTCATCCAGGAACTTAGGCTTGTTCTGCTAACTTTTGTTTTTTTGATTGATGGAGTATATGTTTGAAAAGCATAAGAAGTTTAAAGAGTCTCAAATGCCCAAAAATACTCTTAGTGGATTCGCGCCTCATTTTCAATTGAGATTATAGCCAATCTCTTTAATCTCTCTTGCGAAATAGTAGTTTGAAGATAAAAATAAATACGGTGTTAGCTTGCTTGATTTATTTTAACTGACTTTTTTTTTTCATCAATTGCAACATATCCCTTATAGATTATTGTTGGGAGGAAAACAAAAGGAGGTAGAATAAAAATTGTGGATTGGAGGAAAACAAAAAAAGACGTAGAACAAAAAAAAATGGAGAAAAAACAAGAAAGAGCACGCCTGGAAGTCGAACTAGGCACTGCCGGTGCTTTAACAGCATCTCAGCAATCACTACACCAAGTAAAAGGAAGGGAAACTTTTTTAAATTTATAATATAACTTAAAAAAAAAATTTGGTTGCCCCAACTCGGGGGTTGCCCAAGACCGAAGGCTTGCGAGGCTTACCCCGGGACCAGCCCTAGGTCTAGGTGGTTAGGTAGTGGTGGTGGTGAAGGAAGATGACGGAAGAAGAAAAGAAGGGGCATGGTCGGGCAGGAGGGGAAGAGATGACATATCTTATGTTTTGTGCAATGTGCCTTAGGCGCAGTTACATGCGTCCCAGGCGCATGCATATGTGCCCCAGGCGCACCTCTAAGCTTAAAAAAAGGCTTAACTTCGCGGGCATGGCACGAACACTTTCGAACTCTGATTTGCTCGTGATTTTAATTGTTGAAAAAGCTTGTTGAGTCTAATTTCTAACCCAAATAATTTGGATCCAAAATTAGTTTGGAATTAAAAGATTTGAAAATTTTAATGCGGGCTATGTTTGGCGCAATTACATGCACCCCGCGGCAATTAGATGCATCCCAGGTGCATGCCTCTGTGCCCCAGGTGCACCTCAAAGCTGTAAAAAAATAATAATAATCTAACTTCACGGGCTTACCACGAACACTCTCGAACTCCGATTTGTGTGTGATTGTAACCGTTAAAAAACTTGTTGAGTCTAATTTCTAACCAAAGTAACTTCGATCCAAAATTATTTTAAAATTAGAAGATTTGAATTTTTTTAATGCGGGCTATGTTTTGCATAGTGCACCTCAGGCGCAATTACCTACACCCCAGGTGCACTCCTATGCGCCTGGGCGCACAACAAAGCCGTAAAAAGAAGGCCTAATTTTGCGAGGTTGCCACGGACACTCTCTATCTCCAATTTGTGTGCGATTTGGACCGTTGAAAAGCTTGTTGAGTTTAATTTCTAACCCAAGTGATTTGGATACAAAATTATTTTGAGGTTAAAAGATTTCAAAATTTTATCCATTTGGCAAAATCCTTACATCAACCTTCTTTTAAATCGAATCAAAATCTATTTGGTATAGATATAGAGGGTATAAAAAACTACAGAGAGATGGTGGAATCAAAGAACTAAAGTAATAGAGCTTTGACTATTAAAAGTGGATCGAAGGTAGACCAATTGAAAGATCATCGGAGCCATTAAGGCTAATAGACATTTTTGCGCTCTTCTACTCATTCCGAATTCCATTTGGTACTCACTCCCTAGTTCTAACATATTCCCTTCTTAATAAAGTGTGCCATAGAGTTAATTGAGTTTTACACACTTCATCAATGCATATCGTGGGCTCCTCGACAGGAACGCTCGAGAGTCGCCACCCAGATTTTAGAGATGGATGATCCAAGAAACCGAGGGTTTGAAAAAGAAGGCTTTTGGTCTCACAGAAATTTTGAATTTGGGAGCCACGTTACAAACGAGGAAGGTTTTGTTGAAAAAGCACACTGCTCGCCCGGTTAAAACCATTCTCTACTTAGCATTTTAAATGGAAAAATTTAATATCGTTTGAAAAACTTGACTTTTGAATAAACAAATATGGGAAAGGGACATGGGATTATATACAACATGTTGGTGTGCCAGGTGTGCCCACTGTTCAATGTGAATGATGAATGATGAATATACAAAAGTGAAATAACTACATTACAGCAGTCTGCCAATATCACGTGAAACACCACATGACGAACCAGATACATCGCACTGTGTAACTAAGACACCGTGCGGTGTACCTATCTACACATTCCAGAATCAGTTCACATTTATGTGACAAAACAAAACCATAGGTCAGCAAAATAGTTTTTTATGTTTTTCGAATCTCTGAAAAATGATTTACGAGACCCTTTTATTCATCTTATCATGTAAAACAATGTTAAAGTTTTTTGAGATGTTGAAAGATTTAATAATGTAAAAAAGATGACTTTTAACATGAAACTCGACTTTGGAATGTACCTTCACAATCTTTAAATAACATTAGCCAAAATAGAAAAGGAAATAAAAATAACTAATAAAATAATAATAAACAGTACTAAAAATAATGCATGGTGCAATATACTACCCCGGGCGGAATGTAGAGACCCTTATTTTCCAAAAATGGTTTAATGATTTTATAAATGCTAGAATACCGAATAATGAAAAATTTGTGGGTTTATTTGATTTGGGTCTTAAATGATAGAATTGTAACTTGAGAGAGTAGGTGTGTGATTAAAGGATTTGGGAGTATAAATAGGGGTGTGTGTGTATGTAGGAGATTATTTCATCTCCTTTTTTTTTCTCTCCCTCACGTCTCCTCTCTCTCTCTCTAGCCGGCCATGTCTCTCTCTCTCTCCTCTCCCTCATCTTCTCTCCTCAATTCCACCTCCATTGAGTATGATTCCGGACAAAGTCCAGGAATTAAAGTTGTTCTACGGAGCGTGGGCTTTCCGAATATCCAAGAAAAATTACGATCGGACAACGTGGGCTTCGGTTGACTTGGTCAAAGAGTTGGGTTTTGCTCAAAACCCTTGAGGTAGGGATTTCTTACTCTCTCTATGCGTTTATGAGTTGATTGTGTGCTTTGATCGTGCCATGATTTGTTGTTGTTGTTGGGATTTTGTCTTTCGAAGTCTGAAAAATTCGCTGAAAGTTCCGGGGTATTGATACCCCAGCCTTTTCTGGACAGCAGCCGTCCAGGTATTGATACCTCATTTTGGGGTATTGATACCTCCCCTGTTTTCTGGGCAGTTTTGACATGTCTTGCTCTTCTCATGCTCATTTGAACCCCGAATCACCTTTAGCACTCTCTAAACACTTTGAATCGCTTCTAAACTTGATTGTTCGTACCTCGAAAGATTTGTTGACCAATCGATCTCCTTGGGCTCTCGTCATAACTTAGAAAAGTGGAGAATTGAACGATTAGGTTACTCGAGCATTATTTATGCTCTTTGTCGATTGAAGTAGATTTTGTGGCATTTATTAACGACCGATATAGACTTATTAAGTGTTATAACATCGTGTGATGATAGGTAAATTGAGAAACATACTATAGAGTCATCATTGAACATCGTAGGCCAAAAGTAAATCGTAGGGCGCATGGTTGGTTGATGACGGCCTATCGCATAGTCTGAGCGACAATAGAGTAATCCGTAACTTCCCTACTCATCGTGTTAGTCTTACAAAGTTCCTTTGGGTGCTCGTTCTATGGGATTTTTAGTGTAGAACCCTATGAGTGGTGCGTTGTAAAGTCATTAGTGGGTTTGATGCATGACGTGGGGTGTTGTGATAGACGTAGAGGAATGACGCGGACTTAAGGTATTTAATGATGTATAAAATGACATGCTTGTGAGTTTATAATGCACCGAATGACGATGAATGAAAGACTATGACCTTGAAAAGTGTTGTCATCTTGTATTCGGTTTATTAATGCTTATGTGTTTATGTGAGTTATGAATTTGAATTGAGGGTCCTGCAACGCAAGGTGTGGTAATGCGGAGACTCTAGAGGGCCCGCAACGCAAGGTGTGGTAATGCGGAAACCCAGGTGAAAAGAATTCACTGTAACGCAAGGGGTGGTAATACGGTTGAATGTCTGGCATGATGAAGGAAGTTATGATTGGTAATAGAAGTTTGTGTTGTTGTTTGAGTTGTTTATTGCTTGAGATGGTAACGGTTGAACAAATGAATGAACGATTGATTTTATCAAAGTTTTTGAAAAGAAAGGAATTTGGTTTTGGAAAAAGGATTTTTATGAAAAATCCTCCGGTATTCCTAAGCGAATCAACGGTTCCGGTATTTGGGCACAAATCAACGGATTCCGGTATTCAAGCGAATCAACGGAGCTTGACTCGTGAAGGTTAAGAGTCTTCTCAAAGTTATTTTTGGCAATCAAAAGGAAATATTTTCTTTTTATAAGAGAAGCTTGTTGATAAATGGTAAGAGATGGGAAAGTTAGTAGTGGCAATCAATGAGGGGTCTTAAAATGATTTGAGAAACTGTATTGGGTTGATTAGATTGATTTGTGCTTGAAGCTACTCCTAGTTGTCGTACGAATGGCTAGGGATATCCATTAGACATATTAAATTCCTTAGTCGTTGTTCGTCAGTTCATTAGGGATATTTATAAGGCATATTGAACTCCATAGTCGTTGTCTGTTGGTTCATAGTGGTACCATTTGTATCTTTGTTCGTTTATTGAAAACCATTCATTCCCTTCGCATGTTTCATCGCATTTACATATAGCTTGAGTATAGAAGTTTCTACTGGGCTAGTGTAGCTCAACCTATCATTTTCAGGTGCATCTCAAGAATTTGACGTGGAGTGCATGGCATGCGAATTTGATTTCATGTCTTTGAAAACCGTCATTGGGAAGTGGTTCAATCATCTTTTGCTCGATCTCCTGAACGAAGGAAATTGTAAATTCATTTGAAGTCTTTAAATTTCAGATATTATGTAACCTCTAAATTTACTCTTTTAACTAGTTATGGAATTTGGGCCGTAGTGCCAATATTGTAAATCTTTAAACTTGGGAATTTGGTTTGTAAATGATCATTTGGAACTCTCTCTTTTGGGTATTATCTATATTATGCGAGGATCATTTAATGAAATGGATTATTTATTTATGTTAAAAATCGAGAAAGTGACAAATTGGTATCAGAGCTTTATGTTTGAATACCTAGAGACCGTGGGGAGACTTAGTCTCATGGGTTCAAAAAAAAAATCATTGCATATTTTAACAAAGACATGTGTGTACTTGTATGACCGACGTGTGTTCATCAATGTGGTATTGTAGTCGTGTTTATGTGGATTGTTAGAATGTGGTTGACCTGTGTCAAAAAAAAAAAGGGAAGAAGAGAGTTTGGCATATGCGTAGTGGTTGTGGCAGCATGTGTTGCCATAGTGGTTGTTGCCGTTAATAGTCTTGTTATTGAATCCTATGTGGTAAGATGCCTTTTCAAATGAGCTGGAAAGTCATGAAGGATTGTGGTGGTTATGAGTAGTGGCGAGGCCGATATATGAGATATCCGATAGTATGTGATAGAAGTGTTAGACTATTAGAAATATTTGCGAGCTTGGTGTTTAATATGTAGTATTCGAATTGCGTAGATTGTGTATTAGATGTTAAATGCTTTAAGTAATTTTTATGTGATGTGAGATGTGACCGGAATCATAAATTGTTCAGAAAGTGAATGAGGTGTATCATAGCTAGAGGGTTAAACTAGTGAGTGCCTTGAATGTGTTTAAAGTGATGATGTTTGGTTGTAGTAGTGATTCAGGTTTGTTATTGTTGTGATAGTCATTGAGGTAGTGATTTTAAGTATAAGGAAGGCAAGTTGAGCCTTCGTAGAGAGTTGTAAGTATCTGAGGTTGACTTAGGAAGATGAAAGTTATAGGTAGGGTGTCTAGATACGGTACGTGTCTTATGGACACCCAGGCGACTACCGATGAGATCCAATTGGAAGAGGCGCTTGATCACCGCCCATTCTAGATGGAAGTCTCGGAAAGTCAATTGGACACTAGGGTTGTGCATAGGGGTTAAATCTCTAGGCCTGAGATAGATCGCTGTGTATAGAAATTTTTTTTTTAGAAAAGGAGAAGTGTCATGGTGTTGTCATTGCTGGGGTAATGTTGCGGTGGTGTCAATATGATAGGTTGGTAGAAAATAGTGGTGGCATTGCTTGGTGAGAGGGAAGACAAGACTTGAGGTGAACTATATCGAAGTGACTGGAGTCGAGTGATTGATGTAAGTGTGTAGTGAAAAAAAAAAAAAAAACTTGTTTGGAGTAAGGGCAATACAAGGGTGAGCTATTGGGGGTGATAATAAAGTGGAGTATAAATGGTGTCCATAGTTGAAATGGTTTGAGATTGGTGGTAAGCGGGACTGTTAGAAGATATTGGTGTGAGTGGAATTGATTCCTAAGTGATGAGGTGGTAGGACTCTTAGAATATCATGAAGAATATAGCCAATGGTTTTCTTTTTATAACCCCGAAGTCTTGTAGGTATTTAAGGATAAGTATATCAATCGATTTGTGCCGGTGTTTGAGTTTTAGTATAAAGATATTTAAGAGTATTAGATGTTTGTTGGTACAGTTATTGCACACTTTGTGTAGGTACTCTGGTGATAAGATGTTGATAGGTTGCAATATTGTTAAAATAGAATGATGATTAGCATTAATGGTACATGTATTTATGATGTGATGTTTAAGATTGTGAATGTGAGAAATGCGTGATTTGCTTTGACTGACTGAATGAGAAAGCTCGAGATTGGTAAAGTGAGTAGATAATGCATGAGGTATTGTGAGAGTAAAAGGACCAAGAAAATTGTTGGGGCCTTTTAAAGCCGTGAATTGTGAAGTGTTGGACACTCTGTGAGTCTGTTGGACACTCTGTGAGCCCGTTGGATACGGAGTGAGTCTGTTAATGCTTGAATGTGTTTGGTGTCGTGTAAGTTGTTAAATGGTACGGTTGGTTTGTTGGAATATTTCGTATATGAAATTCGTTGCAATTTAGCTTAAACCTACATATTTGACTTGTTATGTAGCCCAATGCATGAATTTTTTTTTTGCTGTTAGTATACAATGTAGAATAAACAATGCGGCGTATGTGGATATTTGCTTTGAGGAATTATTTTTGTGCAGTTGGAATCTAGTGTATGTCGTTTCTAGAGTAGAAATAGTGTTACCTGAGGAATTATGTTTAAAGAAAAGTGGTGGATTTGGAAGTAATGGGAATGGTTCTAATATTGTGTCACGTTGAGTACGTAGGAGGGACACATTATCATAGGAGTGAATTTGGATTTCTCGAACAAGAGTTGGTAGTGATGCTGAGTGAGATGAGAGATATGGAAAAGTGTTAGAAAAGCATTGTGTTTGAATGTTAGAAGGTCGAAAAGACATTTAAGGTTTGTGTAAAGTTCATGAGAAAGAGTTAGGTGAGTGGATAGAGGTGTGAATTGGAGATCGTGACAAGTAGTTTGTTTTATGCATGTTTGGTTTGTTGTACGCACGTTTGGTGTCATTGTCTATCCTCAGTACTAGTAAAAGAATTGGATCGATTGTGGGATGTGTTTTCTTGGGGAGTTAAAAAGGATGTTAATAGCTTGGAGATGTGAGAAGTTTAATTTAGCGAGTTGGTGTTATAATTGAGTAGAGGGTGATGATCATTGGGGGGTCTAATCGTGGAACTTTGGGGTTCCTTAGTTAGTTACCGTAGCGATTATTCGGAATTTTTCTAGATTGATAGTTGGCATTGATTGAGAAAGGAAAACGTGGAATTTAGAGTTTGGGAAACGAGAGGGTATAAGTTGTTGAATCTTAGAGTGAGTGATAGAATTCGAGTGTTTGTGAAGGTTGGGATTTCAGAAGAATGATTAGAGGTGGGTGTAGTTATTGAGGAGAAACGGTGAGCATCCTAGGCATACGAGTTTGACTGTTGAGTGGTAGGACAATATCTTTAGTGAGGGGTGGTGCGTGGAGCCAAAAGGGTAATGGAGAATTTAGGTAGGGAAGGGAGGATGAAGTTGTGATCGTGGAAATGTGGCATGTAGTTATGCATTGTGGTTGGTGATTCAGTTGGATTCGGATTAGCAAATTTCGGGGACGAAATTTCTTTAAGGAGGGAAGGATGTAGAGACCCTTATTTTCCAAAAATGGTTTAATGATTTTATAAATGCTAGAATACCGAATAATGAAAAATTTGTGGGTTTATTTGATTTGGGTCTTAAATGATAGAATTGTAACTTGAGAGAGTAGGTGTGTGATTAAAGGATTTGGGAGTATAAATAGGGGTGTGTGTGTATGTAGGAGATTATTTCATCTCCTTTTTTTTTCTCTCCCTCACGTCTCCTCTCTCTCTCTCTAGCCGGCCATGTCTCTCTCTCTCTCCTCTCCCTCATCTTCTCTCCTCAATTCCACCTCCATTGAGTATGATTCCGGACAAAGTCCAGGAATTAAAGTTGTTCTACGGAGCGTGGGCTTTCCGAATATCCAAGAAAAATTACGATCGGACAACGTGGGCTTCGGTTGACTTGGTCAAAGAGTTGGGTTTTGCTCAAAACCCTTGAGGTAGGGATTTCTTACTCTCTCTATGCGTTTATGAGTTGATTGTGTGCTTTGATCGTGCCATGATTTGTTGTTGTTGTTGGGATTTTGTCTTTCGAAGTCTGAAAAATTCGCTGAAAGTTCCGGGGTATTGATACCCCAGCCTTTTCTGGACAGCAGCCGTCCAGGTATTGATACCTCATTTTGGGGTATTGATACCTCCCCTGTTTTCTGGGCAGTTTTGACATGTCTTGCTCTTCTCATGCTCATTTGAACCCCGAATCACCTTTAGCACTCTCTAAACACTTTGAATCGCTTCTAAACTTGATTGTTCGTACCTCGAAAGATTTGTTGACCAATCGATCTCCTTGGGCTCTCGTCATAACTTAGAAAAGTGGAGAATTGAACGATTAGGTTACTCGAGCATTATTTATGCTCTTTGTCGATTGAAGTAGATTTTGTGGCATTTATTAACGACCGATATAGACTTATTAAGTGTTATAACATCGTGTGATGATAGGTAAATTGAGAAACATACTATAGAGTCATCATTGAACATCGTAGGCCAAAAGTAAATCGTAGGGCGCATGGTTGGTTGATGACGGCCTATCGCATAGTCTGAGCGACAATAGAGTAATCCGTAACTTCCCTACTCATCGTGTTAGTCTTACAAAGTTCCTTTGGGTGCTCGTTCTATGGGATTTTTAGTGTAGAACCCTATGAGTGGTGCGTTGTAAAGTCATTAGTGGGTTTGATGCATGACGTGGGGTGTTGTGATAGACGTAGAGGAATGACGCGGACTTAAGGTATTTAATGATGTATAAAATGACATGCTTGTGAGTTTATAATGCACCGAATGACGATGAATGAAAGACTATGACCTTGAAAAGTGTTGTCATCTTGTATTCGGTTTATTAATGCTTATGTGTTTATGTGAGTTATGAATTTGAATTGAGGGTCCTGCAACGCAAGGTGTGGTAATGCGGAGACTCTAGAGGGCCCGCAACGCAAGGTGTGGTAATGCGGAAACCCAGGTGAAAAGAATTCACTGTAACGCAAGGGGTGGTAATACGGTTGAATGTCTGGCATGATGAAGGAAGTTATGATTGGTAATAGAAGTTTGTGTTGTTGTTTGAGTTGTTTATTGCTTGAGATGGTAACGGTTGAACAAATGAATGAACGATTGATTTTATCAAAGTTTTTGAAAAGAAAGGAATTTGGTTTTGGAAAAAGGATTTTTATGAAAAATCCTCCGGTATTCCTAAGCGAATCAACGGTTCCGGTATTTGGGCACAAATCAACGGATTCCGGTATTCAAGCGAATCAACGGAGCTTGACTCGTGAAGGTTAAGAGTCTTCTCAAAGTTATTTTTGGCAATCAAAAGGAAATATTTTCTTTTTATAAGAGAAGCTTGTTGATAAATGGTAAGAGATGGGAAAGTTAGTAGTGGCAATCAATGAGGGGTCTTAAAATGATTTGAGAAACTGTATTGGGTTGATTAGATTGATTTGTGCTTGAAGCTACTCCTAGTTGTCGTACGAATGGCTAGGGATATCCATTAGACATATTAAATTCCTTAGTCGTTGTTCGTCAGTTCATTAGGGATATTTATAAGGCATATTGAACTCCATAGTCGTTGTCTGTTGGTTCATAGTGGTACCATTTGTATCTTTGTTCGTTTATTGAAAACCATTCATTCCCTTCGCATGTTTCATCGCATTTACATATAGCTTGAGTATAGAAGTTTCTACTGGGCTAGTGTAGCTCAACCTATCATTTTCAGGTGCATCTCAAGAATTTGACGTGGAGTGCATGGCATGCGAATTTGATTTCATGTCTTTGAAAACCGTCATTGGGAAGTGGTTCAATCATCTTTTGCTCGATCTCCTGAACGAAGGAAATTGTAAATTCATTTGAAGTCTTTAAATTTCAGATATTATGTAACCTCTAAATTTACTCTTTTAACTAGTTATGGAATTTGGGCCGTAGTGCCAATATTGTAAATCTTTAAACTTGGGAATTTGGTTTGTAAATGATCATTTGGAACTCTCTCTTTTGGGTATTATCTATATTATGCGAGGATCATTTAATGAAATGGATTATTTATTTATGTTAAAAATCGAGAAAGTGACAAATTGGTATCAGAGCTTTATGTTTGAATACCTAGAGACCGTGGGGAGACTTAGTCTCATGGGTTCAAAAAAAAAATCATTGCATATTTTAACAAAGACATGTGTGTACTTGTATGACCGACGTGTGTTCATCAATGTGGTATTGTAGTCGTGTTTATGTGGATTGTTAGAATGTGGTTGACCTGTGTCAAAAAAAAAAAGGGAAGAAGAGAGTTTGGCATATGCGTAGTGGTTGTGGCAGCATGTGTTGCCATAGTGGTTGTTGCCGTTAATAGTCTTGTTATTGAATCCTATGTGGTAAGATGCCTTTTCAAATGAGCTGGAAAGTCATGAAGGATTGTGGTGGTTATGAGTAGTGGCGAGGCCGATATATGAGATATCCGATAGTATGTGATAGAAGTGTTAGACTATTAGAAATATTTGCGAGCTTGGTGTTTAATATGTAGTATTCGAATTGCGTAGATTGTGTATTAGATGTTAAATGCTTTAAGTAATTTTTATGTGATGTGAGATGTGACCGGAATCATAAATTGTTCAGAAAGTGAATGAGGTGTATCATAGCTAGAGGGTTAAACTAGTGAGTGCCTTGAATGTGTTTAAAGTGATGATGTTTGGTTGTAGTAGTGATTCAGGTTTGTTATTGTTGTGATAGTCATTGAGGTAGTGATTTTAAGTATAAGGAAGGCAAGTTGAGCCTTCGTAGAGAGTTGTAAGTATCTGAGGTTGACTTAGGAAGATGAAAGTTATAGGTAGGGTGTCTAGATACGGTACGTGTCTTATGGACACCCAGGCGACTACCGATGAGATCCAATTGGAAGAGGCGCTTGATCACCGCCCATTCTAGATGGAAGTCTCGGAAAGTCAATTGGACACTAGGGTTGTGCATAGGGGTTAAATCTCTAGGCCTGAGATAGATCGCTGTGTATAGAAATTTTTTTTTAGAAAAGGAGAAGTGTCATGGTGTTGTCATTGCTGGGGTAATGTTGCGGTGGTGTCAATATGATAGGTTGGTAGAAAATAGTGGTGGCATTGCTTGGTGAGAGGGAAGACAAGACTTGAGGTGAACTATATCGAAGTGACTGGAGTCGAGTGATTGATGTAAGTGTGTAGTGAAAAAAAAAAAAAAAACTTGTTTGGAGTAAGGGCAATACAAGGGTGAGCTATTGGGGGTGATAATAAAGTGGAGTATAAATGGTGTCCATAGTTGAAATGGTTTGAGATTGGTGGTAAGCGGGACTGTTAGAAGATATTGGTGTGAGTGGAATTGATTCCTAAGTGATGAGGTGGTAGGACTCTTAGAATATCATGAAGAATATAGCCAATGGTTTTCTTTTTATAACCCCGAAGTCTTGTAGGTATTTAAGGATAAGTATATCAATCGATTTGTGCCGGTGTTTGAGTTTTAGTATAAAGATATTTAAGAGTATTAGATGTTTGTTGGTACAGTTATTGCACACTTTGTGTAGGTACTCTGGTGATAAGATGTTGATAGGTTGCAATATTGTTAAAATAGAATGATGATTAGCATTAATGGTACATGTATTTATGATGTGATGTTTAAGATTGTGAATGTGAGAAATGCGTGATTTGCTTTGACTGACTGAATGAGAAAGCTCGAGATTGGTAAAGTGAGTAGATAATGCATGAGGTATTGTGAGAGTAAAAGGACCAAGAAAATTGTTGGGGCCTTTTAAAGCCGTGAATTGTGAAGTGTTGGACACTCTGTGAGTCTGTTGGACACTCTGTGAGCCCGTTGGATACGGAGTGAGTCTGTTAATGCTTGAATGTGTTTGGTGTCGTGTAAGTTGTTAAATGGTACGGTTGGTTTGTTGGAATATTTCGTATATGAAATTCGTTGCAATTTAGCTTAAACCTACATATTTGACTTGTTATGTAGCCCAATGCATGAATTTTTTTTTTGCTGTTAGTATACAATGTAGAATAAACAATGCGGCGTATGTGGATATTTGCTTTGAGGAATTATTTTTGTGCAGTTGGAATCTAGTGTATGTCGTTTCTAGAGTAGAAATAGTGTTACCTGAGGAATTATGTTTAAAGAAAAGTGGTGGATTTGGAAGTAATGGGAATGGTTCTAATATTGTGTCACGTTGAGTACGTAGGAGGGACACATTATCATAGGAGTGAATTTGGATTTCTCGAACAAGAGTTGGTAGTGATGCTGAGTGAGATGAGAGATATGGAAAAGTGTTAGAAAAGCATTGTGTTTGAATGTTAGAAGGTCGAAAAGACATTTAAGGTTTGTGTAAAGTTCATGAGAAAGAGTTAGGTGAGTGGATAGAGGTGTGAATTGGAGATCGTGACAAGTAGTTTGTTTTATGCATGTTTGGTTTGTTGTACGCACGTTTGGTGTCATTGTCTATCCTCAGTACTAGTAAAAGAATTGGATCGATTGTGGGATGTGTTTTCTTGGGGAGTTAAAAAGGATGTTAATAGCTTGGAGATGTGAGAAGTTTAATTTAGCGAGTTGGTGTTATAATTGAGTAGAGGGTGATGATCATTGGGGGGTCTAATCGTGGAACTTTGGGGTTCCTTAGTTAGTTACCGTAGCGATTATTCGGAATTTTTCTAGATTGATAGTTGGCATTGATTGAGAAAGGAAAACGTGGAATTTAGAGTTTGGGAAACGAGAGGGTATAAGTTGTTGAATCTTAGAGTGAGTGATAGAATTCGAGTGTTTGTGAAGGTTGGGATTTCAGAAGAATGATTAGAGGTGGGTGTAGTTATTGAGGAGAAACGGTGAGCATCCTAGGCATACGAGTTTGACTGTTGAGTGGTAGGACAATATCTTTAGTGAGGGGTGGTGCGTGGAGCCAAAAGGGTAATGGAGAATTTAGGTAGGGAAGGGAGGATGAAGTTGTGATCGTGGAAATGTGGCATGTAGTTATGCATTGTGGTTGGTGATTCAGTTGGATTCGGATTAGCAAATTTCGGGGACGAAATTTCTTTAAGGAGGGAAGGATGTAGAGACCCTTATTTTCCAAAAATGGTTTAATGATTTTATAAATGCTAGAATACCGAATAATGAAAAATTTGTGGGTTTATTTGATTTGGGTCTTAAATGATAGAATTGTAACTTGAGAGAGTAGGTGTGTGATTAAAGGATTTGGGAGTATAAATAGGGGTGTGTGTGTATGTAGGAGATTATTTCATCTCCTTTTTTTTTCTCTCCCTCACGTCTCCTCTCTCTCTCTCTAGCCGGCCATGTCTCTCTCTCTCTCCTCTCCCTCATCTTCTCTCCTCAATTCCACCTCCATTGAGTATGATTCCGGACAAAGTCCAGGAATTAAAGTTGTTCTACGGAGCGTGGGCTTTCCGAATATCCAAGAAAAATTACGATCGGACAACGTGGGCTTCGGTTGACTTGGTCAAAGAGTTGGGTTTTGCTCAAAACCCTTGAGGTAGGGATTTCTTACTCTCTCTATGCGTTTATGAGTTGATTGTGTGCTTTGATCGTGCCATGATTTGTTGTTGTTGTTGGGATTTTGTCTTTCGAAGTCTGAAAAATTCGCTGAAAGTTCCGGGGTATTGATACCCCAGCCTTTTCTGGACAGCAGCCGTCCAGGTATTGATACCTCATTTTGGGGTATTGATACCTCCCCTGTTTTCTGGGCAGTTTTGACATGTCTTGCTCTTCTCATGCTCATTTGAACCCCGAATCACCTTTAGCACTCTCTAAACACTTTGAATCGCTTCTAAACTTGATTGTTCGTACCTCGAAAGATTTGTTGACCAATCGATCTCCTTGGGCTCTCGTCATAACTTAGAAAAGTGGAGAATTGAACGATTAGGTTACTCGAGCATTATTTATGCTCTTTGTCGATTGAAGTAGATTTTGTGGCATTTATTAACGACCGATATAGACTTATTAAGTGTTATAACATCGTGTGATGATAGGTAAATTGAGAAACATACTATAGAGTCATCATTGAACATCGTAGGCCAAAAGTAAATCGTAGGGCGCATGGTTGGTTGATGACGGCCTATCGCATAGTCTGAGCGACAATAGAGTAATCCGTAACTTCCCTACTCATCGTGTTAGTCTTACAAAGTTCCTTTGGGTGCTCGTTCTATGGGATTTTTAGTGTAGAACCCTATGAGTGGTGCGTTGTAAAGTCATTAGTGGGTTTGATGCATGACGTGGGGTGTTGTGATAGACGTAGAGGAATGACGCGGACTTAAGGTATTTAATGATGTATAAAATGACATGCTTGTGAGTTTATAATGCACCGAATGACGATGAATGAAAGACTATGACCTTGAAAAGTGTTGTCATCTTGTATTCGGTTTATTAATGCTTATGTGTTTATGTGAGTTATGAATTTGAATTGAGGGTCCTGCAACGCAAGGTGTGGTAATGCGGAGACTCTAGAGGGCCCGCAACGCAAGGTGTGGTAATGCGGAAACCCAGGTGAAAAGAATTCACTGTAACGCAAGGGGTGGTAATACGGTTGAATGTCTGGCATGATGAAGGAAGTTATGATTGGTAATAGAAGTTTGTGTTGTTGTTTGAGTTGTTTATTGCTTGAGATGGTAACGGTTGAACAAATGAATGAACGATTGATTTTATCAAAGTTTTTGAAAAGAAAGGAATTTGGTTTTGGAAAAAGGATTTTTATGAAAAATCCTCCGGTATTCCTAAGCGAATCAACGGTTCCGGTATTTGGGCACAAATCAACGGATTCCGGTATTCAAGCGAATCAACGGAGCTTGACTCGTGAAGGTTAAGAGTCTTCTCAAAGTTATTTTTGGCAATCAAAAGGAAATATTTTCTTTTTATAAGAGAAGCTTGTTGATAAATGGTAAGAGATGGGAAAGTTAGTAGTGGCAATCAATGAGGGGTCTTAAAATGATTTGAGAAACTGTATTGGGTTGATTAGATTGATTTGTGCTTGAAGCTACTCCTAGTTGTCGTACGAATGGCTAGGGATATCCATTAGACATATTAAATTCCTTAGTCGTTGTTCGTCAGTTCATTAGGGATATTTATAAGGCATATTGAACTCCATAGTCGTTGTCTGTTGGTTCATAGTGGTACCATTTGTATCTTTGTTCGTTTATTGAAAACCATTCATTCCCTTCGCATGTTTCATCGCATTTACATATAGCTTGAGTATAGAAGTTTCTACTGGGCTAGTGTAGCTCAACCTATCATTTTCAGGTGCATCTCAAGAATTTGACGTGGAGTGCATGGCATGCGAATTTGATTTCATGTCTTTGAAAACCGTCATTGGGAAGTGGTTCAATCATCTTTTGCTCGATCTCCTGAACGAAGGAAATTGTAAATTCATTTGAAGTCTTTAAATTTCAGATATTATGTAACCTCTAAATTTACTCTTTTAACTAGTTATGGAATTTGGGCCGTAGTGCCAATATTGTAAATCTTTAAACTTGGGAATTTGGTTTGTAAATGATCATTTGGAACTCTCTCTTTTGGGTATTATCTATACTATGCGAGGATCATTTAATGAAATGGATTATTTATTTATGTTAAAAATCGAGGACGTGACACGGAAACACTGCATGGTGTAACGTATCTAGTGCAAAAGTTATTTTTGGTTACTTTCTAAATATAAAACTCGTTTGGGGCCAAAACCCTGTATATAATGACTAGGAAAGGCCTCAACGAGCTCCCCTCAAGGCCAAAATATGATTTAGCCCAATGAATTTATTTATACCTTTTGTTCAAGGCTTGGATGTTCTTGAAAATAGAGGAAGGGAGGTTAATTTGGATTGGAAACCCCCAAAACCAATTGGGTTTCTGAGTTTATGAGAGATTTGAGCGAATTTTTTGAAGATTTGATAAGCTTTTGTAGAAAGAATAGGAAGAAAAATTAGTTTGAGACTGATTTTGTAATAGACTAGCTTGTGGGTTGATGTAGAGAGAGAAAAAGAGAGAAGACGGATCAAGGGTGTATGTGGTTGTATATAGTGGTGTGAAATGGCTGAAAATGGGTGCATGTATAGTGGTTTTTATGAGTAGGGGTCATTTATAGGGGGAAGTGTAGGGCATGTATGTATATGCTTGGAGTGCATCCAAAGGCAAAAAAAACGTACTCTGACCGCTCTATTGTGCATGTCTGACGCACAAGAATCTGCTAGACGCTCGTTCTGATAGATTGTCTGCTGTTGTCGGGAATCTTTAAAACGCCGCACGGCACTTTGAAATACCGCACGGTACCCTAAAGTACCACACGACACTCCAAAGTGCCTTGCAGTGCTCTAAAATGCCGCAAGGTATTTCAAAATGCCGCGCAGTATATCTAAAATGTTGCGCAATATTTTTTCACAGCACAGCACAGCACACTGAACTTCGCGGCGGCTCCCCGGACACTCCCGAACTCGGATTTGAATGCGGTTTGAAGCGTTGGAAAGCTTGTTAAGTCCTCTTTCTAACCCAATTGGTTTCACTAAAAAATATTTTATACGTTGAAATGTGTGCCCATTTTACCCTCAATGTATGACGGAAAAAGTTATTTTTGACAAAGTAAACGCATTTTTCTCTTTTGCAATTGAACCGGGGGCCACCCTATATGTTTGGAAAGAGGCTTTCTTGAGGTTGGTGAATGAGTAATGATCCAAGCCTTGAAGCTATGTTTTTCCTTATTTCAACATCGGAGAATTTAAAGATTATTCGGGGGTCCAGATTGGGGTGTCTACACATACGAAAAATAGTTCATCACAGGGGTTTGCCAAAAGTCGGACTTGTTTCTATGCTTTGTGCAGTGCTCCTCAAGCGCAATTACATGCGCCCCCTAGGCGCACTCATATGCACCCCGGGCGCAAGTCAAAGTTGCAAAAAAGGCCTAATTTCACGGGTTTGCCACGGATACTTCCGAACTCTAATTTTTGCGTGATTTGAATCGTTGAAAAGCTTGCTGAGTTGAATATCTATCCCAGGTAATTTTGATCCAAAATTATTTTTGAAACTTAAAAATATGAAAATTTTATCCTTAACGGGTCAAAAAATAATTTATTTTGGCAAAATCCTCACATCACCCTTCTTTTAAATCATATATGGTATTGATATGGAGGGTATGGAAATTACTAAGAGATGGTGGAATCAAACAATTAAGAAAATAGAGCTTTGACTATGAAAAGTGGGTCGAAGGCAAACCGAATGAAAGATCGTCGAAGCCACGAAGGTTAAAAGACGTTTTTGCGCCCTTCTACTCATTCCAAATTCTATTTGGTACCCACTCCCTTGTTCTAACATATTCCTTTATTAAATACGAGTTTCATAGTGTTAATTGGGGTTTTACACCCTTCATTTCATTGTGGAGATTCACCAAAAGTTGAACTTGTACTTTTATAAAGCTAAATATGGATTTCCACCACAAACACTATAACTTGACCACTACTTATGACTACCACATCACCGCTACCACCGCTACTTACTTCCCCTTTGGTTGTGTTGAACAAATTCAACGTGGGTAGTGTTTCTTGCTGTAAAAGACAAATTTTTTTATTTCCTACATGATTTGCGCTTCTATTTCCCATGTGCTTTTGGATGCATCCAAGCATCCGTCATTTCTAAACTCACTCGATAAATCTGGATTCAAATTATCAGACAAAGTCTTGATTGCCTTCAAACCTCGAAAGGGGAAGTATGAGGCATTTGATGCTGAGATGAATGCAGAGCAAGTGGAAAGGTTTGTCGGCTTGGTTCGTAATGGAGACGTAAAGTTCGCCAAGACACAGCAAAAACCCAAAATCAAGTGAGAAATTTAGCGGCATCACAATCAGAGTTGCCTTTTTTATTGGAATTCGATATAGATAGTTGAAAAGCTAGTGCTACTTGCTTGATCATCTTTTTTTTTTTTTGGTCAAACGGAATAGATACTTGCTTGATCATTAGTTTTCCAGTCCATAGTGAAATTGGCCTGGGTTCAGACTCAGGAAGAGGTTTCTGTTTAAGGATGTACGAGGGAAGAAGAAAAGAAGGCGAATGGTCGGGCAGGAGGGGAAGATATGACATATCTACGTTTTGTGCAATGCGCCTCAGGCGCAAATGCATGCGTCCCAGGCGCACGCCTATGCGCCCCGGGCGCACCTCTAAGCTTAGAAAAAGGCTTAACTTCGTTGGCTTGGGACGAACACTCCCGAACTCCAATTTGCTCGTGATTTTAATTGTTGAACAATCTTGTTGAGTCTAATTTCTAACCCAAATAATTTGATAACAGAATTTCAGGGGCAATTCCTGAAACAATTGGAAACATCACAAAACTATGGCAAATATATTTGTTCGGAAATAACTTGAGCGGAAAAATTCCTCCTAGTTTGGGAAATTGTAAGCAACTCGAGCTACTAATCCTGTATGGCAACAACTTAACCGGTTTCATACCAAAGGAAGTTGTAAGCCTTTCTTCCATTACTCTTAGTTTCGACTTGGCTCACAATTCTCTTACTGGCCCCTTGCCCATGGAGGTCGGTAACATGAGCAAACTCGTGGAGCTGGATGTTTCGAATAATAGATTGTCCGGAGAAATTCCAAGTACTCTTTCCAAGTGTATAATGCTGGAGTCCCTTAGTTTGGGGGATAACTTCTTGGGAGGGAGAATTCCTCCAGCTTGCTGAAATGATCGGGCGTGTAATGATATTAAACTGATGTATATTGGTTATGCTCCAACTAAATCTTCTCTTCTGTTTTTTGTATTTCAGTGCACCATGATATGACTGGACCCCATTACATCATATACGCTGGACATAATTCCTAGTTACTAAATTCCTAGTTACTACTACCTGCAGGCAATCAACTCATCATGGAACACTGCATTGTAGTGACAAAAGGGTTCTTAATATTAGTTTCTAAAAGAGTCTACTTTGAGCATAATTAAGAAACCGCAACCAAAATAACCATGAAAAGAGAAAGCCATCAAAACAGCAACTCAAAAGTCACACCTGAGTTGCTTCCGCCAATTAAGTGTTTTCCTTCTTGTTCTACTTGTTGAGCAGGATTTTATTGGCTTGCATGACTGGAAGTAGAGTCCCCGCATACAACAAACAGTAGATCCATACGGAACCTTACAACAATAAAGATCCATAGTGTTCCGGGTCTTTGTATCATATGAAAAGAGCTTTAGCTCACCAGAATATTTATGCTCAGTCACTAACGATTCACCATTTTTCCCACCTCCCACCACTGTAATATCACCATCTAACTCGTATCCCATATCACTTGCAATCCTCAGAAAAGGCCCAACTTTAATTTGGTTAGTCCAACAACTCTCGTTTTCATTCAACACCCACACATCGAAGCTCCTTTCATCAGGAGAAACAACCAAAGCAATTTTACAATCTAACTCTGTAAATTCCCAGTTAGTTAAATTCAGAATCATATGCAAACACTTTGGTTTTCTTATTCTTCTGAACACCTCATTACCCATGTCGAAAGACATAACAACCACTTGATCAGTTGGGACTATTTCTGCAGGCCAATAGAAAACTCCACAGCAACGACAGCTTATTAAAATCAATTTCCATCCAAGTATTGGTGCTCATAACATAGAAATCAGCTCGGATATTGTATTTCCTGATAGGAGTAGAATAAAGCACAATCCTAATCAACTTGTATTCATTAGTACTGGGATGGAAGCCAAACCCAAGACTGACCTGCTTAACCGTTTCATAAGCATTGTAATCCACCTCATTCCGAATTTCCTGAAAACCGTTTCATAAGCATTGTAATCCACCTCATTCCGAATTTCAATCCACCTCATTCCAAATTTCCTGAAAACCGTTTCATAAGCATTGTAATCCACCTCATTCCGAATTTCCTGAAACTGTCTGGTGGAGGGATTGCATATAATCAAGGGATATATATAGGGAGAGTAATATATGCAAACTAAACCATTACAGATACCCACAATATAGGAATAATTCATCCCGGCATACTCGTTAATCCTCCCATTCAGAAATGGTAAATCGAGATTGATCGGGTCGTTATTCAGCTCATCATAGGTTGCATGAATGTCATGTGTCCTTGCTTCATGCTGAAGCAAAATGGCTGCAGGCTTTAAGTTGCTAGTGAGCAACTTGCTCCTTTGAGCTGCTTGTGAGCAGCTTGCTGGAGAGAACCTTCTAGGCCTTTGAGCTGCTTGTGAGTAGCTTGCTAGAGAGAACCTTCTAGGCCTTTGAGTTGCTTGTGAGCAGCTTGGCCTTTGAGCTGCTTGTGAGCAGCTTGCTTCTCAAGCTTGACTAGGCAGCTTATGGCCTTTTTGACTTCTCTATTTCTTCCTCACCGGTGTTATTGGGGATTATAACAAGATGTCTTGCTCTTGCAAGTTAGTTGATGATTTTGATGCTCGTAGCATTTTTCCGTCTCGCCATGCTTTAGGATCGAGTACGAGACTTTTGAACTTTTTGTCTATCTGTCACGAGGGGCAAGACGGTGTGGCATGTCATAAGGAATGAAGATGATAGAGAAAACATGAAATATTTGCGTGTAGGGAGAAATGTTTTGTTTTCCATCAAAGATGTGATTTCTTCCTCCCCGGAGGACATGGTATATTGTGTTCTTATTCTAGTGTTGCTGCTTCTTTTCTTTTTCTCTTTTAAATAAATAAATGGTTGTAGGTTAATTTTGATCAAGGTCAAAGATTTAGTTTTAGTTTTGTCAATGGTTTCCATTGATTTGGGGTATAGCATTTGTTTTACACCTTTTTTATGGGATCGTAACCTCCCTATAGATCGCCAGCAAAGAATTGCTCCTGGTTGCACAGTTTTGCTTATGGCCGCGACAAATTGCTCTTGGCCGCAAAGAATTACTTCTGGCCGCAAAGAATTGCTCTTGGCCGCGAAATGTTGCCCTAGGCCACAAAGGATTGCTCCTGGCCACAAAGAATTACTCATGCCTGCAAAGTTTTGCCCTTCGCGGCGAAGAATTACTCCTGACCGCAAATTTTTGCTCATGGCCATGAAGATGTCTCAGGGTTTGATTTAGATCTTCTCGTTCTCGTTATCACCTGCATGTCCTCACCGAATTTTGTGTACAAATAATTAACCTCCTTAATTCGTAATGGATAGTCGGTGTCGTTTTATATAAGATTGGCCAGAACTAGCTATTTCATATGCAGAACCACCATATGTAGCTTGTTGACCATGCAAATTTTTAGCAAAACCATTTCCAATTGCAATAACAAGATAATAACCACAATGTTTTCTGTGTGAAAACGTGTTTAAGTAAGTTAACCTCTATTTTCTTTACAACATTATCTTTGGCTACCTCGAAGTCAGTTCATGGCTTCGTTCTGATGCTATCGCAGTGTCTTTTAGTTACTCAGAATTTCGCGACAATTATGCATATCTTGGCTATTCTTGGGGACCAGTACCCCTACCATTCACAAGTAGAACCAAACTAAAAATGGCTATTATATTTTAAAGTAATGCTTCTCAAAATTTCTCTCAAGTCATGACGGAATTCTCTCCGTTGGCATACTCTGAAATCTCTTATGTATTTCAAACTCATATTAAACCTACTCTGAGTTTATCTAGATTAAACAAAGGTCTAGAGTTTGAATTACAAATAGTGTAAACTGTGATGACTCCAAAATTTGTGATCAAGATAAGTGTTAGTGATTATTAGTTACTAGTTAGATTACAACACAGACCGACCGTAGATCCGGCCATCTGCCCATAGGCACTTAGGCCCCCTCCCAATGCCGATGGGCCACAGGCTCGTTCGCATTAAAAAGGCATAAATTTTGTTTACATCTACTAATTAGAATTTCGTGATTAAAATATTGAGAGAGGGAGAGACGAATAGATATATACATTTTGTTACCAAGAACTACGAGATCACCTTTTCATTCTGGGGTGATGTTGGGATCGTACCATTCGAGCAATTTTTATTCATGCTTTTCCCGAAGGTCTAGAGAAAGTTGCAATCAATAGGATTTCGCTAATCCTCCCTACCTAAAAGGAGAAGAGTGAAAGTTGGTGGCCGCGTGTGAATTCTTTCAAGGCATGGGGCCGCCTGATTCATTTTTTTTTCTTTCCTCAAGGACCAGGAGATTAATTGGATCAAACCGTAAGAAGAATGCTTAGTATAAATAACTCACTTCTTGGTCTTCAACCCCCTCAATCTCTACGAATGCCCCCAATTTCAAACTTTCAAACTTTCAAATGTTCAGATAAGGAAATCCCAATGATTTCTATTTCCATTTACTACGGACGAATTCAAATATATCTCTCTCTCTCTCTCTCTCAAATACATTTGGACACAATAAATATGCCTTAATTCAAGCAAATATTTCATGGTAAATAGTACAAATAATTTATCATGGAATGAAAATAACAAACAAACATATTTCATGATAAATGATACAGATAATTTACCATGAAAAGTAAAACAATTATAACTGTAATGGTGGGAAAAACCCCCATCTGATTGTACAAATAGTGCCCTTATATTAGGTTAACTTGATTTGAAAAATTAGAGAAAAACTCCATCAAACAAAGGGAGCATGATATATTCGACTCCTAACAGTTTCATTTACTTTTGTACTGGGTTTCCCTCAAATAAACTCTACGTTTACATACCCAAATCCAAAATCAATGCAAATAGTAAATACAGTCCAAAAAAGACTAATTAATTCAAAGAATTGAAATTTTATGGCATTGCATAAAACAAAAGAGCAAATGTGTAGTACAAATCCCAAGTACGTAAAGTAAAACGTGAAGAAATCCCCAAACGGGGGCTTTAGTAGGAAATGTCAATTTCGATCGGCTACTGAAAGGCACAATTCCTGTGCTTAGATCATTTGCCAATTGCGAATTTCCAACTAGATTGGTCGAAGGAAGTTCAGTGCAATGGTAAACTTTTTGGTCCTTCGGAATTGGGCTTTCGATTTGGGAATAACAACACTCCCAACCTCAGCTTCGCCATAGCAGAAATACATGCATTGTGCTGTTGTCGTACTTGTAGGGGCCAAAATTTGTGTTCTTGATCCCAAGTGGGAAGTTGGTTTTAAGTGTGAAGGAAGTGTTGGTGGTTGGGATATCAAACGTGTCGAAGGTGGTGGATATGACCCGGAACTTGGTATTTCAGACTTTCATGACCGTCATGGAGAAGAGGAGTATGATTCTAGACTGGAAAACAATGAAGGCTACACCGTAGAGTAGCCATTTCTTGTGCTTCTGGCAACGGAGCTCCTTGGCATCAAATGTTGTGGCTTCTTTGTCACTCCTTGGCATCGAATTGCACTTGGGGCCACTACGAATTGCACTTGGTCACATCGAATACCTTTTGGCCACATCAAAATGTACTTGGCCGCATCAAATTACACTTGTCCGAGTCGAACTACACTTGGCCGCGTCCAATTGCACTTGGACGCTTCAAATTGCCTTTGGACGCATCGAATTGCACTTGCCCGCATCCAATTCGACGCGGCCAAGTGTAGTTTAACGCGGCCAAGTGAAATTATCAGCGGCCAACTGCAATTTGTAGCGGCCAAATCAATTAAACGCGGCCAAGTGCAATTAGCGGCCAACTGTAATTAGACGCGGCCAAATGTAATTCGACGCGGCCAAGTAATCCGAATTCCCTTCACTACTCTCTCAATTCAACCAGCAAAACAAAAACCAATTTCCCAAAACAAGTCCTATGGCAGTTGAATACAAAGCAGGGTATCCCTTGGAACCCGCCAACGGTTATTACAGGAGCGACCAAGAGCGGGCAAAGCAACCTCATCCGATCTCTGACGCTTGAAATGTAAGAAATGGTTGTTATATGGCGTGGCCTTTGTCATTTTCCAAACCGGAATTATCGTACTCTTCACAATGACAATTATGAAAGTCTGAACTCCTCAATTCCGGGTTAGTTCTGCCACATTCGGCGCTTCCAATGTCCAAACAACCACGCCTTCGTTCAACATAGCAATGAACACTGCACTTGGGGTCAAGAACACAAATTTTGGCCCTTATAAATACAAAAACTCCTCTGTCAATTTCTTCTATAAGGGTACGCCATTTGGGAGTGCTAAAATCCAAATTCAAAAGCCTTTCTCCGATCCACAAAAAACATAATTGTTTCAGTAAACCTGGTTAACTACCAAGCTGGAAATACCAATTGACTTTGAACGGAAAGGTGGACCTCATGTTCATTTTCAAGAGGAAGGAAGCTACTAATTTGGATTGCACCATGGACGTCAATATGGCGACAAGGCAACTCCAGAATGTCCAGTGCAACTGATGCTGGTGTTAAATTGATTACATGTATTTTAATTTGTTTTCCAGAGGGGTACGTACTATTACATGTTTACTATAGTCCCCCTTCTTTTGTTTGATTGGCTACTATAGTCTGTGTTGGTCATTTATCGATAATCTTTTGGTTGAGTTATGGATTTTGAGATTGGAATTGAATGTTTTAGAGTCAATTTCCTTCATTGCTGTTATATAGCATCATTTTAGAGACTTGCTAATTGATATAGTTGCTTTGATCGGCAAAAGTAACCATTTATTAGGAAACTTGACAAGGTAACATTAAGAACGAGGAACGGGGAGGAATCCAACCAAGGTTGGATAAAGGGCAGAGCCCAACAGCCAGGGGCATGATGCTCAAACACCTAAAGGCCTCAAAGCCCAATTACTACAATACAAATCAAACAAATACAATGCCAGATTGAAAAATAAATTCCCAATTACCTGTCATCTAACCCGCCAAAGTGGGCTAGATCCAGCCCAAGAATACCCAAAACCTACACAAGACTTCTCAGGTTCTTCATTGCAGCGCTGCCCCTCCTCCGACAACTAGACCACCGATAGAACCACCAAACAACCCGAATAGCGCTTTGCCAAATAAAACCACCGCGCCACCATTGGCCACCACGAGAAAAGGTACCGTCCGCCTACCACCCATCTGTCGCGGAAGCTCACCGAGTCGTTAGGCGATGACTGATGCATCCAACAATTCAACCTGTGGGAGACCGACGCCAACCATGTCAAGACCACCAGATCCACTTAGTTGTTAGGCCAAGAACTGGAAAACCCAAGAGAAAGACCGACAATGGATCCAAAGTGCGGACGAAACACAACCGGGAGGCCCGCCTTCTGAGGTTCTTCACTGCAGCGCTACCCCTCCTCCGGCGACTAGATCACCGATAGAACCACCAAACAACCCGAATAGCGCTTTGCCAAATAAAACCACCGTGCCACAATTGGCCACCATGAGAAAAGGCACCATCCGCATACCACCCTTCTGTTGCGGAAGCTCACCGAGCCATTAGGCGATGACCGATGCATCCAACAATTCAACTTGTGGGAGACCGACGCCAACTATGTCCAAACCACCAGATCCACCTAGTTGTTAGGCCAAGAACTGGAAAACCCAAGAGAAAGACCGACAATGGATCCAAAGCACGGACGAAACACAACCGGGAGGGGACTGCCAAAAATAAAACAACAGAACAAAAAGAAAACGCAGAATGCAAGAGGAGGGGGCCACCAAAAAACAGAGGGGAGAGGGAAAGACAAAGGATTTAAAAACCATACCGAAGACACCGACCTCGTCGGACGTCCTAAACCTCGGTGTGCACCTCTGTGAAGAACAGTTTACCGTCTCCCAGAAACAAACGGGAATAAATGGACGCTGAGATCCATAAACGCGAGTATGGAATTACACTTGGCCTCATCAAATTGCACTGGGGCGCTACGAATTATTCTTGGCTACATCAAATTGCACTTGTCCTCTACGAATTGCACTTGGTCGTATCGAATTGCTCTTTGCGGCAACGAATTGTACTTCGCTGCATCGAATTGCACTTGGCCACATCGAATTGCACTTGGGGTCACTACGAATTGCTCTTGGCCACATCGAATTACTCTTTGTCGCTAAAACAAAAGTTTATGGTGTATTCAAAATCCACTTTTCGAAACATGTGTTTATTACTAACCAAACTAATAGGAAGAGAGATATAATTTCAATTGACAACACCCTAATTTACTCTCTCAAGTTGATTTTTCCAAAGGAGAAAAAGTGTTAAAGTGAAGGAAAATGGTACTTCAAGATCAAATATGAAAAAGAAGTAAAAATTGTCTTGACTCTTGACGAAGAATTGGAGAAGAGTTATTTACGTTCTCAGTTTTTTCTTGCGTGAAGTCAACTTATACCCCTGTGATTTGGGCCCTATGCGAATACACCCCTTTAGATTCAATTTTGTGCTTCTGCACCCCCGCACGTTTGTGAGCGGCTGCTCCCCCCAGCCATGGTCCTCCATCTTACACTTTGAAGAGGCTGCTCCTGGAGCACAAAATAACTTGCCCTTGTTCTGGACTTAAATTTGATTATCTTGTTCTTTGTCACTATTAGGGCCAGGTTTGGCATAAAAAATTTCAATCAGATTAATGGCTTATTGAAATGCAATAAGCCTACACGTTTGGGCTTAAAAGGAATTTGTCATCCGCGACTTGTTTTTTTTAGACAAACCACCCTGGGCCAACAAGCCAATAATGTCAAAAAGAGCACAAATCAGTGCATCTATTTAATTTGACTTAATTATATCTACTGAATTTTTTCACTTTTTAAAGTTGGAAGATGGCACTGTTACTTTTGTATTGGGTTTCCCTCAATAGATTTACGGTTGTCATCTCCAAGTGGTTTTTGCAGGTTGTATTGCTTTGTGATTGACTTATAGGGCTAGTTAGCAGCAAAGAATTAGTGGGTGAATTGTGTGTCGATTGAGATGAGTTTATGATGCCTAGTCTTCCTATTCTTTTAATCACTGTATCCTTACCCCTTGTAATTTTACTGTGGTTAGTAAAATTTTCTTTACTGTTAAAAAATTTAGATTTACGTTTACATAGCCAAATCTTAAAACCAATGCAAATAGTAGTATTTGGTTGAGACTGGTCTAGTCATAGGTTAGTTTACAAACACTATTGAATTAAAAGAATAGAAATTTTATTGCGTTCTATAAAATAAATATAAAAATAAAGAGGGCAAATATCTACTACTAGACAAATCCGAAGTACATAAAGCAAAGCGCGAAGAAATCCCCAAACAGGGGCATATCATTAGTAGCAAATGTCGAACTTAACCCATCTGAGGAACAATCAAACGAACACTCCAATTTTTCCCATTCTGCCCAATAGAAATCAAAACAGGTGATGACTGTGTTGTATCTACTTGCAACTGATATTTTGGAGGGACTGTGTTGCGGTATTCACTTCCATTGTACAATTCATGTCGACAGCCTTCTTCTTCTTGAAAATCAACATCAACTCCACTTTCCCGGTCAATTTCGATCGGCTGCTCAAAGGCACAATTCCTGAGCTTAGATCATGTGCCAGTTGTGTCTTTCCAACTAGATCGGTCGAAGCAAGGTCCACTGGAACGGTAAACTTTTTGGTCCTTCGGAATTGGGCTTTCGATTTGAGAATAACCGCCCTCCCAACCTCAACTTCACCGTAGTAGAAATAGATTGTGCTACTATCATACTTGTAAGGGCCAAAATTGGTGTTCTTGATCCCAAGTGCGACGTTGGTTTTAAGATTGAAGGAAGTGTTGGTGGCTGGGATATCAAACGTGTCGAAGGTGGCGGATCTGACCCTGAACTTGGGATTTCGGACCTTCATGACCGTCATGGAGAAAAGAGCTATGACTGCAGACTGAAAAATGACGAAGGCTATACCATAGATGAGCCACTTCTTGTACTTTTGGCGGCGGAGTTCTTTGGCTTGGGTTGCCATGGCTTCTTCGTCGCTCCGGGTGTAGCCGTTGGCTGCAGCCGGGTGGTAGGCCTGCTGCTCCTTGTCTGCCATTTGAAATTAAGGATTGTTCTGATTCTACAGGGAGAAATGTATTGCTTTTTGTTTTACTAGGTGGGATTGAAGAAAGTGGTGGTGGAGGTGGTGGATGAGGGTATGGTAATGATCCATATATATATAGTGTGAAGATTAAGGTGTGAAAAGTGGAATACCTTTTTTGAAATTTTGATGAAAAACGCCTTGTTTGAAGTCTTGGTCATAAACGCACGAAGAGTAAATTGGAAGGGAGGACTTGCTCCGTTGAGGGATGGTTCCTCCCAAACGTGTGGGACAGGTTCGATTTCTAGAACAGGGGATGGTTGGCAGGAAGAGATATTCTACGCGGAAATATCAAATAGTAATGGATGCATCTATGTATTGAAAGCGATGGCTTCGAGTTAGGGTCGTTTTAAGGATGATAACAACTGTCCGAGGCAGCTTGTATGCACCTTAAAATTTCTGAGATCGTGAAGTTAATGATCCGGAAAATCCTCGAGTGGCCACAAAATTTGAAATGGTTAACTTCCGTGAGGTTCAAACATATGACCTCCTGCAGTGGCAGAGCCAGAATTTTGACCCGAGGGGGGCCGGCTTAATGGACATATATTTTTAATCGGAACGTGTACTTATTATGTCATAAAGTTTCTTGCTTTCCAATACATTACATTTGTGTATATTGAATAATTCTAGCCTAATGCAGTTAAAGTACACCAATCATTTTGTTTTTTTTTTCTTTAAGCTACTTCAACAGTCAAGTGCTTATTTTTATTTTTTTATGAAAGAAGTTGAGAAATGAGAATGTAAAATAACCGATTTTTTATCAAATCATACAAAAATTATTATGATTATAACTATCTATACACGAATAGTTATCAATAATATTCAAAATCAAGCATACAAAAATTAAAAATTAAAAACTCAGGAGGCTTGGGGGCCGGGGCCCTCCTAGGCCCCAACGTAGTTCCGCCCCTTACCTCATGACAAATAAACACTTATTATTTTTCTCATTTTCACTTGGAAAAACCACTCATTTAAATTATAAACTCTACTACCATGAAGAATTGCATGGGTGTGTGTCATTTTTATGGTTGAGTTACATAATGTCGGTGTTTGATATTGTTACAATATGTGCAAGCGTGTTGAATGACCTAAAATATACAAGTGAAGTCTTTCTTTAACATTGAAGCATTTTAGATAAGATACTCTGACAAATGAACTTTCAAAATAATTACACTATTGATGTCTGATTGGAGATTTTCAAATATTCATCCTCTTTAGTCATACTACCTAAGTATACATTTCGTCCACTTTTCGTGCTTATATTTTCATCCTTTCAATGTGTGAATAACCCTTCGTACTCTTTTGTACTATTTATCGTGATTGCTATTTCCATTGGTTTCCTGCGGAACATTCTCTCTATGGCGATTTCCAACCGTGATTTGATTTCTTCCTCACCGGTGCTATTGGTGATTATAACAAGATGTCTTGCTCTTGCAAGTTTCTTGATGATTTTGATGCTCGTAGCATTTGTCTATCTCGTGATGCTTTATTATTCGATCGAGTACAAGACTTTTGAATTTTTTGGCACGTCATAAGGCCTGAATGCCTTAAATCTGAATTCTTCTAGAGCAATTGCGTACAACCTAAGGGGTGAGGCCGTATGTGGTTCATGATTTGCCTTGTCGGGATAAGGACTTAGAATTTCCTAACCGTTGTTGAAAATGGAAAGAAAAAGAAATAAGGTGCGATGAAATTAAAAGAACTTCATTAACGGTTTAACGAAGTTTAGGTACAAGGAAAGGCTAGATTCGACTAAAAGATAAAAAACTTTACTAGAAAGTAAAGATAATTTGAGTAAGCTGTGGGCTTGATGGTGCTGGGACCTTTGCCAAGGCCTTCAATTCTAATATTTATAACCAAAGGTTCCAAGCCTTGAGCTGCCACCTGTCCAAGCCTTGCTCTCCACTCCAAGAAAATGGCTGCAAGTCTGAATAGATTCCTTTTTGCCTAAAAACTAGTTAAAGCAAAAGGAATTTGCAACAACACAGCATCCCTAGGCCCTTTGAACTACTTGTGAGCAATTTGTGTGCATGAGATGCTTGTAAAAAGGGACATTTGAACCCACCAAGGCCAAAAACGTGACCTTTATGTGTCTTTTGGCCATTTTAGATTCTTTCCCCACTTGTTATTTTAAGTATTTCCACACACACACACACAAATATACACACACACACACACACCACGGATCCAGTGAAGGATCCCTTACCAGTCTACCGTGCGGACCTCCCCTTTCCCGATTGAATTGTGACGATCCGAGCCGCTCAATGTGTTCAGAACGTGATTTTACGGGTCCCCGCTAGGAATCGGCAAAAAAAATGATCGGGAAGGGCTTGATCCGAGCAGTTTTTTTTGAACCGTTCAATAAAAAACTGCTCAGATCAAGCCCTTCCCGATCATTTTTTTTGCTGATTTCTCGCGGGGACCCTTAAAATCACGTTCTGATCACTTTGAGCCGCTCGGAGCGTCCCAATTCGATCGAAAAATGGGAGTCCCACACTGTAAGCCCGTGCGGGATCCCTTGAGGGAACCAGACTATATATATATATACACACACACATATATACACACACACATTTATATATGGAATAGGGAGATTTTCATGGGACTTGTGCCCTACCACTTGCTCTCTTTAAGTTTTCATACAGCAGGCCTAGTTGAGCTGCCAGTGAGCAGCTTGTGTTGGCGGCTTTGCATGCATGCCACACGTTCTTCGCCTGACTAAGCTGCTTGGGCCACATGGGTTGCATGAATGCCATTTGTCCTTGCTTCAAGCTAAAGGAAAATGGTTGCAAGCCTTAAGCTGCTTGTGAGCAGCTTGCTAGAGAGAACCTTGTAAGCCTTTGAGCTGCTTGTAAGCAGCTTGGCCTTTGAGTTGCTTGTGAGCAACTTGCTTCTCAAGCATGACTAAGCAGTTTATGGCATTTTGACTTCTCTATTTTCAGGCCTGATTGGGCTAAATAGACTGGAAAAACTAGTCTGAGCTTTGATTAGTTGGGCCAAGGCCTGAACCTAATCTGGGCTTTAACTCAATTGGGCCGAACAAACCTAAGAATAGGCACACTATATATTCGACCAAAGGCCTAAATCAATTGAGGCCTAATTCAACCAAGGCCCAAAATGTTATTTTGGGCCACTAATCCATTAAGAAATTCCTTTTTAGAATTTGGCCAAAAATAGGTGTAAACAATACCTCTACTCGATCAATCGTCGTAGCTATGGCCGTTCCGGCGTCGGCGGTCAGTTGCATCGATGAATCACCTGAAGGGGTGGCAAAATGGTTCCAAAACTTGAGCCATATGAAGGCAAAGTTAGCAACGTTTAAATTGTATTTGCATGACCATGTGAGTGGCAAGAACCCAACTGCAGTTGTAGTGGCCTGAGCCAACTTCACTTCCAAGACCCCCACCCCTTTCGGGACAATCGTCGTGATCGACGATCCGTTGACAGTTGGGCCCGCGCCCCACTCTGCGGTCATGGCACGGGACCAGGGAATTTATCTATCGGGTGGGCTGGAGGAATTTTCTCTAAATATGAACTTCAACTTTGTCTTCACGAGCGGGGAGTACAAGCTACAAGGGTAGCAGCTAGGGCTGTAAATGAACTGAGCAGCTCGCGAGCTCAGCTTGGTTCGGTTCAACTCGGCTCGTTTAGAGAACGAGTCGAGCTCAAGCTCGAGTATTCGGTAAACAAGCCGTTTGATAAAAACTCGGCTCGTTAAGGGAGGCTCGACTCGATTAAAGAGACTCGTTTAGTAAATGACTAAGCTCGGCTTATTAAGGGCTCGGCTCTTAAGGCTCAAGCTGAGCTCGAGTTTTTGGCTCGTTAAATAAACGAGCCGAGCTCGAGCTCGCCGGCCGAAGCTTGGTTCGGCTTGGCTCATTTACACCCCTAGTAGCAGCACTCTTAGCCTCTTGGGGCAGAACCCGGTCTTCCATCCGTATCGTGAATTGTCCATTGTCGAAGGGACCGGTGTTTTTCGAGTTGCACGAGGAATCGTCACCGTGAAAACGTACCAGTTCAATGCCACCTCCAATGATGCTACCCTAGAGTATTATTTTGCTATCCTTCACTATTGAAATGATTGATTTAAACAACTAGAATAATTGTTGTTCGTAATAAGACATGTACAATTTTATTTATCTTGCAACTATATTATTAATATTCCAAGCTTGATTTCTAAAGCTGCATCTTGATTCTCGTGTTGTATTTGAATCTTATTATTTCAAAGGAGGCTTATTTGTACGGATAGTCTCCAAAGTATTTTTGAAATATCAATTTAGTCTCCAATATATAAATTCCATCTATTGCATCCCCAACGTTTACAATGCACGTTTAAATGATCCCCAGAGCTACATCCATCCATATTTACCGTCAATTACAGGGGCATTATCGTCAAACCCTCAATGTTATTTTTACCAATGGTCCTCAAAGTATTAGTGAAATGTTAATTTGGTCCCCAACATACAAATCACGTTTTTTATCAAACAAATTAATAAACACCACTTATTTTCTCCATTTGCAAAACCCCTAGGATCCAAATCAAAATCCTAACCCAAGCTCGGCTACCATTACCACCAGCCACTACTTTCCAGCATGTTCTCCACCTTCAGCTACCAGGACATCACACGACCAGTCATCATTCCCCATTCACACCAGTTGCCATGCTTGTTCCCCTTGCCTTTCGATGCCACCCGCACATTAGACACACACATATTCAAGCAAAACACGATTGAACAGACAAAAATGGTGGTCATCGAAACAGCATGGCAAATAGACAACGTGAGAATGAGCAGATATGGCAACTTTTTGTGTTTCAAAGGGATGTTGCATGAATCTAAATTTCTTTTGATTAATAGAGCTTTAGACATCGGGGTTAGGTGATGACTGTGGTATGTGCCAGTTGGGAGGTGTCAAGGAAGATGGGGTATGGTAGTCAAGATGGATGTGCAGCAGTGGTTATGGTTGTGCGTTGCTAGGGATAGGATTATTTAATTTATTTATTCGTGTGGCATATATAGAAAAGAATAATCCGTTATTGTGGGACAAAAAAGGAAGATTCTTAACATAATTGGCAATAAATCCCAAGTCCGGTCCAAATGATCAAGACCACAAATGTGAAGATAAGGTGGGGTTCACATTATTTGGATTGGGAAATCCTGGAGTGGGGGTTGCACTACAGGGTGTGTAAGGCGACCAACTTGGCCATCCATCTTGGCACTGACGACACGGATTTAATCCGAGCTTATTGATTAGAGTTGTCCATTGTTGGGATTAAAATTTGGTCCATATATATATTTGGACTGAGACCTTTTGAAACCATGTTTAAAATCTTTCAATGGACTTCTTTAGTAATTTATGTATTGTTGTGGCAATTGTAGACAAAACAGTTTCGTGATATTGGGCTTAAAAAGGGAAGAATCCCAAGATAATTAAGTGCAATTAATCCCAAATCTAGTCCAAATTAGGACCACAAGTATGAAGATAAGGTCACAAGGTGGGGTTCACATATTTCAATGGACAAGAATCCAGCGCTCAGCAGAATGACAGGTGCCAACGGCTCGGGTGGGACTTGGCCCACCTAGCTTTCGGCCTGACAGGATGTTAAACTTGGCTCACCTGGCTTCCGCCCAACATTTTGATCTGAAAATGAATTAATGCTCACAAGGCTAGAACTAGCACCATATTAGTCTATCAGAAGGGGACAAAACTCCTCGGCCTGATGGTTTCAATTCTGTATTTTGTTAACGAAAGTGGAGTTGGAGTTAAACAGGGGAGTGTCTGGTTTCGATCGTGAAGTTTTTCAACTAATTGGAAAATGGAATGGGGCTTCAATTGCTTAATTTGGTCCCTTCATCTATTAGGACCTCTAGGCTAGCTGATACACATTGTATACAGAGAGCTTTCGGCCACAAAATTGATATTCTGGTGGGATGGGTTCCTCCAAAGGGAGAATTTGTATAGCTCAACACAGATGGATGGAGCTTTCAAACTGACAATGGGCATGACATGTACAAGAGTGTTATTACGTGATCACTTTGGTAGAAGGTTAGGAGGTTTTCATAGAACCGTGATAGCGAACTCGAGCCTGATGGTGGAAGTTTGGGCCTTGCGAGACGGGCTCGTTTTTGAAAAGGCTGAAAATGTGAGGAATCTAGAAATAGAGATGGATGCATTGGGTGTACTTCAGCTTCTGAATGATATGCATATGACAAATCATCCACTTGATAATATTTTACTTGATTGTAGGTCAATAATGGAGGCATTTGAAGCAGTGCCTATCAAGCATATCTACCATAAAGCAAATCATTATGCGAATGCATTAGCAAATGATGGACTGATTACGGTGAAAGATTTATATATTTACCCTTATATTCCTAATTGTATTGCGAATTTACTTTATGCAATTTGATAAGGGTTGTATACCCCAACTTGGAAACTCTTAAGTTAAGTCTTTAATGCATCGTTCATTTACCAAAAAGAAAAATGTAAAACCATATGGGAATTAAAATCTGCAACAATAAACTCAATCACACCTCTTTTATCAGGTAAGCAAACATAGAAAATAGACATGGAAGAAATAAGCCAAGAAATACATATTTATAGCAGCATAAAAACAGAACTTCCCACTACGATGTTTTTGGAAGAGAATCAAATGGGTAATAAGATGAATACATGAGAAGTAGCAGCAACCATATTTCTTAAAAGGCCAAAAGGCCAAGAATAGGGTGTAAATTCCAAGAATAACCCCAAATTTGACCCCACTTTCAATGATTTCCCTGGCAACATAAATGAATGAAGTACTGAATTACAGAAAAAATGAATGAAGTACTGAATTACAGAAACTAAATAGAATCTTCAACAACTGGAAGCGCAGCCGGCATTCTTGAAAATATCTCCGGCAAAGTAAAGACAGGTTCTTCCCCGGATAAGCCCTGGGCTGCCATAGCCAGGGCATATCCTAACGACCGAGAAACGGGAACTGCAACGGCATTCCCTACTTGAATGTACCTGGAGCATCCACGAGTTAGATTACGTAAAGAACAATATTAAAAAGGGAAATAAGGGAGGCTTTGTTTTTTGTTTTCTTTATAAACTTACAAGACAGGAAAACAATGGTAATTTCAAGAAAAAATAAAGTTTAATTTATCCCAGGAAAAAAAACAAAGTTAAATAAAAAAAATCATTTATCATAAAAAAGCACATACAAACAGGGACACGACCAAATAAGCACTTACTAATAGACTAAGATCCATGGCTATTTTGACCTTACATAACTTTTTAATGTTATTCTTATCTCCGAATGTGTCCCCGACTTGTCCTAGCATTTTCTAAACGTGCTTTAACATGTCCCCAGTGCATCAACTAAACGATACAATAAAAATAATTCAATGGGCATTTAGACATATCTGGAGTGTTGTATAATACATCTCCGGCACATTTTGGCATTGATAAGTAAGGTCATACGTGCGTGTCTGTGCTTCTTTGCTTTCAATTTCCATTGCTACACTAACGTTCGAATGCACAAATTCAACATTTAAATGTAGTGGAATGTGTCACATCACATGTTGGACAAATTAAAAGTTCTATACACAAGACAGGGAGACAATCATCTACGCATAAATGTTCCATGCATGTAAAAGCCGTTTATTTCACATCATATAGAGTACAATAAAAGAATATACAGAACTTAAAAATTTTACGATATCCTCGTGCCTTAAGACAATGAATTTGGCACTTCATATAACATAATAGGATTACAGTGCTTTCAGGCAAGTAAAAAGAAAAAGCGCACATCAATTTTATAAAACTGTTAGGACTACTCAAAATCTATTCAAGCACTCATCTAGAATACAACTGATATTTGTCCAACATTTGAAGCAAAAAATTCTATAAGATGCATATTTATTAAATGAGGCTACCGCGGAAACACATAAGAAACTATACAACCCTCAACAAAATTAGGTTGTTCTACTACTTTTTCACATTTTGCTACCTTCATTGTGACTCTGATTTACTCTTCTAGAGAGAGAGAGAGAGAGAGAGAGAGAGAGAGAGAATCTTGATGATGATGTGATGTTCATTAAAGAGTATGTTAGAGCACCTAAAATCTAGATGTTCAACTTTTTTGACATTTGACATCCGATGCATCTGCTGGAGACTCTCGTAGAGCATGAACGCAGCACTGCTTTCAGACACGGACACAACAAACGCCAAAACTGGTCGACCTTTAGCTGTGTCTTTTATCATGCTTCCCTATGCATCTCAGATAGAAACATTCACCTCTTTCTTTTTGATCTGACCTTTTTCTCATCTTTTTCTTAGTCAAGGAATCAGACATCACATAAAACACGGATGGCATTGTTTTCAGACTAGAAAGAGATCAAATACCAAACTTTTCATAACCTTGTTACGGTGCAGTTATGGTAAGTCTAATGTAATTATGCAAGGCAATGAAATTGGGAATTAGTTTCATTAGCCCTCCACGATAGAGGATACCTTTCTTTGATAGCGCCAAATAGCTTGTAGTAGTCTGGAAAACCCTGTAGTCTAGCATTTTCACGCACTGTGAGAACCCTATCTTGTTCCGGATGCAATATAACCTGACAAAAAAATCAAGAAAAGGTGTTGGGTTAGAGAAATGGAAAATGTACCTACATATTTCTTGCATATTTGTATCCAGGATGTGTATAAATGCGAAGAGAAAAGAAACGAAAATAACGTGTGACTAGAAGAACTTAAATATCTTCTCACATATTTGGCTTAATTAGATGAAAATGAATTTAATACATATTCGTTTGAAGTATCCGGTTTTGTTCAGTTAATCAGAAGAAATGAAATCGGATACTTTCATATCTGAGCATTATCTAGGTCAAGGGATTTAACAGGTTACTCCGAGATGATAGTTCTATGTTCGTTAGTATCTATTGAGTCCCAGCCGGAGACTTGGGAGTTCTAATCCGGGAAATGGGATGATGGGATTCTCATGGAAAAAGTTCTAATTACCCTTCAAAGATTTATTTCCGTGTAGAAAATGTAGCAACATTAGTTTCTTTCTCTTCTTATCGTTTCAATTTTCTTAACTCCATAAATATACAAGCAACAACATTAAATTGTTTACCAATTTTGATTTTCTTTGCTAGTTGGATTTTTAATTTAGCCATTTGAACGCAGGTTGACTTTCTCTTGAGTCTTTTAAATTAAACACGGGATACAGGATTGTACCGGATGACACAAGGCCATCCATCTAATCCAATAAATTCCCAAACATATGACTCATTACTCGGTCCCAGTAATACTTATCCCCCTAATATTATCCGATGAAACAAACGAGCTCTATCCATTTCAAGAAGGGGAGGAAAGTGACCTGATTGTGAGGTTCTGCCCTCGTGACGACTGTCGGCACCGTCTCATCCCACCATAACCGGCCAAATGGTCTGCATGATTTCACACCATGGGTATTCAAGAAACAAAAGGAAAAAGTGGAAAAAATAAAAACAAATAACAAAGAAACCCTTACTTAGATGAATACCCTTTGACATAAGTCATTGCATAATCAGGGACCTGTAAATACCATTGACGCAGTCAAATCCAAGCAGCAACTAGCAGAAATGTTAAGAATGACCAAAAAAATAGCACTCTTACCAAAGGCTTTCCTGAAGCTAGATACACCCGTTTAACATCAGGGTCCCATTCAACTTTATTATCAGCGCAAACCCTAACACCTTCCAAATGCCTGAAGTTTGCACCCTGAAATAACAAAGAAATAAACCAATACGATGTTTCAAATGTTTTTCACAGGATACATATTACTGGATAGTATTTAGTATAGTTAGAAAACCTTTCTCTTTGGAATTTGACAAACACGTTGGTAATCATCAACACTCAATCGAAGAGGACGATGATCATAGAGACTCCGGTTCAACGGTTCACACCGCGCTGCTGAACAGCTCAAAAGCTCTACAAAGGACAATAAGAAAACCAAGTAATATAAGCAAATAACCAAGAATAAATATCAAAAGTATGGAATTTGCTCATGAAATCTAAATTAAGCAAACTATGCTGATAATGGAACTCCCCTTTGACCCTTCCCATAAGATGAATAACATGTTAGTGCCAGAAGTGAATTGAACCTTGAAACTAGTTTAACAAACAGGATTGTTTTTTGAATTGATAATGAAAAACAACTAACGAGTAACTAAAACCACAGATAGTGATACCAAGACAAACAGCTGAAAGGTAAAAAGTGCAGCACATGAAGCGTTTTTTTGAACGTCAAGTTGTTGAGAATGACCGAAAAAAACACTTTTGATTAACAGAAAGTTTAAAAATTAAACTAATATTCGTTAGCATAATTTGCCAAAAGTTATGCAAGCTCACCATCCTTCCCCAATCTAATAAATTGCTGAAATTCTGTCATGGCTTCACTCTGATATGGCATTTCATCCCTCTCTTCATCATTCTTAACCTTAAGAACAAATTGAAGACGGACAAATTAATTGGAAAGCCTAGGCCACAACCAATAATGACATAAAAGCAAGAAATATCAATCAGTTTGTTTGTATACAGGTGGGAGATCAGAAATGGCATCTTTGAGAAAAAGTTCCTTCTCAAGTTTAGCTCGTCGACCTTCTTCGTATGCAACGACATTCCCCTATAAATGAGAAGGTAAAACACTAAAACTTTAAGAGTAATCATCAGCACATATTCTGAAATCGCAAGAAACACTTGGATATAACATAATCTACCTCAAATTCAGTTGGACCACCACCCCTCAAAATAACATTGTGTGTGGGTAAGGGGTATTGGGGCAACTTCTGCACATCGAAACATATAATTATTCAGTTTAAAAGTAAAAAATAAGGAGCAAGTATGTAATATGTTGGTGGCTTATTAAATCACCTCTGAAGAATGAGCGCCCCACAAGAAGACGCGCATTCGGAATTGGGGAAGTCCATAAGCACCAGCTGCCATAATTCCTAATCGAGCTTGATAGTTCATGCTAACAAGACGTCCCAAAGCGTATCGTCCAAGAAATCCACCAGCGAACTTTAACATGTCAACTACATTTTCCATCAATACAAATCTTGGTTTCAAGTATTTTACAAAGTCCATGAAAACAGTAAGTTGTTTATTTTTCGGGTCTTGTAAGGGATCATTTTTGTTCCTGAAACGATTAAATCCACTAATTCCCTGACATGGGGGACCTCCACATATTACGTCAACATCACCCTACATTCAAGGAAAAAAATAGTTAAATGTTTGAATCAAAATTTAAACCATCGGGTAAGGCAAGATTAATCAATAGCGAAATTAATTAAGACGTGAAACTTACAGGTAAAGGCAGAATCTTGGAGCGGTAGCCGTTATGTACAAACTCTTTCATCGCATCCTCACAAGCACTGGTAAGGAATTTGATTGTCAGATGACAAAAAATACCAACATGAAAATTAGCTAAGGTTGCTTTTGCTTGTGTTATCATACCCCAAACCATCTTGAGGTTCCCAACTGTCTTCATCTGACCCATAGCCCTTCCAGTGGATCTGAAAATGCAAAACCAAAAAAGAATCAATAAAAACAAGCAAAAAATTAGAAAATTAAGAACTTAAGAGTAAAACAACTTGAAGATGGAACTACTACTTTTTCCAAAGAAAAGACAGTTACTAGAAACTAAGGGACCCGTAAACTGATTAGTTGCAAATCTGGTCGCATTTTGAAATGACCTAATCAAGATTTTTGCTGACCATATGGTACTTAGATATGAAGCACCATGTCTCCATTTTTTTTGAAAATCATGTGTCTCTGTCCGTATAATGCTACATAAGTACTAAGGATAGTAGAATACGGATAACATTCAATGATATAAAGCAATTCTTTAGTTGTCAGAGCTTCAGCATGCATAAGACATTATATCTACATAGTTCCAACACCTTTTGAATGGCTGGTGCACAACCAAGCAAAGCATAACAAATTAACAAATATTGACAGCTTTTGTTCTATAGGTGAAAGAATTTTAGTGCAGTGCTACTGATGTAGAAATGCAAAATGTACCTAATATTCATCTACTGAACTTAATTTGTCGTCACATACACTTACGGAATGAAAATAGTTTCTTTCTTCTATTTCATATGCAGGGATAATCATTGGGTTTTGAAATGAAAGTTCAACCACCTTAAAATGAAGTCCCGGCTTCTTACTCCCTTTTGGTTCCCCATAACATATGGCCAGAATTTTTTCAACTTCAAATACTTCGGAATCATCAGATCCATCATCATCATCACTTTGCTCATTTGGACAGTCATCATCATCTTGTTTCGAAGACTCGTTATCTATCAAGGGGAACAAGTCGCAGAGCTTTTTCCACTCTTTTAGAAGAGCCAGAAAATCTTCTGCATTCTCATTCCGCACCTGTGAAGTGACCATAATCAGTCAAGTAAAAGCCACTTGAAGTGACAAAAAGAACAAGATAAAAATCATTTCAGAGGGCTATACCTCAGTCTCGGGATGATTGTATCTAAGGCTTTCACATGCATTTGGGTTCTGATCAATGGCCCATTTCTACACAAAGAAAGAAATGGTAAAGTTTAGCAGGAAGAACAAAGGACAGCGTAGAAAGAAAATAAATGACCCCTAATTTAACCATAATATGTAGATATGATGCACAAAGAGATTGAAAAACAGCTATATTTTCCAGTTCAAAACATAAAATACTAGTAAGCCCAAAAGCAGCAACAATAGTCCAAGAGTTGACAACAACAGGATGGAAAATTATCCATCCAACTGGAAGAGACAACACTTTCTTGACACGCATAAGAAGTGCATTGTTAAAGAGTAATTCCATATTCTTGAACCAACAATGCTATGCAAAGGGACACATGTCACATTCTCTTGATAGCTTTTCGCCAACCTTCATATCACATTCAAATTGGAATTGAGCAAAATTCCACCATTGAGCAAGATGATTGGCTTCTTAATCTTAATGAGCTGCTGCAACAGCATTTATGTCAGATGCACTCCCAACAATTCATCTTTATCCCAATTCGTTGTTGATGACTACATCAACCATTATTCCTTTTCCTATTTTGATATGTGAGATTTTACAACTAGCAAAAGGATACATATGATGGAGAAATTTTTCACCCATAAAAACAAAGCAAAGAAAGCTAGAACAACTCAAGTGGTGCTAAAATAATTGGAGATGCGCCAATTAAGACACAAAACAAAGGGAACGTTTGTTGCTTCCACAGGTGAAAACTACAGACCTCCAACATAACAGCGTGTCTAATTGGAACCACAAAGCAAATTCAATGATCCATCCTTTGCTGGTTTTGAAGTTCTTCTCCTACAAAAGAACAGACCGTGCAAGACATGGCCCAATTCTTTAGGCGATTGGAGAATTGTTTCCCACCAAATATCCCAATGAAGTTTAATTGATTTCAATATGCCAAGAATTAATGCCAAGGTTTGGTAGGCATTATAGAGCTCCATTCTGATCTAGGATAACGAGAAGTTAAACATAAATGCAACACACTCTCATCTGTTGCATGCAAGAAGAGCAAATTGAATTAACAATACTTCCGAAATCTCATAGGTTAGCCTTAGTTTTAAGCTTGCCCTTGTCATTCAAAAGTCGTGCTGATTTTAAGACACCAAGAAGTGATTATATCGATCTCAAATTATATTTAAGTGCTAGGTTATCTGGCGGAACAATATGAAGAGAAAGTCCAACTGTGCATCAATTAACTCAAAACTTACAGTAACGAGATTAACACCACCCATGTTGGCACCTAGGCAAAGGCCCGTTGACATCGCGCCACATCCACAATAGAGATCCAAAAGCGTCATCTCCACTTTCTTGTTCTCATATTTTGAAACCTCTTCAGAATCAATCTTTGTTCCACCCCCTACTGCTGCAACATCAGAGTCACTAGAAAGGGTAGAATCGGATTCACTTCCACTCATGACATTATCTGCAATGGGAACAGTTTTTGTCAACTTATTCTGCATAATATGATTCCAATAAATTAAAGGAAAAATTATTCATTGCCTTGGGGCACCGCCACGTGGTGCCCCAAGTTCCTTCTATGCTACATATTGGTGTAAGGCCTAAGTCCAAGTTAATGGACCCCACGTCAACGGTGGAGGAGAGGCTTGGTCATGCCCTAGGGGCATTGAATAATCTCTCTCTATTAAGATAAATAGAATTAGTATATAATCTAAAGTGAAGCTCCGAAGGGAAGAAATACCGAGTGGCAAGTTAACAAATGAAGAGTATGGCACTAGATACTTTGTGTCGCAATAATAGTCACAATCTGAAATTGCACCCTCCCTTGCCAATGAATCCACCTGCAAAGATGTTACCACTTAGTTACCATATTTGTGGAGATCTAGAAAAAAATACATCAACTTTTCAAGTAGCCAAAGTGATTTACATTTGAAGGCATTTTGACAATTCTAATCCTTTCAATTAGGCAATTTAAAGGGTTGTCATCCTTGACTTCGGAGAAGAATACACGTTTTTCATCTATAGCGTCAATAAGCTGAACGGACTTCAAACTATTTTGAATAACCTGCAGAGAAAAGGTAGTGTGTCATAGGAAGACCATTTAATCCAAAATATAATGGACCATATCACATTACAAGATATGAACATTATACCGTATCCGTTGCTCTGTAGTACCATTGAGCAGTAAAATATAGTGCGTTGTCAGTTCCTTCAAACATTTCTATAATCCGACAGATAAAGTATTCTTTACCTTCGTCAGCCTAAATAGCACAAGACAATTGAACTCATATAAACAACGTAACAAGTTAGAAAGGAGAAAAGTAATGCCTGCATGACTTGCATAACTAGCTAAAGTAAGCTATGTGTTTGAGATTTGATTAATGTGCATAAAAATCTAATGAAATGCACACTGCTTCTATACTTGAGCTCATATTTATGAACTTATTGATCTAGTTTGCTATACATCAGCAGTAATGACAAATGCAGTAGCCAACCCACAAGAACTACAATTTCTTGTGACTTTTACGATGATTTAAAAGCCAAATAGAATTCAAAATATATTACTTTAACATGGGCTTCATCCTCCAGGTTGAATACTACTCGCCCATCGACCTCAGCCATTGTGTAATGGCATCTAGCTTGTACAATTTCTTCAGAATTCGCATTTCTGTACCAAGTCAATTCATGTAATAGATAGGAAACAAACAATCAAATTTAGGAGCAGAAACGAAGCTAAAAGTAGATAAAATCAAGAAAAAGTTAACACACATGCATGCGTTCAATAGTTCTATTTTTTTTCAATTTGATGTATTCAACATATTGGAAACAATAGACTTACAGCTTTGAGCATTTAGACTCAGCAATTTCCTTCTCCTTGCCCTACAACATAACAGAATTTATTACATGGACAACACATGCAAATAAAAAATATTTCACATTCAGTTTTACTATCAACGATGTTGTTCGTTTTCCACACTACATACGTAGGGATTTCTCCAAAAAACATTCAATAACCTTAGAAGTGGAATGAAAGCATCTATTCTAATATATAAAAGGGAGAGGAGCCTTTGGTGTGAACACTTTTTTGAAGCTGTGTCACAAAAGTACTTTCCTAAAATATCCTTACAGTTCCACAACTCTTAACCTAACTCTCAAAGGTAAATTCGTACAACAAAAACACAATAACTGCATATGCACACGTAACTGCCACATAGAAGAACCTCTCTCTCTCTCTCTCACAGCCTTTGGAAAGCAAACGACGCCCCCAGGGTCCCACCTTACTTGCTTGCTTACCTCCATTCGGCCAACTCTGGTCCAGCCTCAAGGCTACAACTTGAGAGAGAGATAGAATGGTGAGGAGGTGACTGTTGTTGTTATACCCCGCCCAAAACTATCCCAATGCTCTCTCTAGCATCGCAAGCCCTAATTAAGGTAAGCTCCGTCTATTACCCATTTCTTTCTCCCAAATCTGTTGTTCTCAATCCTACACCACATTAGCAGTTGGTAGCATAATTTCAACTTTCTTTTCTTTTCTTTCTGTTTTAATCAGAATTGTTTCTCCATGTTCCATAACTTACTTGGGTACTTTGTCACTGTTTTTTGCCCAAAAACACTAGATCTTGGTTACCCATGCTTTCAACTGAACTTATTTGGGTACTTTGTCACCGTTTTTCGCCCAAAAAATCTAGAGCTTGCCTACCCATGCTTGCCGAAGAAGAGAAATGCTATGACGATCACATTAATGCGACACGTGGGTTCAATGATCCCCACATTGTAAAACTGCACTATATATTGAGAAGATGAGATGGTACCCAAACATGAGAAACTGAATGCCATTCGGCACTCTGCTTGAAGCTTCATTCCCAAATAAAGCCCTAAGAAATCTTTACGGCTATTTCACAAATTGACTTGCAATTTAGTTCTGGCAGTTAACTGCCAACTGCCAAAGTTCTTCACTGATATTAACATAATCATTAATCAACTCTACCCTCTTTCTTATAAGGAAGAATTAGACTTTTACAATCACCCCCAAATGGTTGCTTCTCTAATCAGCTTTTCGTAGGTAATTGTTTAAGATTATTATCATTTAACGAGCCGAATGCTTCTACGGCAGGGATGCTATTGTACTTGACATCCCCTTCCATGCTAGAACAGGACCCACAAAATCTGGGCTGCTTCATTGCGACGGTGAGAGAATGGACCTCCATCTCATTCCCAAATAACGGCGCTCGGCGAACCAAGATGACATTTGATGACGAATGTGCTCCATCAGTTGTACAATAGGGAGCTCACGACACTCAAGGCCCAATTATACAATACTAGAGGTCGGCACACGATTCAAAAATCACCTTCGGGTACTCAATTTCTCTTGGTTCTAGAGTACTAATGTTTTGCCCTTTTAATGCACAAGGCTGAAAAGATCACTGGTGTTTTTTCGGCCCCGTAGCACATTGGTGTTTTTTCGGCCCCTTTTGCATCATTTTTTTGCGTTGATTTTAGCTTTGTTTATACACTATATATTCACGTCTATTCGTATTTACAAACAATGGTAAAGCTATTTACTTGGCGTACATGGGATCAGATCTAAGCACATCAAAAGAGTTACGACTTATACCTTCCCCGCGTACCGATGAGGCCACCTACGCCGCGCTTCATCGTCGGGAACCGGGTCTCCTACGAACTGGCAACCATCTTCTTCCGGCTTTTCACTGGGTTGCGGAGCAACCGCGGCGTCAGGATGTTCGACAGTCTGAGTTTCTTCATCTGTCTTGAGCTTCTTGTTGGACGACAACACTGCTTTCGAAGATGAGCTTGACTCGCGCTTGTGCTGCATTGTGGTGGAGGGAGGAGAGAGGGCGTGGCGGAGAGAGAATATGGGTAGCGGGTAGCGAAGAGGATAATTTAGGGTTCCGAGCGGGTCGGGAATGAGAGAGAGAAAGAGAGAGAGTGGCGGGCGAGGAAGGGTTTTTGAAGTTGTTTTGAAGAAGGGAAGTTGAAGCGGGAAGAAGCAGATTTTTGGGGAGAGTTTCCAAAGTTGAATTGGAATTTTGGGTTGAAGTCCGGGAATATTTTGCTTCTTCATTTAAATAGATAGATAGAGAGGCCACGGAACAATAATTTTATAACTACACATAAATACTTGTACACACTCATAAAGGGATGGACCCCACACACATACACTCATAAATGGGTGGACCTCACATACATTGTGGGGCCCACCCCATTTGTGAGTTTGTGTGTAAATATTTGTGTATTTATGTGTGATTGTAGCATTGTTGAACCAAAAAATGTGAATGTTGTGAAATAAACTAGTGTACTTTTTTGACATAGGTTTTGTTGGGGTTTTCTCTAGTAATTTTTAACAGATTGGATTTGAATTTATTGGATTTCTCGTTTGTGACGAAAGGAATCGAAAGTTTTAAAACATAGAACAAAATTAAAAATAGATCATCAAATACTCAAAATTATTAAAAACATTTACATTTTTTAGGACCCGTTACTCAGACATAAGATTTTGGGTAGATAATAAACAATGGTGATAAGAGGGGGATATGCGGTGAGGAGGAATTAACTAAGACGGAGGATTAACGTATATTTGGTTTGTGTTTGAGAAAAAGACTAGTTGCTTAGCTCACCTTAATGTGGACATTTTTTAATATTAATTTATATTTTACACTTCTTTGATTATTTTGTGAAAGTTGTGTTGGAGTAAAAGACTAGTGGTGGATTAAACTTGCTTCCCCAAAAATCAGTCTTTCTATGTCTTTTTCTTCATTTGATTTGTTTTTATTAACCTTGTTAAGTATTTTTATATTTTTCCGTCGACACGAAACGATGCTATTTAAATATTTGATCCAAATTTATAAAAATAAGTACAATACAGAACAAAAGGTGTAAAAAAAAAACCCGTAAAAAGTTAGACAAAGCCCTTTGCATACAACTAAAGCACTTATTTCTTAAAAAAAAACTAAAGCACTTGGGCATAGGCTTTTGGGTTGCTAAAAAAAATCAACAAATTTTTGGAGATCTTTTTTCCCGACTGTCAATTGGAGAATGGATTATTCTAACATCTACCCAAAAGGGTAGGATAATAGGTAAAAAAGTGCATTGATATCCGAGGAAGGTGCATTGGTATTTGTAAAAATGTATTAATATCTGTGAGATATGCATTGATATCCGAATTTGTTTGGAATTATGTGTATATTATCGTCCGCCTAGTGGGTGGAGGTTAGCAAAACCAAAAATTTTTTGTAACTTTTTTTTAAGTTTTTGAATTAATTATTCGTCTTGACCAGAAAAATATAAAAATGTGAAGCAATTATGAAATAATTTTTATATAAAACAACACTTAATAAGTAAAAGACAATTGTTTGATATCCACACAAAAAGTAATTCGATCGGGCTATATTTTTTTTTTGGTAAATCATGCATGACTAATATATTTCATATATTAACTAAATTATTTTTATCCTAATTTAAAGAGAAGTAGTATAGTAGACTATAGTAGCTAAGTAGAGCATCAAAAGTAATCAAGAGGTTATCGGAGAAATATTGATCCATCGAATATATCAGAAAGTTTACTGGCACAGCAAATCTGTGCACAGATTTCTATGTGGGGTCCACTAAGGGTCCCATACAAGTGATCCGAGCCATTTATTATGTTTCAAACATTTTTTCAAAAGCCCCCACAAAAAATCAGCTCAATCCGATACTTACAAATACTTGATCTAATCGTCTAACTTTTCATTCTCTAAAAACTTGAATGAAAAGTTAGATGATTAAATCAGGCACTTATAGATATTGGATTGAGCTAATTTTTTGAATTGAAAAAATGTTTTAAACATAATGAATGGCTTGGATCATTTGTGTGGGACCCGCAATAGATTCCACATAAAAATCTATGCATAATCTGTGCACAGATTTGCTGTGCCAGTAGAATGGTTCCGAATATATTGTGGTTGTCGGTTTCTTTGTGATCAATAAAATTGTTTACCAGAAAAAGAAAATATTTGGCTATGTATCTTTTGTGTTGATGCTATCGTCCGCCTCTAAGAAAAAACAAAAAAATTGAGAAGAAAAAGTCATGACTTTGGTTGGTGCTGTGCAATAAGGTATTGTACAACACCGTGTTGCGCACCTCTGAGTCGTCGGATCATGCATCCGACGGCTCAGATCTCAACTCAACTACCAACAATTGAGAGCTGTTCATTAACGAGATGAGATCCAAACCGTCAGATGCATGATCCGACAGCTCGAAAATGTGCAACAAGGTACTACACAAATCACTGCACAGCACTATTCCCCAATTATTCTGTCAAGGTAGTGAAAGGATAGCTCGATGGCTGAGTCACGCCTTGAACACGATGGTTTTCGCGATTCACTTAGAAGGGTACACTTTCACGAACCCCTCCTAACCACACATATATCTGTGCATAGATTGTGCACATATTTTATTATGAGGCACACCATAGATCCCACACAAATGATCCGAGCTGTTCATTAGATGTAAAATATTTTTTCAAGGGTCCCTGCAAAAAATAAGCTCAATCTTATACTTATAGGTGCTCGATCCAATCATCTAAATTTTCATTCAGATTTTCGGGTAATGAAAAATTAGATGGTTAGATCAACCACCTATAGGTATTAGATTGAGCTGATTTTTTACTGAAATTCTTGAAAAAATATTTTATATTTAATGAACGGCTCGAATTGTTTGTGTGGGACCCGTGGTGGGCCCCACAACAAAATTTGTGCAGCATAGATTTACCGCACTTTCACATGGCAATATATCTTTTTACAGACTAGGTTGCTGAAATGATCTGGCATTCATGGCCACTAGCATTGATGATGAAATTGTACTTGGTATATTTAAGCTAAATTCTGAAGTGATTTTGAGTGTTTTGTTAACGCCTCTAACGATATCGAACGAAACTCATTTTTTACAGAGACCTTAAACGACATATTTTGAACAAAATGAGCGGCTCCAATCATCTTTGCACGACCCGAGGCCGGAGATAGCTGCTGTGCACAAATCATTTCTGTAAAATCAATTTCCGTCCAAGTATCGGTGCTCATAACATACAGATCAGCTCGGATGATATTGTATGCCAGACTAGAATAACGCACAATCCCAATCAACTTGTAATCATTAGCACTTTTGGAATCTCCCGAAACTATCTGGTTGAGGGATTGCATAGATATAAGGGATATCCAAAGCAAGATAGACTTGCGAAAACCAAACCAAACCATTGCAGATACCCACAATGGACAAATGATCGTCCCCATCATACTCCCAAGTACCATGATTCCTCATATCCAAAAATGGGAAATCGAGATTGATAGGGCCCTTGTTAAACCCATCGTTGTAGATTAATAAGATTTCATCGTTTTTGTTAGGACCACGGGCCACGATCTCTCTGTGTTGGCAAATTCCACAATAAAACACACATTTATTTGTATCCCCATTTATCGAGTTGTATTTTATTTTATTTTTTCTAAAGCGTCTGTTTAGAAAGTGGAAGGATATTAATATTGTGTAATTGAGAGTGAGTGTTTCGTATAGGTAGAAAAGGAAATAATTGTTCTCGGAAGGAAAGAAATTGGTGCTCATAAAAAGACTTACCGGACATGGAAAGGATTTACTGCACAAACGAAAAGAAGCGGCTGGACAAACGAAAAGAAGTGGACAGGCAATACATATTGGTTTTGAAGTTCAAACAATATGGTGGGGTTATATCTTTGAATATTGGAGTAAAAAGACGATAGATGGATCTTTGAGCGTTCAATACAACTTCAAGAAGTTTACAAACATCAACTCAGTTAATTTCTGAGCAAAGTCCGTCGGTGGATTTCGGAAGGCAAACGGAAGACTTGTGGATTCAATACAGCGGCGGTCAAGCATTCAGAGAGGTGTACGTGGATTCGGCAAGAGCGTCTAGGTTTAGGTTTGTGGAGTTCAAACTTATCGTAAGAGTTCTTGTAACCTCGTGTTTAATAGTGTTTGATTCCTTCCAGTGGTTTTTTCCCGTTTTGGGTTTTTCACGTATATCTCGGTGTTCGTTATTTGTTTGCTTTCCGTTTGTGAGATTGATTTTGTTTATCTCATGGTGAATCGTTGATTGAGATTAAAACAGAGCAATTTTTTTAAACCTAGAGGATCTAGGATTTTCAGTTTTCATTTACAATATAATAAAACAAGTTTCCAGGAGAGGGGTGTGTGGTTGCGAGTGGAATGGGTTAGAAGGTGTTTGGAAATGAAATGAGGGGTTCTGATCAAATCATACCAAGTTTTGCAAACGGACATGCATCGCAAGAGGGATTTCACTGGCAACCTCGATAGAATTTCAATCGTAATCTCAAATGGCAGACGGAACGCGGTCATTGCCACAGTTGATCGGCTACCCTCCATAGCTGGCTTATTCGAATCTTCTTCTTCTAATCCAGTTTTCTGTATTTTCCTTTGGGTCTTCAATTTTGCTTTTTTATAGGAAAAAAAAATTACTTAACTTTTCAATCCAAACCAACCCTTAAACTCTGATGGAACTGGTTAAAATCCCCACATACACCAAGTTTATTTGTCAAGAAATTAAAGGAAAATAATTATTTCGGAAAAAAACTTTAATGAGGTGAAGTAATTAAAAGGAAATTGTTATCTTCTTTGGTGCCATCCTTCCATTAATATAATTTTTGAGGAAGTTAAAGTAGTCTTCTTTTGAAGAAAACTAAGACAAAAATCAAATTCTTGCAAATTTTTGTGCTTTTTACGTGACAAATTTTGGAAAAAAAATATCCCTAGTAAAAAAAAGTTAGAGAGATGGATAATGTGTTGTGGAGGCTCCCAAATAGCGGTGATAAACAAGTTGAGTAGCTAGTTGTTGAAGTTTTTATTTTTGTGAACTTAAATGAGCCTCAAAACCTATTCAAACTTAATTTATTTTTGTGACGATCCAATCTCGGACGAACTTTAATCGAGTTGATCTCGAATACCTTTAATATTTGATGCATCTTAAACAGAATGAGCTGAGTATTCGAGTCTATTTTGAAAGTTTAATGTATTTGTAACGCCCCGATTTTCTAAGGAATTTCGGAAGCATTAATATATTAAACTTAGCATAAATAATATTCTTTTGATTACAAAATACGGAGCAATATCTCCTTATCACAGTTTAAGGTCGACATAAATATGCTCTACCCCACATGTACGGAGGCCTTTGGGTGACATGCCGTCACAGAGCAATATTTCAGAGCGACTCTAGTTCTGATATGGATTCCAAGCATAATCTTGCTCAGTCTCTGCCCCTGGTATCTCTCCTGAATAGTACGGGTCTGGCTCGCAAGGCTGATCTTCTATGCCGTCGCTACCTGCAGCTTCTGGCAAATTGATCGCCGAAGCAATCGATTTACCAGGATACGAATGTACCCGTGAGTGATAAATCACCCAGTAGATACCTCTAAACCCATTAACCCATAACATACAAGCAATAATATAATAATGAGCATGAAGAATAAAGTTACGGCAATTTGGAGCATATTATGAATTTTCTTGTCTTTAGGTGATTTCTAGATTTCTCTACCATGAGAAATAATCCTCCCAAACAACCTCTGAACAATGGCGACTCTGCCGATTTACCCTCCCCTTGCTTGCCCAGCCTGGGGTCCCAGACGAATAAGACCAAACTACATGTCGGGTCGAATTCGGCTGTACCATCACAAGGAGCGAATGATAGCCAACCAACCGCGAGAAATGATACCCATACTCCGGTTTCATCCAATAAATCCACCCCCGGAAAATCCGGAAGATAAATCCAACAGTGCCATGTTCAGGGTTCGCAAGACGATAATCCACCGGTCTTAAACCACGAGTACCGATACCGACGACCATTCTTTCAGGAAACCCACGGTCCTCGGCCACTCTGGTTATCTCCTGACCGTAACGTCACAACTGTGACTATAAACAATAATTTCACTTTCCCTAGGTATTTAACGTCTAATCAATTTATTCCAACGTACGAATACCACCCGGGGTACCTATTGTCAAATTTCTACGTTCACGTAGCAACAATAAAGCAATAACAACTTATTGAAATTCATGAAATTCGCTTCCACAATTTTATTATTTATAATTTATTAAATCATTCCCTTGTTAAAGTCTTTTAATACTTTATAACTAGTTTACTAATAAAATAAGTAATTTTGATGAATTTATAAAATAGTCCACATATTACTAAATAGTTTAAAATAAATTTCTTTTTATATTAATTATCACAAGGATAGTTATTACTCCTAATAATGTTAAGCTAATATTATAATTACTTTTTATCTATTAATTTCCTTTCTAAATTACTAAATAACAATATTTTAAATTTAAATACTCCTTTTATTTTCTCCAGATATTATATGTAAGTAAGAGAATTTTTGTGCAAACATATAATATATATATATATATATATATATATATATATGTATATTTGAAAATATTATCAATTATTCAATTAATCTGTTAGATAAATTAAACTGATATAACTATCACGTTTTGTACTAAAGTGATATTATTTCGTCAGAAAATAATATCAAGTCAGTAGTTTTTCATAATAATAATATCATAAAGATTGTAAAATAAATATCATATCAGTCGTCTTCTTCGTAAATAATATCAAATAGATAGTCGGGACCAGAAAATAATATCAGAAAGGTGAATCTGACAGAAACTAAACAGTGAGCTATATTTTTCGTTCGGGCTCATTTCAAGCCCTTATAACTCATCAAAACTACTCTATTATACTTAGGGAGAGTGGGAGAAGAGGTACATACCTTCGGTTTTGATCAAAACAAGCTTTAAACGAGTTCTTGAAATTTTTGGTTCGCCGGAGAAACGACCGGAGCACGGCTGTTCGGTTCGGTTCTGGGGTATTGGAGGATGGTTCTGAGTTGCTTGAGGTGGTTATGGATGCTTGGAAGTGGTAATTCGGATTAAGAGGTGGTGCAAGTGGAAAACCCACTTTTATTTCTCGGTTTCTCTCTCTAAACGGCCATGGCCGGAGCTCGGTCTTTCTTCCAACTTCTCTACTGGTTTATGGACACACAACAGGGAGAGAATGGGTTGAGTTTGCTGTGGTTCGGATGGAGAGGGGAATGGTGGTATTCATAGAGGTTGGAGAGGAGAGGAGAGAAATGGCCGGAGGTGGTGGTGGATGGCTGGAGATGGCTGGAGATAGCCGTTGCCAGCTGGAGATAGCCGTTGCCAGCTGGCCACAGCTGGGTTTGTGCAAGGCAAGTGGCCAGGGAGGAGAGGAAGAGAGAGAGAGAGGTGGGTTCGGGTGAGAGAGAGAGAGAGAGAGAGAGAGCTGGCAGAGAGGGAGAGGGCTGGCAGAGAGGGAGAGGGGGAGTGTACCGTGATGATGAAAGTGGAAATTAGTACGGATATACGCAGAAACATGACTCGCAGTGTTTGGTCGTCCGGTTTTCGATTTCGAAAAATTCTAAAAATTTAATCGTAACATCACAAAATCATTTCGACGCTAAACATGGTCTTTCTTAGTGAAAAAGTATCTCGATTATCAAAGAAAATATTTTTGTGAATTTTGAAAACTTGATTTGATTTTTAAACGGTCTTTAACTACTAAATCGGAATTTAGTACATTAAGACAAAATTTTAAAGAAAGCTAATATTACGGAATTTTATTTTATTAAAAATTTCGGAATATTACAACCTATCCCCCTTAACAAAATTTCGTCCTCGAAATTTAAGGTGCACTTTCTACAGGGAATAGTTCCTTATAATTCTCTCTCATTACGTCTTCTCTTTCCCAAGTACTTTCTTCTATACCACGGTGTCGCCAGAGTACTCTAACTAACTTGATTGTTTTTCCTCTGATGACCTTCTCTCCGTGGTCCTGGATTGCAACGGGTCTCTCTTCGAATGTCGTGTCCTTGTCAACCGTGACGTTTTCCCAGTTGATGATGTGGGAAGGGTGGGCCATGTACTTCCTCAGCATGGAGACATGAAATACATTGTGTACTCTGTCAAGCTGTGGCGGCAACGCTAGCCTATACGCAACTTCTCCAATTCGTTCGAGAATCTCAAACGGTCCGATGTAGCGAGGCGACAGCTTCCCTTTCTTCCCAAACCTAATGACTCCACGTTTAGGTCTGATCTTGAGGAAGACGTGGTCACCAACGGTGAACTTTAAAGGTCGCGTTCTTCTGTCAGCATAACTCTTTTGGCGGCTCTGTGCTGTTTTGATCCGCTGAGTGATGATTCTGATCTTCTCATTTGTCTCTTTGACAAGATCTGGTCCAAGTAGGTGCATCTCTCCTACTTCGGTCCAGCATATCGGTGATCTGCAAGGGCGTCCATACAGTGCCTCGAAAGGAGCCATTTCTATGCTTGACTGATAACTGTTATTGTAAGCGAACTCCACCAAGGGTAGATGTCGCTCCCAACTCCCTTGGAAATCTAGTACACAGGCTCGAAGCATATCCTCCAGGGTTTGAATCGTCCTTTCGGATTGTCCGTCTGTCTGAGGGTGAAAGGCGGTGCTCATCCTGAGATCTGTTCCCAGCGCTTTTTGTAAGCCTTGCCAGAACGCCGAAGTGAATCGTGGCTCTCGATCTGACACAATCGATACTGGTACTCCGTGCAATCTGATGATCTCCTTAATGTATAATCGACTGAGAGTGTCCATGGAGTCTGTTACTCGCACAGGTAAAAAGTGTGCAGACTTTGTCAGACGATCGACGATTACCCAAATAGCATTGTGGTTATTGACTGATCTAGGCAATCCTGTGACGAAGTCCATAGTGATGTGCTCCCATTTCCATCCTGGAATAGGTAGAGATTGTAGTTGTCCTCCTGGTTTCTTGTGCTCGGCCTTCACTTGCTGGCACGTGAGGCATGTGGAGACATACTTGGCCACGTCATTCTTCATTCCGCTCCACCAATACAGGCGGCGCAGGTTGTGATACATCTTATTGCCTCCTGGATGTACAGCGAAGTTGGAATGATGGAACTCCTTCAGAACTGCTTCTCTGAGAGTCCCTATATCTGGTACGAATATCCTGTCTCTGAATCTTAAACTCTTGTCAGGGTAAACTGCCCATCCGGTAACTGCTTTATTGGTCACCATTTGGTATCGAATAAAGTCGCACTCCTGATCGAAAGTCTGAGCGAGCAGGATTTCTCTGTGCAACGCGGGTGTAGCAATCATGGCGAATAAGCATGCACTGCTAGATTCCGAAGATGGTTGAAGTCTAAACTCATTGATCTCATCCATCATCTTCCATTCTCTGACCGCCATACTTGCCACTTGTCCCCTGACCTTGCGGCTAAGTGCGTCAGCAACTACATTGGCTTTGCCTGGGTGATATGACAAAGTCAGCTTGTAGTCCTCCATGTATTCCATCCATCGTCGTTGGCGCAGATTCAGCTCCTTCTGGGTGAATAGATATTTTAGACTCTTATGATCAGTGAATACTTCAAATTCTTCCCCATATAGGTAATAACGCCATGTCTTGAGGGCGAATATCACAGCTGCTAATTCCAGATCGTGCGTGGGATAGTTCCTTTCATGTGGCTTGAGTTGACGCGAGCCGTATTCTATAACTTTTCCATTTTGCATAAGCACACATCCAAGTCCGTCTCTTGAGGCGTCACAGTATACTGAATATCCTACATCTCTCTCAGGAATGATCAGTATCGGTGCACTGGTCAATCTCCTTTTCAGCTCCTGGAATGACTTCTCGCATGCTTCATTCCATACGAACTTGACTCCTTTCTGAGTTAGTCGGAACATGGGCTTGGATAAGGTTGAGAAATCTTGTATAAACCTTCTGTAGTATCCAGCTAGTCCTAGAAAGCTTCGAATCTCAAACACTGTCGTGGGTTGCTTCCAATTCAAAACGGCGTCAACTTTGCTATCGTCGACGGAGATTCCTTTTTCTGACACAACATGTCCCAGAAATTTCACCTCCTTCATCCAAAACTCGCACTTGCTAGCCTTAGCATACAATTGATTGTCTCTAAGGGTTTGCAATACGATTCTCAGATGCTCTTCATGTGCTTCCTCTGTTGGCGAGTAAACCAAGATATCGTCGATGAAGACCACCACAAATTTGTCTAAGTACGGCTGAAAGATCTTGTTCATCAAGCACATGAACACTGCTGGTGCATTCGTCAATCCAAACGGCATCACCAAGAATTCATAGTGACCGTATCGAGTCCGGAATGCAGTTATAGGAATATCGCTATCCCTAATACGCAACTGGTGATATCCGGACCTCAGATCGATCTTCGAGAAATAATTTGACCCTCTCAGTTGGTCAAACAAGTCATTGATTCTCGGTAGTGGGTATCTGTTCTTGATCGTTGCGCGGTTCAACTGTCTGTAGTCGATACATAATCGCAACGTTCCTTCCTTCTTCTTGACAAAAAGTGCCGGAGCTCCCCAAGGTGATGTACTTGGTCGAATAAAACCCTTGTCCAGCAATTCCTGCAATTGAATTTTTAACTCTTTCAATTCTGCTGGCGCCATTCTGTACGGTGCCATAGATATTGGTGCAGTACCTGGTTGAAGCTCAATAGTGAAATCTATCTCCCTCTTCGGAGGTAGTCCAGGCAATTCTTCCGGAAACACATCTTTGAATTCACACACAATTTGGGGTAGGTCCAAGTCCATCTGATCATTCTCTTGAAGTGACAGACTTGCTAACCATCCCATTAGTTGGTTGTGTGGTCTTGATTTGTGTGCTAATGAAGTAGAGACGGGATCTTGTCTATCCCCCTTAAATTTGAAGCACGTCCCATCCTTCAAATAAGCTGTCACCATCTTGCGATGGCAATCTATGACAGCTCGATAAGAAGAAAGCCAATCCATTCCTAAGATCACGTCAAAGTCCGCCATATCGATAACCCTGAGATCACAAGTTATCCGCAGTCCAGAGACTTCTATTTCGCACCCTTTACAGACTAACCCAACAGATATCTTACCCCCCAATGGTGAAGTAACATGCATCGTTGATCCTAGGGGTTCTGTGTCTAGTCCAAGTGATTTCATACATGCAGTAGAAATGAACGAGTGCGATGCTCCAGAATCAATTAAAGCTTGTACACAAGTATTGAAGAGTACAAGTGTACCTTGTATCATAGAGGGATCATTCTGTTCCTCTTCCGCCTGCAATGCGAAGATCCTGCTAGCTCCGTTTGCCTGGTTGTTCCCTGTTGGTGCTTTTCCCGCTGTATTGCTCTGGTGCGGGCGGTTCTGCTGCTGATTCTGGTGCCACCCAATCCTTGGCAGGTTCTGATTATTCTGATTCCATCCGATCCTCTTCTGGCTGTTTTGGGGTTGAGCAGGTCTTGGTAGAAACTTTGCCTGATTCCCGAAGTTGTTGTTCTGCAGTTTGGGACACTGATTCCTGAAATGCCCTTCTTCATGGCAGTGGAAGCAGCGGATTGGTCCGCGGTTTTGGGTCTGACTTTGTCCAAATCCCTGACTATTCCAGGATTGCACCTGCTGTTGCTGGCGGTTGTTGCTGTTGTTCTGAGAGTACGGCTTCTGGTTAACATACCCCTTGTTGTTGTTATTATGGCTGTTGTTACGAACTGGCCCTCCAGATGATGATCCTCCCTTCTTGAGGTTGTTCCATACAGCCTTGGAATCAGCGTTTTCACGCTCCATCGTGAGCGCACACTGGACAGCCGCAGCAAATGTACGGTGGCCTTGAGATACCACACTCTTTCGGATGGAATGATGGAGTCCCCAAACGAACTTCTTTGCCCGCTTATCAGGAGTTGCCACTAGACTGGTGTCATGTCGCGCTAAAGTCTCGAAACGCGTGACATACTGTGAGACGGTCATCATCCCCTGCTCCAGGTCCATGAATTCTCGCGACATCGCATCTCTGATTGGTTCCGGGAAATATTTCTCATTGAAAAGATCTTCGAACTGTTGCCACGTCATGGTCGCGACATTGTTGGTGGCCTTTATTAGATCCCACCAATGATCAGCTTCACCCTGCAGCTGAAAGGCAGCTAGAGCGATGCGGTCATCTGCATTCGTGATACCCATTGTGTCCAGAAACTTGGCGATCTGCTTTAGCCAAGCCTCGGCGGCTATGGGGTCAGCTTCTCCACTCCAAACTGGTGGACGACGTTTGCAAAAGGCATCCAACAACTGGTCTCTATTTCTAGCCTGACGGCCCTGCTGTGGTGCCGGTTGACGGGCCCCATTAACCTGTGGCAAAGCTGCTGCCACTGCAGCGGCTATCACCTGTGCTAACTGTGCCACGTCAAGTCCCCCGAGGTTTCCGTTAGGGTTGTTGCCATTGTTTCCGCCACTCGTACTAGCGCGATGATGGTCGTTTCCATTGTCAAAGGCTCCGTTTCCCGAGCGAGTGTTAACCATCTTCAAAGGTTCGTAATTTTAGTCAAAGGGGGTCTATATAAGTCAAAACTATGTTGAAAATGTTCGAACTATTAACGGAAGCACGTAATTCAATTAAGAAGTCAGACTCAGGTTTTCTCACCGTACATTCGCGATTATATAGTACTGATAGATTTAGAAAAGTACATATGTAATAGATACGATCGAGTTACGCTCTCGGATGTGATCTACCCAATCTACCCAAGTCTGAGGGTTGAACCTATGCTCTGATACCAAGTTGTAACGCCCCGATTTTCTAAGGAATTTCGGAAGCATTAATATATTAAACTTAGCATAAATAATATTCTTTTGATTACAAAATACGGAGCAATATCTCCTTATCACAGTTTAAGGTCGACATAAATATGCTCTACCCCACATGTACGGAGGCCTTTGGGTGACATGCCGTCACAGAGCAATATTTCAGAGCGACTCTAGTTCTGATATGGATTCCAAGCATAATCTTGCTCAGTCTCTGCCCCTGGTATCTCTCCTGAATAGTACGGGTCTGGCTCGCAAGGCTGATCTTCTATGCCGTCGCTACCTGCAGCTTCTGGCAAATTGATCGCCGAAGCAATCGATTTACCAGGATACGAATGTACCCGTGAGTGATAAATCACCCAGTAGATACCTCTAAACCCATTAACCCATAACATACAAGCAATAATATAATAATGAGCATGAAGAATAAAGTTACGGCAATTTGGAGCATATTATGAATTTTCTTGTCTTTAGGTGATTTCTAGATTTCTCTACCATGAGAAATAATCCTCCCAAACAACCTCTGAACAATGGCGACTCTGCCGATTTACCCTCCCCTTGCTTGCCCAGCCTGGGGTCCCAGACGAATAAGACCAAACTACATGTCGGGTCGAATTCGGCTGTACCATCACAAGGAGCGAATGATAGCCAACCAACCGCGAGAAATGATACCCATACTCCGGTTTCATCCAATAAATCCACCCCCGGAAAATCCGGAAGATAAATCCAACAGTGCCATGTTCAGGGTTCGCAAGACGATAATCCACCGGTCTTAAACCACGAGTACCGATACCGACGACCATTCTTTCAGGAAACCCACGGTCCTCGGCCACTCTGGTTATCTCCTGACCGTAACGTCACAACTGTGACTATAAACAATAATTTCACTTTCCCTAGGTATTTAACGTCTAATCAATTTATTCCAACGTACGAATACCACCCGGGGTACCTATTGTCAAATTTCTACGTTCACGTAGCAACAATAAAGCAATAACAACTTATTGAAATTCATGAAATTCGCTTCCACAATTTTATTATTTATAATTTATTAAATCATTCCCTTGTTAAAGTCTTTTAATACTTTATAACTAGTTTACTAATAAAATAAGTAATTTTGATGAATTTATAAAATAGTCCACATATTACTAAATAGTTTAAAATAAATTTCTTTTTATATTAATTATCACAAGGATAGTTATTACTCCTAATAATGTTAAGCTAATATTATAATTACTTTTTATCTATTAATTTCCTTTCTAAATTACTAAATAACAATATTTTAAATTTAAATACTCCTTTTATTTTCTCCAGATATTATATGTAAGTAAGAGAATTTTTGTGCAAACATATAATATATATATATATATATATATATATATATATATGTATATTTGAAAATATTATCAATTATTCAATTAATCTGTTAGATAAATTAAACTGATATAACTATCACGTTTTGTACTAAAGTGATATTATTTCGTCAGAAAATAATATCAAGTCAGTAGTTTTTCATAATAATAATATCATAAAGATTGTAAAATAAATATCATATCAGTCGTCTTCTTCGTAAATAATATCAAATAGATAGTCGGGACCAGAAAATAATATCAGAAAGGTGAATCTGACAGAAACTAAACAGTGAGCTATATTTTTCGTTCGGGCTCATTTCAAGCCCTTATAACTCATCAAAACTACTCTATTATACTTAGGGAGAGTGGGAGAAGAGGTACATACCTTCGGTTTTGATCAAAACAAGCTTTAAACGAGTTCTTGAAATTTTTGGTTCGCCGGAGAAACGACCGGAGCACGGCTGTTCGGTTCGGTTCTGGGGTATTGGAGGATGGTTCTGAGTTGCTTGAGGTGGTTATGGATGCTTGGAAGTGGTAATTCGGATTAAGAGGTGGTGCAAGTGGAAAACCCACTTTTATTTCTCGGTTTCTCTCTCTAAACGGCCATGGCCGGAGCTCGGTCTTTCTTCCAACTTCTCTACTGGTTTATGGACACACAACAGGGAGAGAATGGGTTGAGTTTGCTGTGGTTCGGATGGAGAGGGGAATGGTGGTATTCATAGAGGTTGGAGAGGAGAGGAGAGAAATGGCCGGAGGTGGTGGTGGATGGCTGGAGATGGCTGGAGATAGCCGTTGCCAGCTGGAGATAGCCGTTGCCAGCTGGCCACAGCTGGGTTTGTGCAAGGCAAGTGGCCAGGGAGGAGAGGAAGAGAGAGAGAGAGGTGGGTTCGGGTGAGAGAGAGAGAGAGAGAGAGAGAGCTGGCAGAGAGGGAGAGGGCTGGCAGAGAGGGAGAGGGGGAGTGTACCGTGATGATGAAAGTGGAAATTAGTACGGATATACGCAGAAACATGACTCGCAGTGTTTGGTCGTCCGGTTTTCGATTTCGAAAAATTCTAAAAATTTAATCGTAACATCACAAAATCATTTCGACGCTAAACATGGTCTTTCTTAGTGAAAAAGTATCTCGATTATCAAAGAAAATATTTTTGTGAATTTTGAAAACTTGATTTGATTTTTAAACGGTCTTTAACTACTAAATCGGAATTTAGTACATTAAGACAAAATTTTAAAGAAAGCTAATATTACGGAATTTTATTTTATTAAAAATTTCGGAATATTACAGTATTTCAAAAATATTCCAGCTTGATTTAGTTACATAACAAACCAATTATGAACGAACTTTTAACGAACGAAAAACAACTCAAACTCGTATAGCTTGATTTCGTTTATACCCGTACTCCCAAACACCCCTAAAAAAAACCCACGGGATATGGCCGAGAACAAGCCAGTGTTGGCCCCATTTTAAGTGGGTTACATCTTTCACGACACATTGGATAATTTCACGCAACTAATTTACAACACATATTTACACGCTGTGTGGGCCCCATTTCTCATGTGAGAAGAGTTTGTGTGTTTGCGTGTATAATTGCAGAAGGGTTGAATTTCACGTCGATGAGATTTTATCTTTATTATTATTGATCGAATATCGATATGAGTATCAAAATTTTGAATTTTATTTTGTAAAATGGGCAATTTATCTTTATTATTATTGACAGAATCAGATTGTTCATTTTATAAACAAAAATTTAAATTTTGATATATTTATCAACTTCTGATCCAGTTGATTTTTTACAGGGCCATACTGTATTACGGATTTTAAAATATGAACGGTTCAAATTACAATAATAGACGTTTGGTGGGGCCCACAATAGGTGATAGGAGTAGTAAAAAAGTAGGACTTTACACCGACGGTGAATATAATTTATTTTCATATTGTGGGGTCAATATATTTAGTTTTGGGTCCCCAAAAAGCAGAGGCTTAGACATTAAATAATTTTTCAAAATTCACTCAATTTATCTAAGGTCCCACCACAAGTGGAGAAGAAGTATGGGGCACCAGTGGGCCCCATGGGCATTGATGTGCCGTTCCGTTTTCTTTTTAAATTTTTTTTAAAAAAAGAAGGTAATTTTAAGCTCAAATATAATGACATTTTTTTTTGATTTTTTTTGCACCATTTAAAAGATATATTAGTACGAAAATTATTTACATAAACACGTAATTTTTGAATTTAAAATTACCTTACTTTTTTAAAAGTTCCGTTTTTTAGAAACCATAACGGCCCTGAATAGTTTTTCCTGTTGAAGCCCAACTCCATGGGCAGATCCGCTCCACATTACATTACATGGCCGATGAACAAAGTTGAAGCTTCAACGAGGGTTCTACTCAGCTCGAAGGTAAACTGCAGTCAAACTGTTGAGAGTGAGTAAAACTCTGTACAAGAAAAAGAAGAAGAGCTATGGCGGGTAGCCGATCCTCTGGAGCAAGGGCGACGTCCCATCTGCCGTTTGAAATAGCCATTGAAATCCTATCGAGGTTGCCAGTGAAATCCCTCTTGCGATTCAAGTCCGTATGCAAAACGTGGTATGATCTAATCAAAACCCCTGATTTCATCTCCAAACATCTTCAAACCCAATCCGCTCTCAACTTCACCTCCCTTCTCGTGACCACTTACAATCGCAAAACCGAAAACCATGCAGTGTCCTTAATTTCCAACGACGGCCCTATCATTCTCGATTTCCCATTTTTTAATAGGGGGAAATTTACTCTTCCGGGTTGGGAGTATAGTGGGAGAAGTTATTTTTCTATTGGGGGTATCTGTAATGGTTTGGTTTGCATAAATTTAACTCACTTTGGATATCCCTTGGTCCTATGCAATCCCTCCACCAGACAGTTTCGGGAACTTCCGACTTCCAAATGGCTGTGGTTGGATGATCATGTACGTGTTAAGCGGGTTAGTTTTGGGTTTGGCTTCCATCATAGTGCTAATGATGACAAGTTGATTAGGATTGTTCTTTATTCTAGTCCAATGGAGGAAGCCTGTATCCGGCCAAGCTGATCTTTATGTGATGAGTACCTGTACTTGGAGACAGGGCCGGCCCAAGAATTTTGAGTGCCCAAAGCCAAATTAAGAAGAGTGTGCCCCTAATACTTAATACTTTTTACAGTAACGATCAAAATACGAGAAAGCCAAACTAATATAAAATTCTGCTAATTATTACATACAAACTCAAAATACAAAGTATTCAAATAGACAAATACATATTATCTCAACAATGAATTAGTATCCCTTGAATACTACTCGTCTTGCATTTCTAGAAGCGCAAAAATTCCTCATGACAAATTCCTTCCCACCATCGCAGAAGTAGATGAGAAGGCTAAAAATAAACGCACCATTTCTCTCTCTTTTTTCAGTTAATTTGTTGAAACAAATCAATTTTAGATGTGGTTTCGTTAAGAAATTTTTGGGCTTTTCCGTTTCTGTCCATATTAAAAAAAAATTGCATTTATTAGTTTTGCACTTTTGCGTCAAATTTTTGTAGATTATTGACTCATCTCAATGAAAAGAATTGAACATATAAAAAAATTAAGACTTTTACGCAAATATTTTTTGAAATATCTAAGATAAAGTGCAAAAGGCCGTCTTTATATTGGATATTTCAAAAAAAAAGCTGGTAAAAGTCATAGCAATTTCTTACTCTTCTGATTTGTCTTGACAAGACGAATCAATAATTCACAAAAGTTAAACTTAAAATTAATAAATTTGAATTAGGACAAAAGTCTAAAAATCCCAAAAAATCTAAGCTAAACGGCTACAAGGGAAAGAAATGTCGTTTATTTTTATTTATTTTTGATCAAGTCACATGAAATATCGTTCAAATGTAGTAAAAAAACGGAGAAGAAGAAATGCTGTTCAAAACATGGGAAAGTAATGGAATAACCAAAGTAATTGTACTGTTGTGAAGGCTCTGTTTGTGAACATGACTTTCCAAAGCATTTAAAGGCATTTGCTGAGGTGGCGCGCATCTATTGGTGGGGTGGAAATGGCTGAGTTTCCTGACCAACCGGAGAGAACGCAAACTCATGGAAAAACGTGTCAGAGCTTTTGTTTTCTTTTTTTCGAAAATGGACCAATTAGTTCTCTGATTTGCAAAAATACCACCGAGTTTTTGGGTCATATGGGTTATTGGGCCTTTATTTGCATGTTGGGCCTTTATTTGCATGTTAGATGGGCATTTTTTTATGGTATTGGACTAAAAAAGAGTTCTAATCAAACTCAAATACTAAAAAAATTGGAGTGCCCAAAAAATTGGACATTTTTAAGATGCCCAAGGCCCAGGCCTCTTGGGCCTTGGGGTTGGGCCGGCCCTGCTTGGAGAGAAATCGATGCGGATAAGGTTTCGGTGTTCCTTGGGGAGAGGAATAATTTAGGGAGGTTTGGTAGCTACGTGAAAATGGGTGGATCTTGTGCTTCAGCAGTCTTGAATGGAGTTTTCTATTGGCCAGCGTGTGTAATGTCAACTAATGAAGTGATTGTTATGTCCTTCGACATGGGTGATGAGGTGTTTAGAAGAATAAGAATGCCAGTGTGTTTGGATGGGATACGGGATGAAACTAACTGGTGGATTACAGAATTGAAGGATAAACTTGCTCTGGTTATTCATCCTGATGACACACGCTTTGATGTGTGGATGTTGAATGAAGACCAGAGTTCTTGGACTAACCAGTTTAAAGTTGGATGTTTTCCGAGGATTGGACGTTATGTGGGATTCGATGAAATCACAGTGGTGGGAGGTTCAAAAAATGTTGAATTGGTGGTGACAGACCATAAATTATCTGGTGATTTAAAGTTGTTTTCGTATGATCCGAAGACCCGGAAAACTATGGATCTTTATTTTGGTCGGGTTCCGTATCCTTCTGATATTAACTTGTATACGGGGACCTTGATTCCACTTCCAGACATGGAAACCAATGAAGTCGTGCTCAACAAGAAGAACAAGAAAAAGGAAGAAGTGGTGGAACTGACTCAGGTGTGATCTCATCTTTTGGATGTGTTCTCTGTTCGTGCTTATTTTGGTTGTGGTAGCTTAACTTTGCCTCATGGTAGTGTCTTTTACAGATTTGATTTATGGGTTTAGAATGGAATAGGAGATTTGGACTAGAGAATTGAATGTCAAACCTTTCCCAAGTATTGCAGCTGCTGTGGGACGTGGGGAAATATTTGCGATCAGACCGGTGGGATGTGCTGAATATGGTGAAATCATAGTGAATGACACTAAAAAATCTTGTGATTCAAGTGTCTTGTTGGATTATCCTGACAGCCAAGATGCTACAAATTTTTTTTATCCCCTTCCATTATTTATACACGGAGATTCTACCAGTCATGAAAGTGAAGTCAAGCACAACAATGAACTCGTGCTTAACAAGAAGAGACAAGGGAAGCCATCCTGCATCACTTGCGGCTGTGAATCTTGCTCATGCTTATTTGAGGAGCGTAGTTTTTGTCTCCCTCTTTCTTTATTTTCTAATGAAGCTGCATTCGTTTGACCATACCTCTAAGTATTCCTTTATGAAATTCATCTTCCGTACAGTTTAATTACAACAACGATGTGTCCCATTACAAGCCTAAAAGTAGTTCTTCGTGTTGTTCAATAAGAACGTAATTTGTTGCAGTTGTTTCTGTTTCAATGACTCTTGATTGCTTCACATCGTTTCTTAGTGTTAGCATAAATATGTTTAGTTGTTTCATCTCTCTTCTGCAAGAAGGTAATCATCGTTTCTTAATTGCTTGGTTATCTGGCCAGTTTGTTTCTACTAAATTTTACTACACCAACATCATCATGATTCGTTAGCTTTTCTCAAACCTCCTTTTGCCAGTTGGGGAAAAACTGGACCTAACAGTCATGCATGCGTTTGGGGAGAACTGGACTGAACAGTCCACAACCATGGATCCTTCTCCAGTTCTGCTTTGATGGTTGGAGCTGTTCGTTTTTTAAGACATATAGGTGAGTTTTTTTTATTTATCCAAACACCGAATAAGCATCCAGACTCCAGGGGATTTGATTCATTGTGGGTTTATGATGGCTGGTTTCTAGTTGTGTATTATATTCAACCAATTTCTCAACACCATTCTCAGTAGTGTAGTAATGCACCGACTTGTCCTGGTCGCTTTCGTAGATGAACGTTCTGAACGGTGCAACAAAAGAAGATGAGAGTAGCAACAAGAATGTAGATGGCAAGCCGCATATCCTTCATAGGCAAGGTAAGGTTTCACCAGCCGCTTTAAATCGTGTTACACGCCATTGGATTGGTGACGTCGGTGGGTAACATGAAGATGGAGATTGCGGCGACGTAGAGGCCCATATCGATGATGGATTTGCCGGCGTGGGAAAGTAAGCTTGGTTGACCGCGTCGGGGTGCTGGAAGTAGGAGGTAGACATTGAAGATAAACACCACACCAATACGCAGACGACCATGGAAAAGATTACTACAAGCACAAGGTTGAATCAACCATTGGTAGAGAGAAAAGTTCTCTCTCCCATCAACTTTTAATTGACGGGACTATATTGCCCTTGGTTAGTGATTTCAAAGGAACTAAATTCACCAAAATGTTTGGGCTAATTTGGTCTTTCTATCCCTAGGCAAAATGATAATGCAAATACTTGTCTCAAGGTGATTCTCAAATTTATCCCAAAGCCTCTATAGTTTTCGCCCAAATCCCCCAAAAAAATATAATGCAAAATGGATTCCAAATAGAGGTGATAAACGAGCCGAATAGCTCGTTGTTCAAGCTTAATTTTTGAAAACTTAAATGTGCTTCAAAACATGTTCAAACTTAACTTGTTTATAAGACAATTCGATCTCAAACAAGTTTTAACTGAGCTGATCTTGAGTAGCTATAATACCCTATAAATTTTAAGCCAAACGAGCTAAGTCATAGATTGTTCGAGTTTGATTTGAAAGTTTAACGAGTTTCAAAAAAATGTTAAAAACTTGGTTTGACTAGATAATAAATAGATTTTGAACAAGTTTTTAACGAATGAACATAAACTCAAACTCGAATAGTGTGGGTCACTTATCTTCCATACTCCCAAATACATACCCCAACCAGTGGGCGTACCCGTTTTAAGTGGGCTACATCATTGGTCGACGCCCAAGTCCATGGGTAGGCCCGGTCCACAATTCACGCCCGATAAAATTTGAAGCTTCGACAAGGGTTCTACAGTTTCTACTCAACTCGAAGGTAGATACAGAAACGCTGTGGACAGAAATGAGGAAAGCTCTGTCGAAGCCGACGAGAAGAAGAAGAAGAAGAAGAGCTATGGCCGGTAGCCAATCCGCTGTAGCAAGGGTGACGTTCCATCTTCCCTTAGAGATAACGGCCGAAATCCTATCGAGGCTTCCAGTGAAATCCCTCTTGCGATTCAAGTCCGTTTGCAAAACCTGGTATGATCTGATCAAAACCCCTGATTTCATTTCCAAACATCTTCAGACCCACTCCACTATCAACTCCACCTCTCTTCTTGTAACCAAGTACAATCGCAAAACCCAAGAGCACGCCATGTCTTTAGTTTTCAACGATGGGTTTCATAGCAACGGCCCAATCAGTCTCGATTTCCCATTTTTGAATAGGATGCCTAGTCTTCGCAGTTGCGAGTACAGTAGGGGAGATTATTTCTATATTGGGGGTATCTGTAATGGTTTGGTTTGCATCAGTCTATCTCCCTTTGGATATCCTTTGATTCTATGCAACCCCGCCACCAGACAGTTTCAGGAAATTCTGAATTCCGAATGGAAATGGTTGGATGATCATGTAGAGATTATTCAGGTTAGTTTTGGGTTTGGCTACCATCCTGGTGGTAATGATTACAAGTTGATTAGGATTGTGCTTTATTCAAGTCTAATGGAGGAAGACTCTTTCAAAGCTGATGTTTATGTGATGAGGACTGGTACTTGGAGAGAAATCGATGCGGATAAGGTTTCGGTGTTCCTTGGGGAGAAGGATAATTTAGGGAGGCTTGGTAGCTACGTGCTAATTGATGGATTTTGTGCTTCAGCAGTCTTGAATGGAGTTTTCTATTGGACGGCGTGTGTAATGTCCACGAATGAAACATGTGTAATGTCCTTCGACATGGGTGATGAGGTGTTTAGAAGAATAAGAATGCCAGTGTGTTTGGATGGGAGTTGGGATGAAACTAACTGGTGGATTGCAGAATTGAAGGATGAACTTGCTCTGGTTATTAATTTTGATGACAGGCACATTGATTTGTGGGTGTTGAATGAAGACCATAGTTCTTGGACTAACCAATTTAAAGTTGGATGTTTTCCGAGGATTGATCGTTATGTGGGATGTGGTGAAACCACAGTGGTGGGAGGTTCAAAAAATGGTGAATTGGTGGTGACAAAGCATGAAGTATGTGGTGATTTAAAGTTGTTTTTGTATGATCCGAAGACCCGGGAAACTATGGATTTTCATTTTGGTCGTGTTCCGTATCCTTCTGATATTTACTTGTATACGGGGACCCTGCTTCCACTTCCAGTCGTGGAAACCAATGAAGTCGTGAAGCGTTGGTGGAACTGACTCAGGTGTGACCTCATCTTTTGAATGTGTTCTCTGTTCATGCTTATTTTGGTTGGGGTAGCTTAACTATGCCTCATGGTAGAGCCTTTTGCAGATTTGATGTATGGGTTTAGAATGAAATAAGAGATCCTGGACTAGAAAATTGAATGTCAAACCTTTCCCAAGTATTGCAGCTCCTGTGGGAAGTGGGGAAACAAATGTGATCAGACCGGTGGGATGTGCTGAATATGGTGAAATCATAGCGAACAACACTAAAAAATCTGGTGATTCAAGTCTCTTGTTGGATTATCCTGAGAGCCAAGATGTTAGCAATTTTTTTTATCCATTTCTATTATTGATACACGGAGATTCTATCAGACATGAAAGTGAAGTCAAGCACAACAATGAACTCGTGCTTAACAAGAAGAGACAAGGGAAAACGCAGCAGTTAGTTCATGTAAAAGACTCCTGCCATCCTGCGTCACATGCGGCTGTGAATCTTGCTCATGCTTATTTTTTATCTCCCTCTTTCTTTATTTTCTAATGAAGCTGCATTAGTTCGACTTCCTTAATGAAATTCATCTTCCGTACAGTTTACTTACAACAGTGGTGTGTCCCATTGCAAACCTAAAAGTAGTTCTTTGTGTTGTTCAATAAGAATGTAATTCGTCTCAGTTGTTTCTGTTTCAATGACTCTTGATTGCTTCACATCGTCTCTTAGTATTAGCATAAATGTGTTTAGTTGATTCATCTCTTGATTGCTTCACATCGTTTCTTAGTATTAGCATAAATGTGTTTTTGTAGTAGTAAGATTAACTCGAGGGAGTAATAGGACAACCCCCGCATTGTGGTGTACTATAACTTTTCAGGTCCTTTGACGCCAGAGAAATCATCATCTTTAGCGCAAATGAATCCTCTGGCCAGCCATCCCAAGTTACCATATCCTCCTTCGTGCGGTTTTGAAGCCACCATCATAGACCAGTTTTGAAAGAGTAAAAAGTGGCCATGTTTGAAGTGGGTATTACTTTCGTTTGAGCCATGTAATAGTCGGATGGTGCTTGCATAAATTCATTGCAACAACTGCGAAGTTGAAAGTGAATAGGAAAAGCAGGAACCATATATATCTCAAGATACATTTTATGGCATTTTGCCCATAACTATATTATCGTATGATATTCAGTAGTGAGATATTTCTGGATTTGTAACCCCCTCCACAACTAATGGTGGCAGCAAACATCAGATTTTTGGGGGCTCACAACATCATATATATCTCCAATCTCTCTCTCTCTCTAACACACACACACACAAAAAAAAGCGTTGAGGGTATTTGAGCTCGGCCTTTATAACTCCTGTTTATTAACTTGTCTAAAACTCAGAAAATCTCAGACTCTACAGAATCTCCAGTTAGCAACTACTGAAGTTCTCTATGTTTGTTTTTGTTCTTTTTCTGGTCAATAGGAGGGGACGGGAGAAGAAGAAGTTGTGAAACAGTGCTTAAGCCTCGATCTTGACATCAGACTTTCTGAGGAAGTGTTTCAACCACTCGACCCATCCCTCCTTCTTAGTTAGCAGTTAGGTTAAATGCAACTAATTGCACGTTTCACAAAGAGAACAAGAAATTTTGGCAAATTATTGGAATTTAAATAGCAGTTTGGATTGTTGTATAGATAACTTCCTTTCTGCAAAGACTTCTACACTAATAGCAAATGAGCCGGTTGTAGAGGCTGTCTTCGAGTGTTTTTGGCGACTATGGTTGCAATCATAGAACGAAAGCATGAAACTTCTAAACAAGCTTGGTTCGACTCGAACAAGTCTACAAGTTTGGCTCCAATTTGTTCCTTATGCCAAACGAGCCAAGGTCTGATAAATTTTTAACGATTCGAGGAACTTGAAAAATGGGAAAACAACATGTTCCATTTCTCTTTTAAAGAACAGAGTGGAACTGGAAAAGGGTCCATGACTCGTGCACAGTCCCGTCCAGTTTTTTTCTCCAAATGGCAAAGAAATTTTTAGTCCAGAAAAGTGAAGCAAAATAAACAGATGAAACAACCTCCAAACACATTTATGCTCAAAGAACCAATGTGCATGCACCAAATCAGGCTTACACAACACTCCCTCGCATGAAACATAGGCTCCTTACTACAGCAATCGACAGTCATTGGAACAGAAACTATATCACATGAAAAAAATTAAAATTCTCCAACCATTGGTAAATCAACTTAAATACTCAACTGAATGAAACAAGAAAAAGGCAAAAATATTTTCAGGCTCGTAAATGGGACACATAAATTATATTAGTGAAAAAGTATGTAAAGATCAATATATAGTCAAGTTAATGCAGCTTCAATCTAGCACAAAAACGAAAACTAAGCTCCTTAGACAACCATAAGTAGAGAAAGCCTTCACAGATGCAACTGACAAGGAGTCTTTTACATGAATTCATCACTACATTTTCTCTTGTTTCTTCTTGTTAAGCAAGAGTTCATCATAGTGCTTGACATCATTTTTGTGACTGGAAGTAGAGTCTCCGAGTAAGAATAATGCCGTAAGGGTACCCAAACTGAGCCAAAACAAGATTCTTGTCTTGGCTCTCGGGATGATCCAAAATGAGGTTTTACTTGCCTGATTCTTTTAGTGTCTTTCACTGTGATTTCACCATAATTAGTGCATCCCACCGGTCTGATCGAATCATTTTCTCTACGTCCCACAGGGCCTGCAATATGCAGAAAATGTCCAACTTTCAAGTTTCAATAGCTTCCAGGATCTCCCACTTCATTCTAACCCCATACATCAAAGCTTCAAAAGAGAATACTATGACCTACCACAACAAAAATAAGCATCAAAGGGGAACATTTTTTTGAACTGCCATCAAAGGGGAACAGGAAAAGGGTCCATACGTGTGTACAGTTCCGGTGGGGTTTTTTTTTTCTTTTCCCGAACGGCAAAGAAATTTAGTCCAGAAAAGTAAAGCATTTTAACGGATGAAACAACCCCCAACACATTTATGCTTAAAGAACCACTATGAAGCAATGTGCATGCACCAAATCAGGCTTCAAAACAGAATACTATGACCTACCACACCAAAAATAAGCAAGAAAGTGAAAGCATTCAAAACATGAGCTCACACCTGAGTTAGTTACACAAGTTCAGTGCTTCCGTTGGTTTGCATGACTGGAAGCAGGGTCTCCGTATACAAGTAAGTAGCAGATCGATAAGGAACCCAACCAAAATAAAGATCCGTTCTTTTCAAGGTCTCTGTATCATACGAAAAGAGCTTTAAGTCACCACTTCCACTATGGTCTGTCACAACCAATTCGCCATTTTTTGCACATCCCACCACTCTGATTTCACCATCATCACCAAATCTCCCATAAAATGAAATCCTCGGAAAAGATCTAACTTTAAATTGGTTAGTCCATGAATTCTGATCTGCATTCAACACCCACACATCAAGACGTGTTTCATCCGAACGAATAACCAGAGCAAGTTTATCCTTAAGTTCTGTAAATCGCCAGATCTTTTCATCTGTGGAATATACAAAGCGCCAAATATCTTCATCAAAACACCTATTTAAGGGCACTGGCGTTCTTATTTTCCTGAACACCTCATCACCCATGTCGAACGACATGACAATAATGAAAATAACTTCATTAGTGGGGATTACTAATGCCGACCGATAGAAAACTCCATTTAAGACCGCTGAAGCCGAAAATCCACCAATTCGCACAATGTCATACTCCCCCCACTCATTTACCTCCCCAAAGAACACCTAAAGCTTATTAGCATCAATTTCCGTCCAAGTATCAGTGCTCATCACGCACACATCAGCTCAGATAACGGGTTCCTCAAAGGGACTAAAATTATCCACAATCCTAATCAACTTGTAATCATTAGCACTGGGATGGAAGCCAAACCCAAGAGTGACCTGCTTAACCCTTTCATAACCATCGTCATCCATCTCATCCAGCCATTCAGAATTCGCAATTTCCCGAAGTTGTCTGGTGGAGGGATTGCATAGAATCAAGGGATATACATACGGAGAGAAACTTATGCAAACTAAACCATTACAGATACCCACAATATAGAAATAACCCATCCCAGTAGTATACTTGTTAATCCTCCCATTCAGAAAAGGGAAATCGAGATTGATGGGGCCGTTATGAAGCCCATCATTGGAAAGCAAAGACATTTGATGGGTTTCCGTTTCACGATTGTAATTGGTTACTAGGAGAGAGGTGGAGTTGAGAGTGGAGTGGGTTTGAAGATGTTTGGAAATGAAATCAGGGGTGTCGATCAGATCGTACCAGGTCTTGCATACGGACTTGAATCGCAAGAGGGATTTCACTGGCAATCTTGATAGGATTTCAATCGTTATCTCCAACGGGCAGATGGAACGTCGCCCTTTCCACAGTGGACTGGTTACTCGGCATAGCTTTACTACTTCTTCAGTTCTTCTTCTCAAGAGTTGAGTAGAACCAAAGCCGGGCTTTTTAAATAGACCGCCCGGTTTTGTTTCCCTTTAGCTGTCTAGGCTCGTCCCGTGTCGAACCCTACCCCTGTAAGCTCCGTTTTTAGTATACTACAAAAGCATTATGATTTGTTTAGATTGTTTTTTAAAAAAAAATTCTCAATTCGAAAAATACTCATTATTCTTTCTTTTAATAATTACTCATCTTTATTTTTAATTTTTATTCTTATTTCTCTCTCCAATCATTAAATCTACTTCCAATTATTACTCTCATTTCTTTCTTCACTCATAATCCTAAAAAATTTCTAATTTTTTTTTTCAAAAATTCATCCAAGCACATTATTAATTTTGCTCATCAGGCATGTAATGGGGACCGGATCTACCCATGCACTTGGGCTCCGACCATTTTATTATTTTATTTTTTTGTCGGACATTAGGATATCAATGAAATCGACACGATTTCATTACCTCGAACTATATCTCCCACCTTGATTTTTTCAAAAAATAAAAATAAAATAATAATCTCCTAGCACGCAAGTAGTACACGACCAATTGAGCTAAGAGCCCTGGTATCTGACCGCCCGTTTAAATTAGAGAACAAAAATTATTACTAAAAAATGGAGATGTAGTGAAAGAAAATCAATTATATTTTCTTCCGATGAGAGAAGTTTGTGAGAAAGTTGCAATTAGTAGTTTAATCGCATAAAAAAGAGAATATTTTTTTTATATCTCTTCAACTTTGACTAAAAATTTATTTTGATCTTTCACCCTTCAATTTTGGCATAAAAATATTTCGATTTTTTATTGTCATCCTTTAGGGATATATACATATATACACGAAAAATAGGGTGTTTGATCCAAATACTCTATACACATTGCATGCCATTGATTTCAGTGTTGGCCCCTTCGTTTTTTTTTTATAGAATTTTTGGACGGGTCCGGTAGCCGGAGATAGCCCGGCGCAGGACTCAAAGAAAACGAATTCCTTCTAAAGGATGACATTGAAAAAAATTAGAAAGTCGAAGTATTTTTATGCCGAAATTTAAAAGGTGAAGGATCAAATGAATTTTTGATAAAGTTGAAGGAATATACGAATAAAAGAAATTTTCCCCATAAAAAACTAGTGTAAAAATAAAATTCCCGCAGAGAAAAAAATAAGTAAACTAACAACAAAGGATTTCTATAATAATAGAGAAATATTCACGGCTCCGTAGAATTTCACTTAGTCCATCTTGACAATTAATTGTTAATATATATTTTTAAATTTTAACCGTTAAAAAGTTAGTTTTCAATCCGGTCCACATTACATTACAGCCCGATGAAAAAAAGTTGAAGCTTCGACAAGGGGTCTTCTACGCCAAGTCTCCAAGACAGGAGCATAAGTTAAAAAACGAGGGTTCTACTCAACTCCAAGGTAAATACAGAAAAATTGTTGGGAGTGAGGAAAACTCTGTAGAAGCCGAGAAGAAGAAGAAAAGCTATGGCGAGTAACCAATCCACTGTGGCACGGGCGACGTTCCATCTGCCGTTCGAGATAACGATCGAAATACTATCGAGATTGCCAGTGAAATCCCTCTTGCGATTCAAATCCGTTTGCAAGACCTGGTATGATCTGATCAAAACCCATTATTTTATTTCCAAACATCTTCAAACACAGTCCACTCTCAACTCCACCTCTCTTCTTGTAACCACTTGCAATGGTAAAACAAAAAACCATGCAATGTCATTAGTTTCCAAAGACGGCCCTATCATTCTCGATTTCCCATTTCTGAAAAGGTGGAAATTTCCTCTTGGCAGTCCGGAGTATACTGGGAAACGTTATTTTTCTATTGTGGGTATCTGTAATGGTTTGGTTTGCATAAATTTAACTCCCTTTGGATATCCCTTGGTCCTATGCAATCCCTCCACCAGACAGTTTCGGGAACTTCCGTCTTCCGAATGGCAACATTACAATGGTCATGTACGTGTTAAGAGGGTTAGTTTTGGGTTTGGCTTCCATGCCAGTGCTAATGATTACAAGTTGATTAGGATTGTGCTTTATTCTAGTCGAATGGAGGAAGCCTCTATCCAAGCTGATCTTTATGTGATGAGGACCGGTACTTGGAGAAAAATCGATGCGGATAAGGCCTCGGTGTTCCTCGGGGAGAAGAATAAATTGGGGTGGTTTGGCAGCTACGTGCAAATTAGTGGATCTTGTGCTTCAGCAGTCTTGAATGGAGTTTTCTATTGGCCTGCGTGTGTAGTGTCAACTAATGAATGGACTGTTATGTCCTTCGACATGGCTGATGAGGTGTTTAGAAGAACAAGAATGCCAGTGTGTTTGGATGAGACATGGGTTGAAACTAACTGGTGGATTACAGAATTGAAAGATAAACTTGCTCTGTTTATTCATCCTGATGACAGGTGCTTTGATGTGTGGGTATTGAATGAAGACCAGAGTTCTTAGACTAACCAGTTTAAAATTGAATGTTTTCCGATGATTGAACGTTATATGGGATTTAATGAAATCACAGTAGTGGGAGGTGCGAAAGATGGTTAATTGGTGGTGACAGACCATGAAGTATCTGGTGGTTTGAAGCTCTTTTCGTATGATCTGAAGACCCGAGAAACTATGGATCTTTATTTTGGTCATGTTCCATATCCTTCTGATATTTACTTGTATACGGGGACCCTGCTTCCACTTCCAGTCATGGAAACCAATGAAATCGTGCTCAGCAAGAAGAACAAGAAAAGGAAGCATTGGTGGAACTGACTCAGGTCTGAGCTCATCTTTTAAATGTGTTCTCTGTTCATGCTTATTTTGGTTGTGGTAGGTTAACTATGCCTCATGGTAGTGTCTTAGAAATTGAATGTCAAACCTTTCCCAAGTATTTCAGCTCCTATGGGACATGGGGAAATATTTGCGATGAGACCGGTGGGATGTGCTAAATATGGTGAAATCATAGTGAACGACACTAAAAAATCTGGTGATTCAAGTGTCCTGTTGGATTATCCCCAGAGGCAAGATGCTAACAATTTTTTTTTATCCATTTCCATTAATTGTACACAGAGATTCTACCAGTCATGAAAGTGAAGTCAAGCACAACAATGAACTCGTGCTTAACAAGAAGAGACAAGCAGTGAATTCATGTAAAAGACTCCTGCCGTCCTGCGTCACTTGCGGCTGTGAATCTTGCTCATGCTTATTTAAGGAGCATAGTTTTCTATTGAAGCTGCATTAGTTTGACTATGCCTCTAAGTATTCCTTTATGAAATTCATCTTCCGTACAGTTTACTTACAACAATGGTGTGTCCCATTACAAACCTAAAGGTAGTTTCTTTGTGGTGTTCAATAAGAATGTAATTCGTCTCCGTTGTTTCTGTTTCAATGACTCTTGATTGCTTCACATCGTTTCTTAGTATTACCACGAGTGTGTTTAGTTGTTTCACCTCTTGATTGCTTCACATCGTTTCTTAGTATTAGCATAAATGTGTTTTTGTAATAGTAAGATTAACTCGAGGAAGTAATAGGACAACCCCCGCATTGTGGTGTACTATAACTTTTCAGGCCCTTCGACGCCAGAGAAATCATCATCTTTAGCGCAAGTGAATCCTCTGGCCAGCCATCCCTAGTGAATCATCATTTTTTTGTATATTTCTCAAGGTACATTTTATGGCATTTTGCCCATAAGTGTAAATCCTATGATATACAGTAGTGGAATATTTCTGGATTTGTAATCCCGTCCACAATTAATGGCGGCAGCAAACACAAGATTTTTGGGGCTCACAACATCATATATATCTCCAATCTCTCTCTCACACACACACAAAAAAAAGCGTTTAGGGTATTTGAGCTCGGCCTTTATAACTCCTGTCTACTTATTAACTTTGACAATATCAAACTCTACAGAATCTCCAGTTAGCAACTAGTTCTCTGTATTTGCTTTTGTTGTTTTTCTGGTCAATAGGAGGGGACGCGAGAAGGAGAAGTTGTGAAACATTGCATAAGCCTCGATCTTGACGTCAGACTTTCTGAGGAAGTGTTTTAATCGCACGTTTCACAAAGAGAACGGAAATTTTTGGCAAATTATTGGAATTTAAATAGCAGTTTGGATTGTTGTACGGATAACTTCCTTTCTGCAACGACTTCTATACTAATAGCAAATGAGCCGGTTGTAGAGGTTGTCTTCGAGTGTTTTTGGCGACTATGGTTGCAATCATAGAACGAAAGCATGAAACTTCAAAACAAGCTTGGCTCGAACAAGTCTACAAGTTTGGCTCCAATTTGTTCCTTAAGCAAAACGAGCCAAGGTCAAATAAACTTTTAGCGATTCAAGGTCGTTCAGTAAACAAGGTTGGACTTTTTACAGAAGATTCAAAGATGGAATCCACTACCAGGTTCAGTCAAATTATCGTTCTCAACTTGAAAAATGGAAAAACGACATGCACGTTCGAGTTCTGTTTTAAAGAACAGAGAAAGTGGAAATGAATCAACCAGGTACTTGTTCTGATCTTGTATCATCTTCTCATAGAAGATCAAGTTGTAGCATATGAAAGTGTTTTTTGTTTTTGGGAATGTTTGCACAGGGAACTACGGTGAAAATGGAAATCAGTAACGTAACTAATGTCACAACAGGGGTGAACCATAGAGAGCTACAAAAAAAAAAAAAAACAAAACGTTGGGCTAAGCTTCTCTGCCGGTCTGGATTACTGGCTTACAACAAATTATCAAGTTCAATTGGATATCGGCACATGTTTGATCCAGAAACAAGTCTTGGTTGAAAAGTTTGGACCAAAATTCTAAACCAACAAATTGGATGTTTGGATAAAAACTTGCCGATATCAGATTGAGCTGATATTTTACATGTATGGCTTACACATTATGTCCTTCGAAACGAAGAGCTCCAAGCCTCCAACCATCGAAGGGGAACATTTTCTTGAACTGCCATCAAAGGGGAACTGGAAAAGGGTCCAGAAGCGTGTACAGTTCTGTCCAGTTTTTTTTTTTTCCAAACGGCAAAGAAATTTTGTCCAGAAAACTGAAGCAAAATAAACAGATGAAACAACCCCCGACACATTTATGCTCAAAGAACCACCGTGAAGCAACGTGCATGCACCAAATCAGGCTTACACAACACTCCCTCGCATGAAACATAGGCTCCTTACTATAGCAATCTGACAGTCATTGGAACATAAACTACATCACATGTAAAACATGAAAATTATCCATCCATAAGTAGAGAAAGCCAGCACAGATGTAACTGACAAGGAGTCTTTACATGAATTCATCGCTACATTATCTCTTGTTTCTTCTTGTTAAGCACGAGATCATCGTAGTACTTGACATCATTTTCGAGACTGGAAGTAGAGTCTCCGTGTATTAAATAATGCCGTAAGGGTACCCAAACTGAGCAAAAACAAGATTCTTAGTGTCTTGGCTCTCGGCATGATCCAAAAAGAGGTTTCACTTGCCTGAATCTTCTAGCGTCTTTCTCTGTGATTTCACCATAATTAGCGCATCCCACCATGTCTGATCGAATCTTTTTCTCCACGTTCCACAGGGCCGGCAACATGTGGAAGATGTCCAACTTTCATTTGCTTTTGGGATCTCCCACTTCATTCTAATCCCATACATCAAAGCTTCAAAAGAGAATACTATGACCTATCACAACAAAAATAAGCATGAAAGTGAAAGCATTCAAAAACCTGAGTCAGTTACACAAGTTCAATGCTTCATTGATTTGCGTGACTGGAAGCAGGGTCTCCGTATACAAGTAAGCAGATCGATATGGAACCCAACCAAAATAAAGATCCGTTCTTTTCAACGTCTCTGTATCATACAAAAAGAGCTTTAAGTCACCACTTCTACTATGGTCTGTCACAACCAATTCACCATTTTTTGCGCATCCCACCACTCTGATTTGACCATTATCACCAAATCTCACATAACCTGAAACCCTCGGAAAAGATCCAACTTTAAATTGGTTAGTCCACGAATTCTGATCTGCATTCAACACCCACACATCAAGGCTTCTTTCATCCGGACGAATAACCAGAGCAAGTTTATCCTTAAGTTCTGTAAATCGCCAGAACTTTTCATCCATCTGTTCTATAAATCCGCAAATATCTTCATCAAAACACCTATCTAAGGGCACCGGTGTTGTTATTTTCCTGAACACCTCATCACCCATGTCGAACGACATGACAATAACTTCATTAGTGGGAATTACACATGCCGACCAATAGAAAACTCCATTTAAGACCGCTGAAGCCGTAGATCCAACGATGATATCATATTCCCCCCAATCATTGATCTCCCCAAAGAACACCGATAGCTTATTAGCATCAATTTTCGTCCAAGTATGGGTGCTCATCACATACAGATCAACTTGGGTAACGGCTTCCTCAAAGGAACTAAAATAATGCACAATCCTAATCAACTTGTAATCATTAGCACTGGGATGGAAGCCAAACCCAAAACTGACCCGCTCAACCATCTCATCCAGCCATTCAGAATTCGGAATTTCCTGAAACTGTCTGGTGGAGGGATTGCATAGAATCAAGGGAAATTCTTGGGGAGAGAAATGTATGCAAACTAAACCATCACAGATACCCACAATATAGAACCAATTCATCCCAGTATACTTGTTAATCATCCCATTCAGAAAAGGGAAATCGAGATTGATGGGGCCGTTATTAAGCCCATCAATTGAAAGTAAAGACATTTGACGGGTCGCTGGTACAAGATTGTAATTGATCACTAGGAGAGAGGTGGAGTTGAAAGTGGAGTGGGTTTGAAGAAGATGTTTTGAAATAAAATCAGGGGTTTTGATCAGATCATACCAGTTTTTGCATACGGACTTGAATCGCAAGAGGGATTTTACTGGCAATCTCGATAAGATTTCAATCGTTATCTCGAACGGCAGATGGAACGTCGCCCTTACCGCAGTGGATTGGTTACTCGCCATAGCATTACTACTTCTACTTCTACTTCTACTTCTTCTTCTTCTTCTTCTTAGAGTTAACAGAACCCAAAGTGGAAGCTAGGCTCTGCTTGTAACCTTAGGAAAAGAAGAAAAGAAAAGAAAAGAAAGGAAAGGAAAAGAAACAATTACTAATTTATAACCCCACACACTCACGTACACAAGTACACAAATAATGAATACGAGTGAGTTTATGTATTTGTGCGTGTGGTTGTTGAAGAGTTGGGAAAAGAAAATGGGAGAAAAAATTGACTATTTACTGAATTTGAAATTTTTGTTTTCTTCTTTCTTTTTCTTCCAACCAAACAATAGAGAAATTTTTTTATTTTTCTTTTTTTCCCTTAAGTTCCAAACAGAGCCTAATTTTGTTTATCGGGCATGTGAGGTGGGCCGGATCTACCCATGCACTTGGGCTCCGACAATTTTTTTTTGTCAACCAGTAAGATATTAGCAAATCGACACGATTCCGTTATCTCGAACACATAACCGTCGATTTCATTACGTCGAACCCATAACCTCGCAGCACACAAGTACTAGTATACGATCAACTGAGCTAAAAGCCCTGATATCTGACCACCCGTTTAAATTAGAGAACCAAAATCATTACCAAAATTGGAGATGAAGTAAA